>PJEM01003444.1:0-136558 GCA_004023845.1 Helogale parvula | reverse complement strand
CAAACCGTACTGCTCTCAAGTGGCCAAGCAGTTTTAATTAGAACCATTGTCCTCAGAGCTGCCTCAGCCCTGTGCTGTCCTCAGGGCTTTTGTTGGGTCAGAGGCCCCTTTCTCCTCTTTTCTTCCCTCCACCTCACTGAGACTTCTTGGTGCAACCCAGTCCGTTCACGATGCATTGGTGCACCTGGGAGGCTAGCTCTCCTGGGACGGGAAGAGGATAGGGGACCCAGAGTTCAGCCTCCATCTTCCTTGTCCGTCCTCGCTGGGCTGCAATTCCCTGGTGACCTCTCTCACGTCTCTTTGGACCCTTGAGGAATGCTGCTCAGTGTAGCACCTGGGTAAGCACTGGACAAACACCAGGGTTGTCCTGAAAGTCCTGTGTGACCGTTTAGCCTGGCCAACAGGAGCATTAGGGGAAGAGCCTCAATGTGCCCCAGCAGTAGACCCTGACCCACAAGGTCAGAACTCACTTCAGCTTTCAGTAAACAGGTAGTGGGCTTCTGGGAACATCTGCCTTTTCTGTCTCTCGTGAATTATTTTTAAACGAATGGCCCTGCCGCCCGCCCCCCACCGTCACCGCCCGCAATTTTCGTTGATTATCGCTATTTGAATAGATGCTGATAAATTTGATTCTCCAGTTTACTGTGGCATTTATGATCTGTCTTTCCCTTTTCGGTTTCCATGTACTGGAGTGACTGTCTCTAAATGCGGTTGGCAGTGACCTGTGTTTTTCATGCATGTTTTTGTTTCAGAATAACTGGGAGATGAAACAGGAAGCTCTATGACACAGTTGATCGAAAATGACACAGACACAGAAAAATCAGGACTCGGCCCCCCTCCAGTGCCTCTACCTGCTGCCCACAGCCGGAGTGCAGGTGAAGGGTTTCCCCCAGGACTGGGTCCTAACTGCTGTGGACTCTGAGGACGTCCACAGTCACCAATGATGTGTCTGTGATGTTGTGGTCACCGTCTAGTCTGGCTGGTTTCCTACTTACCTGGCCAGTCTCTACGTGTCTTTTTCCTTCATTAAAAGCAAAAGTCAAGGAAAATGAATTGTTTGCTTATTAGTCACACTTGAGCATTAACTTAAAGGACACCAAATAGCATCTGAGATTAATTTCTATAGCACCCCAAGTGAACCCTGCCATAACCACACAGATCATGATGACATCTTTGGAAGTGTGTTGAACTTGAATCTCTTATTACTAGCTGTGTGTGCCCTGCCTTTTCTTCTACAGCTCTAGAAGACCTCTCTAGAGTCTGTGGTGGCACATTGACCTTTGAAAAAACCCTGGAAGACATGTGGAACTCTTTCTAATCATGGCCAGCTACTGGTCACCCCAAAATCATCACTAACTTGGAGCTTTCTACTGGAAACCTCTGTCTTCTCAGCTGCCTCCTTCTCTTTCCCCCACCCATCAGTCACCTTTGTTCCATGAGGTTTCTTGGGTACATACCGTATGGCACATTCTAGAGACAAGTTGGATGGGGACCAACTCTGCCCCTCACCCTTCCCAGCACCTCTAACCTACCTGTGAGTGGGGGTTGCTGGGGCTTTGCCCACAAAATGTAAGGGATCACCATGCAGTTCATCATGGATGGAGAGCATGTCCATTTCATTTCAAAGTCCTGGTTTCATCAATCCACCCTTCAAATCCAAGCCCCTGGAATTAGCAACTAAGCATTCTTTAAAGTGGGTAAATATCAAAGCATTCCTTCATTTTGGAGCCTTATCCAGATCCCCTCATCCTTAATGGGACAACTCAATCCTCTTGGGGACCTGGCCAGAGACGTCATTGGTAGCTGCCTTTCAGCACTTTCTGTCAGTCTTCACTTTTAAGCTTAGCAGATGTCCACGAATGATGTAAGATGACCGTGTACTATTTCGTGCTTCTCAGAATTTAATTTCTCAATCGCCCATGATGATAATCTCACCTGTCCCTATCGCATGGCACACGGTATACTGCGCATGCATGTCCAGGTCTCGGCGCCAACGTGCCCCACTCCCCCACTCAGAGACTCTCTCTGACCACCTGTCCTGAGGCAACCCTCTTCCCCCGCTATTTCCCTCAACTTCATGACCCTATTTTATTTTCTTCACCAAACTTACCAATATCAACAATTATCCTGTTTGTTCATTTATTAATTGGCTGTGTACCTCTAACCAGTCTTCCAAATTTCAGTTCACCAAAGGAAGATTCTAGTCCGTCTAATTGCCCAGTCTGTCCCCAGCACCTGGCACTCTGCTCAATAATTATGTGTTGACTAGATCCATCACCTTGTCACTTCTCATAGTGACACTGTGATATTGAGTTGCCCAGTATTCTAACCACTGTGTGGTGGATGAAATTGTGAATCCATTTACCTCTGGTGATCTAAGGAGGTGACAGGAGTAGTCAAGGTGGGGACACAGGCTTTCTGTCAGGATACTTACTGCCCAGCAGGAAAGGTTGATCATAAACTCTATCTGGATAATCAGATTCTCACCTGAAACCGAGCTTTGCCTTGCAAATCAATGTCCTTAAGTTAAATCTCATTTGCTTATGTTCCTGGAAGATTAAAGGCAACCATGTGGTGCAGGGATGTGTCCCCAGTGAGGGGTCTGGAGTATGGGGTCCAAGCGGTCGCCTGGGTGAATCACCTAACTTCTCTAGATGTTACTTTCCTCAGCAGAACACCAAGAAGACCAGGTGATCCCAAAGATCCCACCCTGCCCTGAGGTTCCTTTCCCCCTCTCTGCCGGTTCTGTTTCTTAGAGTCTTAGAGGAGGAGGCAGTGCAGAAAGGTATCATGGGGAAACACAGACAAAGCCCCTGAGGGCACACGGAGCGCAAGCCCAGTTGTGGGTTTATGGACGTGCCCCGTGGGGCGCTCACACACACCTCAGCCCCTTTAGACACATCACTGCCCTCGTGTATTTAGTTCTCAAGGACAACAGGAGGAGCAAAATAAATTGAACACACAATCCTTGATGGTTGGGGCAATGGTTCTGAACCCTGGGCAGACATCAGAATTATCCAGGAGTTTTCAAAACTCCAAATGCCCAGGTTCCACCAGAACCAATTACAACAGAATTTGGGATGGTGGGGGCAGACATTAGTAGTTTTTTGAATCTCCCCAGCCAATTCTATCAGGGAGCCAAGGTTAAGAACGGTTAATCTTTGGCCATATTGTCCGATATGGCTAGTGGCCACATGTGTCTCCTGAAAACTTAAAATGTGGCTGTGTGACTGAGGAGCTATGGTACATTTTTAATTCCTTTTTGTTTTAGTTCATGTAAATGTAAATATCCACATGGGACGGTGCCTGCTGTATTGGATAGCACAGATCTAGAACACCTGTACCATCACAGAAAGTTCTACGGGACAACTCTGTCTAGGTGTACTCTGAGGCCTGTAACACCAAGTGGAATTACACTGACTGCAAGAGAGGTTTAAGCTAATTCTCTCAGTCTGCTGATTTGACTAGGGTCTGCTCTCCTGTCTTGGGCCTGCAATATATTTTTCATCTACCTTTTGAGCCTGGGCTTGTGCCGTAGCAACAGGGACATGCTTTCAAAGCCCTGCATGGTAGGATCCAAAAGAATTTAAAATACCTACAAAAGTCCAAGGCTCTGACCCAGGTCCCTTGGCATTTACTCTGGCTGTTCCCTCGGTTTGTATCTGTGAAGACTCAGCCTTGGAAATGGAGCTATCGGAGTGATTGTTTAATTACCAGAATGTAGGACAGTGGGAAGTCTTGCCTTCCAAGAAGAACTTCTGGAAAAGCAGATTGGCAGCGCAGGGGTTTGGAGTTTTGCAGGAGTTCAGGCTGTGAGATGGGCTCGTTGAGGCCGCTTGGCAAGCTCAGTCACTTTGAGGTGACAGCTGGAGAAATAGAAGCCAAGGCTGAATCATTTTCTGCTTATCACTCAGAGACTGTCAGAGTTTTTTTTCTTTTTTTGGAGGGAAAGCACCTTACGACAAATAATAATACTATTTTGAATTTCGAAGCTTTCCCTTTTTCAAAGCGCTTTACCGCCTCTGACTTATTTTGTCCGCACAACAAGGCCGTAGCATAAGCAGGGAAAGGGTTTTTAGTGCCGAACACCCTGAGAAAGAGCTCAATATTATGGAAAGAATTAAATAGTAAAAGGGGGGACTCTGAAGAGTTATTTTGGCCCTTCTGGTCACACTCAAGCACATAGTAGCATAGCTAGAACCAACCATACCTGAATGTTGTACTCCTACGGTGGATTGTGTTTTTCAAAAAACATGGGCTTCACGTATGTTCTGTCTCATTGCATCCTAGCTTTCTAACTCCTGCGAGTTGATTGTGGGAGGCCCTTTTTTCCCTCAGAGGTTGGTGTGCTTTGCAAATGCGATAAACACGCCTTCAGTGTCTCCCCCCAAGTTAGTTTTAAAGTGGAGCGTGGGACAGAGCGCAGGACGGGGCCCTGTGGGTCTCCATGGAAATATCCCGGCTTCCCTCCAAAGGACGGAACTGGAGAAAAACAAGCTATAGACCTACACGGCCACCTTGGAGCCTTCAGCTTTCACTACGTGCAAAGCTGCAGAGAATCATTTCAAACCTCACTTGCCAGTGGGGAGAAAACACCCAATAGTCTGTGTTGAGACCGAGTGGGTGGCCCGGCCAGCACGACCATCTCCGGCAGCGGGCGTGGGAGTAGAGGTGGCAGGACCAAAATAATGCCATGGTCTGACCTCTTTGGGAAGGTCGTCCTGGCAACTCTGAGTTCTCCTGGTCATACCGTCATCTGGCCCATCTTTTGTATCTTATGTACATAGGATATGATGAGAGGTTTTCAGATGCTTTACTGAAAGCAAGACACACTTTCTGGGGCATTCCCCTAATCGACTGTTCTGGTGAAGCTCGTCAAAACAGGAAATGAGGTTAGCATGGAATGACTTTCTCTTAGAGAACTCGTGGTGGCTCTTAGAGACCACCACTTTCTTCCCAAATGCTTGTGAACTTTATCTAATGCCTCTTCTGCGTTTGCCCGGAAATGGGAGTGAGTCTGCTCTTCTGTAGTTTTTAGAACCCATTCCTCTGGAAAAGGGCGGTGATACTTGCTCGTTCCCAGCCTTCCAGCTTCTCTCCCTTTCACGCCAGTATCTCTAAGGTGTTTGCAAGTTGCTCTGAAGTTAGAGGTGCACATGCTTCAAGCACAGCAAAAACATGGCTCTGTCCACGTGCCCTCGGCTGAGGTGGTCACACGTGGGCTTTAGGAGCGCCCCCCTCATGCTGCTTGGCCCACATGCCCCCTTTCCATCAGATGTGCCAGCAAGAGAAACGAATCCAGTGGATAAAAACTTAGTGAAAACAATTTGCTTTCCTGCCCTGATCCACGTGTGGGCATCTGGCTCAGAAAAGCACTGTAATTGAAAGAGCTGTGCCCAGCCTCCTTCACGTGAATCCCCACGTTGGGTTCTTTGACTCAGTTTTCAAAAGCAGTGAGGGTTTCATAGTCTGAGCGAGTGGCAACATGCTTATCTCTGCTGAGACTTTCTGACAAATGGCTCAACCTCAAATTTCTAGATTTAAATGTCTTTTTGTTAACCCTGAGATCCTTTTGAGTCACATTTGTTTTTATCCAGTAGAAGGGAGTCAACCTGGGGAGTGTCTGGCCTTGAAACTGGTCCATGGAGGACCAATGTCTCCAAATATGAGATTTAAGGTTTTCCTATACATTATGCTCTCCCTTCTGTAATCTCGGGTCTGCCTCCCTTTTAACATAAAGTTGCAAGACCTCAAAAGCCATCTGAGTCCCCATGATGAGTGGGACATGCTCTCCTTTAACCTGGAGTTACTCACTTTCTCCAGGTCTACCGCAGGCATTGCATTTTCAGTGATGATTACCTAAGTAGATGGATAATCCCAGCTGCCATCTGAGGCTTTAATTTGCTCGGGACATAACTTTTGGTGGTTCACACATTACAGTTAACTCTTGAACCACACGGGGGTTGGGGGCACCAACTTCAGACACAGTTGAAAATCTGCCTATAGCTCTTGAACCCCCAAAAGCTTAACCATTAATGGCCTACTGTCCACCAGAAGCCTTACCGATGACAAATGGTTGATTCACACATACTTTATATGTTATATACATATATATATACACACACTGTATTTTTACTATACATTAAGCCTGAGAAAAAATAGTAAGAAAATAATAAAGAAGGGAAAATGCATTGCAGTGCCGTACTGTAAAAAATCCAGGTGTAAGTGGACCTGCTGAGTTCAAACTCATGTTACTCGAGGGTCAGCTGTGTTTCCAGTCCTCATCACAGGCCCCAGAGATGGGATTATTATTCTTCTGTTTCACTTTACAAAATTGAGTTTCAGTTTGTTCTAAATCACAAAACCAGTGTGTCCTGGATTTAAATCCACAGGGGTCTGACCTCTCTCTATCCCTCTATTGTGCTTCCTCTTTGTATTTTCTAAAAATGTAAAAGTGAAGCCATTTTCCCTTAAAAAGGAGTGTGACTAGGGGTGCCTGAGTGGCTCGGTCGGTTAAGCGTTTGATTCCTGATTTCGGCTCTGGTCATGATCTCACGATTCCGTGTGTGAGTTCGAGCCCCGCATCCGGCTCTGCACTGACAGTGTGGAGCCTGCTTGGGATTCTCTTTCTCTTCGTCTCTCTGCCCCTCCCCTGCTCATGCTTTCTCCCTCTCGCTCTAAAAATAAGTAAATAAAACTTAAAAAAAAAAAAAAGAGTGTGACTAGTAGGTGACAGAGAAAAGATAGCTGAGCATAACTGAAAACAGAGGGCAATCGGAAGTCCAGGGGTCCCTGCCAAGTCCTGGGCCGCAGCAGAACTTCTGGTCTACACGACCCCCACCTGAGCCTCTATCTCCCTAAATGCTGGCAGCCATGTTGGCCTTGCCTCCTGCCCTCCTGCCCTTCTGTCTGGGATGTGGACACCCTTTGGTTCTGAAAAATGCCTCCTATTCCAAATGTGGTTGGAGGGTTAGAAGGGCAGAGGTCCCACCCAGGGCCCTGGTCCTAGAATCTGCATTCTCACCTGATCCCAGAAGACCTGTGAGCACAACTGCTAGAGCTCAGCTCTCTGGGCCCCTTGAGGTCAGAGCTCTGTGGTGACACCTTTTACCTCCAAAGCCCAACATGTGCCTGCTTTACGTAGGTGGTGAGGAAATGCTGGTAAAGTGAATTTGGTCTTTATTCTTCTGAGAAGCTAGCTGGGGAATTTGAGGGGAATCAGTCAGAGGCTCTCTGGGGTCCCGAGCAGACCTCCACTTCTCAGCAAAATGGTGAGGCTGCTTGAGAGTCAAAAGGATGGAGAAGGGGATTGGGCTAAGAAACCATAGAAAGACTTACACCAGTAGAAGGGGTTGTTGCTGCTGTTTGAGGAAGAAAAGCAAACATGAGGGAAATAGATCATCCGTAAAGGTTCTACCTTCAGCCCCAAATAATTCTTATTCCATTATTTTTATCTTTGGCACCACTAGAGGCAATAGCACACAACCCTGTAACCGGTCCTTCTGTCTTCAGGTTCCCTCACTTGTATCTGCTTTTTTATTTCCTCAAGAAGTCACTTTACAAAGAGGAACTCTTCCACACACAGGTCAGCTCTTTGAGAGGGAAAGTATTTGGCGGTTCATCTCTGGTCCTGGCATGGCTGCCTTAGAATTAGCGGAGTCAACAACGGGAGAGTGAGAATGAGTGTGTGCGTGTGTGCCTCGTTCCCCGTGTGGGGGTGGATAGGACCTCGGGCGTTTATGGTGCGCGTGCCTGTGGGGTGGGTACGTGCACGTGAGAGTGCTGTGGACCGTTGGGTGAGCGTCTTGTTATGTGAGCTGTATGTGGTGCAAGTGGTAGGTGTGTGTGACTGGATGCAGGTGTGGCACGTGTGTGGTATGGACGCGGGTGTCTGTGGCCCATGTGTGTGTGCTCCGTGTGTGTGTGTGTGTGGTATGTGTGTGGCGTGGACGACTGACCGTGGGTGTCTGCCGTGCGTGAACACCTGTGTGCGTGCTGTGGTGTGTGCGGTGGGAATCCGGGCACGTGAGGAGTGGGTGTGGGTGTGGGAGGAGCTGTGGCGTGTGTGTGGATACTGTGAGTGTCCCTGGCGTGCAGATTCTCCGGGGTGTGTGCTGCTGGTGAGTGGTGTGTCTGCGTGCAGAATGAGTGTGAAGGGGGTGCTTCTTGAGCGAGGGGTTGTTGGCAGGCTCTCTTCAGACCTCCGCGAACTCCACATGACACCACATGAGGGGAAGGCCTCGGTCCCCCCAGGAGGAGCCGCCACTCCAACAGTGGCGGGGACAGGTGGGGCGAGGATGCCAGCTGGGCCTGGTGAGGGCAGGCCCAGAACCACCTGCCCCTGGAGCCCTTGAGGGCAGGGCTAAGCGGTGTCCTTCGCGCCCAGCTCGTGCCCGGCACACAGCAGCACCTCGGGAAGGATGTACCCAGGACAGAATCACCTGAACAAAGGGCCCTTCCTTCTGCCCTGCTCACTGACCCAGGGCCAGTCCAGGGGTGCTTCGGCCTCCAAGTGTCACATCTAGTGACAGATGAGTTCCTTTTCCAGCACTATGTCTCCTGCCAGCATCACAGCAATGTCTCGTCTTGCATAGGCGGCCAAGGCCAAGCATCCTGGGATCTTTCTCTCTGTCATGGTCGGGAATCTACTGGGCTGTGATGTGCTGACAACAGATGAGGATGAGCTACCCAGAGCAGTTGGTGCCCGGCCTGCTGTCCGCATGGCCCCCATCCCAGCCCTCACTTGCAGTCCCTCTGGAAGAGCATTGCTTGTGTTAGATTAAGTCTACCTGACTTTCCTCAATTTGTCTCCTCCTCCTCCTCCTCCTCTTCTTCTTCTTCTTCCTTAACATTTATTTATTACTGAGAGACAGAGAGAGACAGAGCATGAGCATGTGAGGGGCCGAGGGAGAGACACAGAATCTGAAGCAGGCTCCAGGCTCCGAGCTGTCAGCCCAGAGCCCGATGCGGGGCTCGAACCCATAAACCGTGAGATCGTGACCTGAGCCAAAGTCAGACGCTCAACCCACTGAGCCACCCAGGCACCCCTTGACCTGTTTATTCTTAAGATAAGCTTGAGCCCTGAAGACATGGTCAGTGCTGGGGCCTTCCTTTTAGGGTTGGAGCAATGGAGACCCCATAAATTAGACAACTCAGTCAGACATGGCCCAGTTCTGGTGTGCCTGATCCCTGGTTCTGGTGTGCCTGGTCCCTGGCAAACTGTGGGATCTCTAAGCTTTGGTTTCCCAATTCAGCATGTCAACACAGGAGGGTATTTGCAGTAATGCATGAAAGTATGATGTACAGATTCCATGATGGTGGTTGTGATCATTATGATTTTCATTTGTAAAGATTGAGGATTAAAAAAAACCCCAAATGTCTCGGGAAATAATAGGAACATGCCATTGGTAAAAATACTTGGGTAGGGTCCTAATGACCTAAGCTATGAAATATGAAGTATGAAAAGGAAGAAAAGATCTAGAAAGCAGGGGTGGCTGAGACAGCAGTCTCAGACAAAGAGGGTAGTCTTAGAGAGAGAGAGCAAGATGGAGAAACATAGGGCCAGCCTTCCAGAGTTCTGCTTCCTCTTCTTTTATTTTTTAAAATTTTAAATGTTTATTTTTAAGAGAGAGAAACTGTGAGTGAGGAAGGGTTAGAAAGAGAGGGAGACACAGAATCCAAAGCAGGCTCCAGGTTCCATGCCGTCAGCACAGAGCCTGATGCAGGGCTCGAACCCACGAACCGCCAGATCATAACCTAAGCTGAAGCCGGACACTAAACCAACTGAGCCACCCAGGCCCCCTCCACTTCCTCTTCTTGGGACAAGCATGACATGCCCTGATTCCAAATCTGCAGAGCCAGACGCAGTATAGAAGCATTGATTTGCTTTAATGTAAATATTTTGATGTCTTTCTTTGCCTGAACTTTTAACCCTGCTGATAAACAGGGAATGTAGTATAAATGATTGTTTTTCTGAGAACTGACTTTTGAGGAAATAGGGGGAAAAAGGGATTTCTATCAGCTAATTGTCAGTCTTGTACATGATGGAAAACCTCACTTTTCTGCTTCTCAAAATCTGCTTCAGGACACATTTGGCCACCAAGAACTGCTTTATTCTAATTTATAAAAAAGAAAACTGTAAAATGTAGAAATACCCCAGTTCAAAACAGCAACACTTACAAAGACAATGAAGGGAGGGGAGTCATCCTGTATGTTTCTGAGATGAGAAGAACAATCCAATCAAGTCTAAGTTGTTTCTAATTAAAACTTTTCCGCCTTCCATGTCCCTGCGGACTCTGGTTCTACGCTCATCTCTTCACTCCATTTCCATCCTCTGTAACCTCTGAGGTCAAGAAAGCATCTGAGGTCCTCGCCTCAGAGCAAACTTGCAATATGCAAGGTACTACCTTTGTTTACAAACACTGTGCCTGCTGGGGAATATTGTGTGATAAATGGGGACAATGACAGAGAACCAATCAGAACAAGGAAGACATGGATTCTAACACAAGCTTTCCACCTGAAAGCGTCATTTGACTTCTGCCCTATGATTTCTCAACTATTAAATAAAGATACGTGGGGCGCCTGGGTGGCTCAGTTGGTTGAGTGCTGATTTCGGCTCAGGTCATGATCCCCTGGTCCATGAGTTCGAGCCCTGCGTCCGGCTCTATGCCGACAGCTCAGAGCCTGGAGCCTGCTTCAGATTCTGTATGTCCCTCTCTCTCTGCTCCTCCTCCATTCTCACTCTGTCTCTCAAAAATAAATAAACATTTAAATAATTTTTAAAAATAAATAAAATAAATGAAGATATGGCTCTTTGGTTTCAAACCCCATGGAGCTGTTGTCAAAGTTCAAGATTCAATTCAAAGGGATACATGCACCCCTATGCTTTACTGCAGCATGATTTACAATAGCCAAAATAAGGAAGCAGTTCAAATGTTCATTGATGATATATATGTATTTGTCCCACATCTTTATATACATATATGTATGTATATATACATATATATATATAATAGACTATTACTCAGCCATAAAAAAGAATGAAATCTTGCCATTTGCAATGACATGAATGGAGCTAGAGCGTGTTATGTTAAGCAAAATAAGTCAGTCAGAGACAGACAAATATATGATTTCCCTCATATGTGGAATTTAATAAACACAACAAATGAGCAAAGGGGAAAAAAGACAGAAGAAACCAAGAAACAGGCTCTTAGCTCTAGAGCACACACCGATGGTTCCCAGCGGGGAGGTCAGTAGGGGTCAGGTGAGATAGGTGGTGGGGATCAAGGACGGCACTGGTGAGGGGCACGTGGTGTTATACGGAAGTGTGGAATCATTGTATTGTACACCTGAAATTAATATAACACCATATGTTAACAGTACTGGAATAAAAGTTAAAAACTAAAAAAAAAAAACCAACAAGATCCAAAATATGGCTTCCATGGAGCAAGGAAACCCTCTCCACGCTCAGACTGTAATGGGGTCCCACCCACATCACAACAGATGATTGTGCCTCCTTGGGGTTCGTAAGACTTGATGGAGACCCCAGTCTTGGAATGACTCTCCCGCCCCTCACGATTCACACCGACAATATGTGTGTCTATTAGTCAAATGCTGGTGGAATCTCTTTCAAATAAGGTCCCCTTGGGGGGTAAACTAAAGACGTTGAGAATAAATGTTCAAGTCTTCTAAGATAGGGTGGTACAGATGGGACTTCTAAGGAAGTTTCTCCCGCCTTCTTATAAGAAGGATGAAGGGGAGGGGAGGGGGTCCCAGAAGAGGAAACAAATGGCCGCATCTTTTTAAAGATGGGATTGAAACAAGCCACAAAGTGTGTTAAGAGAGGCAGCTCGTGGGAAGCCAGTTCCTAATGCTCTCGGTCCCCATCCTTCTCCCTCCTTTTCCTTTCAGAATAAATTAAAGAACCGGCTAAAATCCAAATTGTGTGTGTGGTATCTTTATCTGATCAACCTCATGCTCTAATCACATCTTATCTTTGCTTGTAAAGCAGCTCCCTTCCTGTTCTCCAGGCACATTACTTCTTTAAATGTTATGAACACACACACACATATGAGTCAACTCTGCAGAAAAACAGAACTCAAGGTCTTCTTCCTCTGCAATTCATTGGGAGGCTTTGTTCTGGAAGGCCTGAGCTGGCATTACTAGCAAACCGTCCCACACCTCCCCGAAGCTCTGCAAACAGCCCCTCTCTCAAAACAAACAAGGGGGGACATCAGGTGAATACTAAAGAATGGAAATGTCATTCATTTCCCGATCTGTGTCCTTCCTAGTCGACAGAGAGTATCAGTCACTGCAAGTTTGTTGAGACTGCTAAGTTAGAGGATTTATTTGGAAGGCTGTGTTAATAAGATATTTTTTTATTTAAAATAAATTTTTTAACATTTACTTATTTTAGGGAAAGAGAGACAGACAGAGCATGAGCAGGGGAGGGGTAGAAAGAGAGGGAGACAAAGAATCTGAAGCAGGCTCCAGGCTCTGAGCTGTCAACACAGAGCCCAACGTGGAGCTTGAACCCACAAACTGCGAGATCATGTCCTGAGCCAAAGTCAACGCTTAACCGACTGAGCTATCCAGGCGCCCCCAGGTATTTTTTGGGAAACTCAGTTGTGCGTGGTTAATGTTATCTTTTCTTCCCCTTGATTCATTTCAAATTATTTAAATTGGAAAGTTGGGGGCTGTTTTAAGATGCACTAAGCTGAAAAAATTTATTTTGTTGTGGTGGGGTTTGTTATCACTGTTCTTGTTGGGTGGTTGGTTCTAGTTTCTACAAGGCCCCTCCTCTCTGGGCTCCTGAGTAATGATCAGACCAGTGTTTCTCCAGCCAGATGGTGAAATGGGTGTTTTTAAGGCAAAGGCAACATGAGTAGTGTCGCTGAATGTAATTCTTGTGTGTGTGTGTTTCCACACTGAAAGTTCTTTGCAAAATTACATAAATACTTGTATGTCAGTTGCAGTGTATATAAGAGTGTGCCTCCATGTACCCCAATGTTCACAGCAGCACTGTCAACAACAGTCAAATCATGGAAAGAGTCTAAATGTCCATCAACTGATAAATGATAAAGTAGATGTGGTATATATACACAATGGAGTATTACATGGCAATGAGAAAGAATGAAATATGGCCATTTGTAGCAATGTGGATGGACCTCAAGGGTGTCATGCTAAGTGAAATAAGTCAAGCAGAGAAGGACAGATACCATATGTTTTCACGCATAAGTGTAACAGGAGAAACTTAGCAAAGGACCATGGGGGAGGGGAAGGGGAAAATAGTTGGGGAGAGGGAAGGAGGCAAACCATGAGAGACTTTTGAATTCTGAGAACAAACTGAGGGTTGACAGGCATGGAGAAGGGCACTTGTTGGGATGAGCACTGGGTGTTACATGGAAACCAACTTGATAATAAACCATAAAAGAAAAAAAAGAAAAAGAAGTGAAGTACTGATACATGTAACAACATGAAAGAAACTTGAAAAAAAAAAGAGTGTGCCCCATTATAAAAAAAAGGGTAGATTTAAAAGTGTTCCTTCCATTGGTGAATAAATCTTCCCCATCATTACAACTGCTAATCACGTTTGGAACTCCTTTGATTTCCTTCTCCTAACAACCCCCCCCCCCTTCCCCACCTTAGAAAAAGACTGCCTTCATGTAGCAAAGTGTTTGTGACTTTGGCATAAAATATAATTTCTGATTCCCACCACACCCATTCAAATTCAAAGAGAAGTGCATTTTTCTATCAAATTGAGACAGGAATCTAATATTTGTAGAAAATCTATGAGCATATATTGTTCTAAAAAGCACTTCTATACACTCATCCATGGCCCCATGGGGCAGGAAACAACTCCATCCCCATTTTAAGACAGAATTGAAGGGGCGCCTGTGTGGCTCAGTCAGTTATGCATCCGACTTCGGCTCAAGTCACGATCTCATGGTTCATGAGTCTGAGCCCCGCATCAGGCTCTGCGCTGCCAGTGCAGAGCCTGCTTGGGATTCTCTCTCACTCTGCCTCTCTTCCACTTGCGCTTTCTCCCTCTCCCAAAATAGAAAAGCATATGATGTATTTCTAATCATCTGGAGCTCTGAATTCAGTAGTGATCGTTAAAAAAGAATAACAGCAACAGACAGAGAAATAAAGGCTCAGAGTGGGTAAGCAACTTACCCAAAGAGATCCAGCTAGGAAGTGGCAAAGCTGATGCTCAGAGTGGGTTGGTTTAACCAAATTGTTTAAACTTCTCAGTTTAATTTGTGAAACAACCCTATCTGGTGGGTATGATTGTCCCCAACTTATCGCGAGTCTAGCAGGTCTGAGGCAAAGTTGTACAACCAAAGACCAGCAAGACCGGAAGAGGGACTCACGGCCGCCTGGGTCCCGTGCACCTGCCGCCAGGTGAGAGGAGTGCTCCTTCACGCACTTCAGTGCCTTCCTGTCCGCGCACCGGCTGACCGCTCTCCGTGCTCCCCGTGCTCCCCAAGTGCGGTAAAGTCACCTCCTTCTAGAGAGGGATTCCCTTCTGAGCCGCCGTACCTCCCCCTCCTCTCTGTGAGAGGCTGCTTTCAGAGTTTCGGCCCAGAAAGGAGGTGGGGAAACGAAAAAAAGGAGGTCTCACTCTTCTGGATTCACTCACCGGCAATGAGCCCCAGGAACTGTAACCAGCGTGGAACCTAGAGACTTTTGCCAGGAATTCTCCGAGTCTCTCCTGGCGGCACAGTGGCCAGCTGTCCCTGATTTGGCAGTGGGGAGCCTCGGCGGGTGGCACTCAGCAAACATCTCAGGCCGAGGGGTGCAGGGCAAAAGCGTCACAAGAACCCCTTGTCTCCTGGAATCCTGAAGATTAAATACAGGATCTGCTCTTATCACCCCTGCAGCCTTTTTTTTTTTTTAAAGTCTTGCACACTCACACAAAAATTGGGAACTTGATCACTATGGGCTGACAACGTATTTTGAAAAGGAGGGGGGCAAAACCCTTCTTTCCCTGAAAGTTCCCATCCATTGTTGGGCAAACCTCATAAATCTGTTGCAGAGAGACAGGCTGCGTGTACTCAAATTACCTTTTGCTACAGTCTTAACTTTGAGTTTTAATGTCCTAAACATGAACAGCGTTGTATCCTAGTGCAGGTCTGATTAATGAGGCAGTTTTGCCAACTGCAGGGTCAGAGAGCGGCTCCCCACTCCCTTTCTTTTTTTTTTTTTTCCTTGTGGCTTAGTAACCACTTCAGCAAATTTCCCTATTAAATATACAAGGCAACTGAGTGCAATAAAACCTAAAGGTTGTGGCAGATAAAATACTAGCGTGTCTCCGGGCAGACCTCGCCCGCTGACAGAGAGCAGGTCTGCTCAAGATTGCCTTCCTTCCTTCCCCCGAATCCCAAATGTTGCAGCTTGAATCCCAGGATAGAAGCCCCTCGCCCCTCGACATGTGGGTCATCTTCAGTCTGTGGGTTACACCTGCAGCCCGTCTGCTTCCTAGGGGGTGATGTGGTTTGTACATGGAGAGGCTGGACGTGCCCTAGTGATGGGTGAGATCATCAGTGCCCTCACTCGGTGTTTGCCAGTGGAACAGAAGGTCACTCTTGGGAATTGACCCAAATTAGCACCTAACATCCAACCAGGAACAAAAGGGGGTTTTGTCTTGCCCAGATATTGCTGTCCCCGGAATATGGCTCCCTTGGATCCTATTTGTTGAGCATTTAATACACACTGGGCACATTTAACTAAAAAGACCGAGTCCTCTGTGAGGTGGCGGAGGGGGGTCGGCATATACGATCTCATTCACTGTCCAAAACAACCCTGTTCAGCCAAAGACATTATCTCCATGTTTCTCGCACATAATCAAGCAGGCCTGTGCGGTGACATAACTCGCCCCGCTGGGATCTGAGTCACGCTCTGACCCCAAATTCAATATTCTTAGGCCATAAAACCTCCCCCACCCCCACCCCACTTGCATCCTCTTCATTCACTCACACACACACACACACCTTTACACGCCTTGAACCCGTGGGTGGGCCAGTTATATCAACAGCTTAACCACAGAACCTAGATTTCCCCAAATTACAGGGATTTAGAATCTAAAACGTGCATGATATTGAGGCTTCAACAGAGTTACTATTTCAGGTGACTTTTGATTTTTTTTTTTTTAAACAAGTGTTCAGCACACTTCCTGTCTGAAGTGTCCAGATAATAAATATTGTAGGCTTTTCAGGCCTTTATGGCCTCTGTCACGACTATTTCATCTGCCACTGTAATGAAAAGCAGCCATGGACAGTATGTAAAGGAAGGAGAGTGGCTATATTCCAATAAAACTTTATTTACAGAGACAGGCAGTGGGCCAGATTTGGCCCAAGGGCCACAGTTTGAGACCCCATTGGTTTGAACCCAAGCCACCATTAAAAGTGGTACCAACACCCTAAGGTTTTAAACATTGGGTCTGGTTAAACTATCAGGGACAAGACTAGGTACCAGGCCCTTACCATAAGGCAGTAGAAGTCCATGTCTGCTAAATAACCACTGGGATCAGCATTGCTTCTACCCCACAGATGGCCAGGCCAGCAGGTCTCAGTATGTGCTTCACAGGGAGATAACATAGGCATTTTGCCAGGAAAAAAAAAAGTTTTCTTGATCAGTAAGTTTGGGAATCTTGGGTTAGGTAGTTGAACTATTTCTATGACTGCAGGACTTCTCAGGGCTTTCAATATACTGATGAACATTCTTCTTAATCTGGGAAAAAATGTTATAGGAAGGGAAAGTCATTCAAGTCTTCCAAGCTTGTTCGACCTATGTGTGCAATCAATCAATCTTTAGTTGTGCAGAGAGGGTGGGGCGGGGGGCGGGGAGGGAGGCAAAGATATGACTTTAAGTTCGGACTCATTTCCATTTCAACAGATGGGTGACTTGGCTGAAAATGTCAGATTTGTTGAGCTGTTGTTATTGTCCCCTTTTGTTGCTGTTGTTGTTTTAATAGCCTTCTGAGTTTCCTCGCAGTGATTACGAAGAAAACCCCTGAACCGAATCAAAACAACAATGACAAAAGCAAAAAACAAAGAACCAAATCCCCACCAGCACAATTCAGACCCTCTTGGCTAGTGTTGGTTTTCCACAGGCTGTGTTTATTTCAAAATGCACCTGCTTCCTTTTTTCTCTCTCGTTTCCCAAGTGCCACTGAGAATCCCTCCTTCTCGTCCAGGGACCCAAAAGGACCCCTGGGGGCCGAACCCACACAGGTCTTGGGTAGTGCATTCCCGGCAAAGCTGCCACCCTTTCCGCCCTCTGCCCCCATTCCAGGATGAAGGACCCTTCCCCACGTCCCCTTCATTCAGGCTTGTGCCTGGTCCTGAAGCCAGGTTTTAGTGAAAGCCTTTTGTAGCTGTCTCCCTCATCCAGGGAAACTTGGTCTTTCAGATGAGACCCTTTGTGGGCAGAGTGACCCTTTTCTTATTGGGAATCAGTGCACAGGGGGACACTGGCCCATGGGTGAGGCTCTTGTATTTCCTGCCTAAAGAGTCCCCTGTTTCCTCCCAGGATGGGAGACATTGGTTCTAATCCTTCCATCTCCACAATCTCGTCTCTCCACTCCTGACCTGCAAAAGAACTCCTGCAGGGAAGGTGAACGTGGCCTCCCCTCACTATAGAGAGCCAGGCAGGCATACAGGGCAGGTAAGGACCAGGCAGGTGTGAGTTCGAATCCCAGCCCCGGCCCCCACCAGCTGTGTGATTCAGTCTCAGACCCAGCCTCTCTGTAACCCATTTTACAAACGGGGACAAGAGTGACTTTGCCCTGTGGGGAAGGCACAGGAAAGCCAATCAGTGCCTGTGTAGGACCTGGTGCCAGTGCCCAGTAAAGGGGTGTCCAGGTGGGGCCTGACAGCTCCTGAGGAGAGGCTGCTGCCTGTCCATCCCGGGGAGGCTGTGCCAGATCAGAGGGAAGCTCAGCAAGCCACTTGAAAGGGACCTTGACTCATATTGTGGTAACTGAATATGTAGTTCAGGAAGTGCTTCGCAAGAGCAAACTGGGCTCCAGCCGCCCCCTCGTCCCCCTGCCCTCCGCACCCAATGCGTGGAGCCACGCCGCAGTTCCCAGCAGCCTTCCCTTCTGACATCAGCCAGTGCGCAGGGGCAGCATGTGGACTGCACGGGTGTGGGGGGCTGTGGGTTCATGGGCAGACTGTCCAGCTACCTAGGTCCCGATTTTGCGCCTTCTGTTAGGCCTGGCGCTCAGCCCTCCTCTCTGAGCCTCTTTTCCTCCATCTGCACCTGGCCCTCAACTCATACCAAGCCAGCGCTGAGCCCTTGATGGGCCTTGTGCCACTGAATTCTCACAAGCACCTTTCCAGAAAAAAGTACCAAACTTCTCACTGTTTAAGGATGGGGAAACTGAGGCACCCAGCGGTTTTGAAACGTTGGAGTGTGTGAAGGGTGAATCCTGGAGCTGGGATTTGAACCCAGGGAGTTGTCCTCCAGAGCTTGTCTCCTGACCACTCACATCCAGAACCTGTCCCACTGTAGGGCTTGGTGCTTCCTGACAGGAACGGAAGCCCCAGCCGTCATCTACCTGCTGCTCGCGGGATGCTGTGCGGGCGGAGGGGAAGGTGAGCTGCGGTCCTGAGTTCCCGCAGGGGTTCCCCGGACCCCCCACGCCTCCAATGCGCCGGGCGATGTCCACCGCTCCCACTGTTCCCATGTCCAAGCCTCCTGTACCAGCCACCCCAGGAGTACTCCTGACCGTGTCCACCGCCCCCTCTTGGACTCTCCATCCCCCAGAGCCTTCGACTGAATGCTCTGAGGCAAGGGCAGCAGGATCCCATGTGTGTGGGTACAGAGGAAAAGTGGGGGTGCTTGGGGATGAGGCGGGTGCTGGATGGGGCAGGGGAGGCCCTGGAGGTTGAGGCCCATAGGAGGAGGAGGAGGCTAAAGGAGCCCCATCCCTACTCCCTGTGCCCATTTCCACATCCTGGCCAGGCCGGGCATGGGCAGGCAGAGGTGGGGGTCCCTCTCAGGGAGAGGGATGTGGGGCGGAGAGTGACAGGAAAGTGCCCCACAACAATGGAACAGAATTGCTGAGCTGGCTCTCGGTCCGGAGACCTGCCTCACAGGCCTGCAGGAGAGAAAACTCTTCTGGGAAATCAGGGCTCATCCTAGTTCCTCATTCAAGGCACACACCCTAATTCCCAAGGCAGTTAAAAGCTTGGCATTGCTCAACTCAGGCAGGGGACGCTGGGCACACTGGGTCCTCCTGCACGCCCTCAGATCCCGAGTACTGGCCACCAAGGTCTGGACTGTCTGGCCTCCAAGGCCAGACAGTGACCCAGTCCCTGGGTCCCGGAGCCCACGTGTCGAGGAGGAAGCTGCCGTTCTGATGGCCCAGAAACATCTGTTCCCCATTCGTCATTGTCAAGCTCTGATGTCCTTTGGGACTCTGTTTGAAGGACAGTTTTTACTGTTGTAACCAAAAAAGCAAAAGGAAGCAAACAATTACAGGCCCCTTTATTTTGGGACTTTTTTTCTGTGTCTGTAGAAAGCCATTTCAGTAAATAAGGCCTTTGCCCAGATCACCTGCCCCCACAATGAGCCATTAGAACATCCTCCCGCCCCCCTCTCTACATCCCACCATGCTGAGAGATGTTGAGGTAAATACATTTGGGCTGAGGCTAGAACAAAATGAGCCAGCAGGAAACATTTGGTTTTCGCCTGGGTTGGTTTGTGCATCGTTTGAAAGATACCTATAAGCCAGCCTGGTGTCCCTGGTGCTCTGTGATCAAATGTGGGAGCACAGGGGCTGCTCCGGGAGGGCAGCACTGCCACTGAGTTTCTGAGCCTTAGCAGCTCCTCCTCTGATCTGGACATTGCCAATGTGTGTGTGTCCAGAGGTTCCCACTCTGCCCCGGCAAGTGTGTGCCGGTGCACACTTCAGCCATCTGGGCTCCCTGCTGTTCCCAGAGGCAATGAAGCCAGCTTGGTTCCGGATGGCCATAAAATGCCCTTGTGCTGGAGGCCAGGCAGCTGAGTGGCCTGCTGGGAGCTAATGAAGGATCACAGGCTTGCCCCAGGGCTCTGCTCAGCCCTGGTGTTTTCTTCCTGATGATTTTAGGGTGGGGCTCAGATTGGGAGGCCAGGAGGGTGTTTCCCAGCAGGATGCAGAGGTCTGGGTTCCTGGGATGTGATGAGTCAGCCCCTTGGTCCCTCTTTCCCTTCCTGCTTTTTCTCCCACACAAAGCGATCTAGTTTCTTATGGCTGCCGAAACATCCTTGGTAGCTGGAAACAACATAAATGTATTCCCTGACAGCTGTGGGGGCCAGAAGCCTGAAATTAGTGTCATTGGGCTAATGTCAAAGGGGGTGTTCATCCTGGGAGCTCTGGGGGACACTCGGCTGCCTGGACTGTTCTAGCTTCCAGAGGTCACCGGGATTCCTTGGCTTGTGGCCCCTTTCTCTGTCTTAAAGTGCGTCACTTCGACCTCTGGCTCCATTGTCCATGGCCTTCTCTCCTTTGACCTTTTTGCCTCACTCTTATCAGGACCCCAGTGATTACACTTAGGGTCCACTCAGATAATCCAGGGTGAGAGCTCCATCTCAAGATCTTTAATTTAGTGTTTATTTTTGAGAGAGAGAGAGAGAGTGTGAGCAGGGGAGAGGCTGAGAGAGAGGGAGACACAGAATCCGAAGCAGGCTCCAGGCTCTGAGCTGTCAGCACAGGGCCCGATGTGGGGCTCAAACTCATGAATGGTGAGATCATGACCTCAGCCGAAGTTGGCTGCTCAATGAACCGAACCACCCAGGCGCCCTACACGACTGTGAATTTAATCACATCTTCAAGTGCCCTTTTGCCATATAGGGTGACATTCAGCGGTCCCACGGATCGGCCTGTGGGTATTGTGGCAAGGTCACCACTTAACCTGGCACAGAAAGTTATCTCAAAGGCCCACCAGCAGCCTCCTGCATTTCTGAGGAGAGCCGCAGTGTATCTGGGGCCACACAATGTTTTTTCCCATCCCTGCAACTCCCAGTATCCCCTGGGGCAGTGCATCTTCCTTCCATCGCAGGCTGCCTTGGGGACAGGTGGACACACAGGGGCCAGGGTGCCAGTTCTTCCTTTCTTGTCTTGGTGCAGGGGGTGTAGACATATCCCCAAACTCTATCATTGGGGTGCTGGAAACTTGAAAGCATATGTTGTCGTTCAGCTCAGTAGTGACCCCCCGACCACATTACTCTCTGGCCCCACTAGGCCGGTGTTGGGGCCTGCCCATCCCCAAACCCGATGACCCAGCCTTCCCCGTGAGTCCATGAACTGCCATCCTCTGGGCTCTTTGTGACAGAGTTCGCGGATGCAGGTCCTGGCGCTTGTGCTCGGATCTGTGACTCTGGGATTGTCTGCCATGTGGGACAGATGGAGGATCTGAGAATCCATTTTGGTGCCGTCCTACCAATGGGGGAGTGCCCCACTTCTGTCACCGAGGGGTGTGCCTGGGGTGTGCTGGAGGAAGAGGTGGTGTCAGAGAATGATGCTGGGTTCACCAGTGTCGGCCCCTGGTCCTCTATTGTACTTCAAGCTCTTCTATTCCACGAAATGGCACTGCTGTGCTAGAGCCCTGATGGGGTTCAGGACATACTACTCCCAAAATATGGCACGTGTCATGATATACCGAATACTTAAGATGAAGGGGTTTGAGAAAATGGCAGCTGGCCACGACTTGGCCTTCCTCCCCGACTTACACTTCTCCCCTGAAGCTGGTCATAAAACACTGAAAGGAGAGGTGCACCCTCACTCCCGCCCCCCTACCCAGAGGAAAGGAGCATTCTACTCTCCGAAGACAAATAGATGTCAAGGAGATTCCTACAAACAGGCCTTACGGCGTGTCCCCCCCGTCTACAACACTTACTCCTACTCCTTAATCTATCACATTCCTCAGCTCTTTATCCAGCTCTGCATAGAACACCCAGGACTGTTTCTTTGGCTTCTCACTTCCTCAGGAAGGCTCCTGCATCACGTGAAACTCAGATCAAATCGATCGTTGTGCTTTTTTTTGGTCTGTGTTTGTCAGTTTAATTTTCAGGCCCAGCCAAGCGCCCCCAAGACGGTCGAGGAAAAAATATGTTTCCTCCCCTACAGCCCTATAGGTGCTGGTGAAACCCCTACTTACACAGCCGTTTGCAGGACAAACAGGGGACAAACGCGGGCTTGCTGGTTAGGGGTGGCAGCCAGTGACAACCGGGAACTTAGGGAATGCTGCCCTGCCCGAGCTTCTGTTTCACCTCTGAGGGGCTTCCACATGCAAAGTGTATTTGTGAAATGAATGAATGCATTCATGCCCCGGTCCACACCATCCTTCCCTGGGGGTCTGACAAGTGATCTAGAACTGCAGTCACACCTCAGGGAAGGACCCTCTGACACGCAGCTGAAGGGCAGGGTGCGCTGCCCATTCTCATGTCCCTTCTGTTACTCTATTTTACCTCTCCAGGACTCACTGGACCTGAAACAAAAACTCTGGTCCCCAAACTGGGCTTTTACTTGATTGTAAGAGGGCTCAGAATAGTGACTTGAGAATGTTGTTGCCACATAATCTTGAAGCAGTTAGGAATTCCGTAGCTCTGCATAAAATAACAACAGATAAAAGAAAAAAGATTTTTGTTTTTAATCATCAGCATTGATAGTTATGTAAATTTATGGATAGCTCACAGGTGTTAAAAAAGAGTTCTAAATTCTGGATCCTCTTGGGAACAAGGACAGTGTCGTTTGCCAAGAGGTACCAAGAAGAATGAAGACAGACAGGTCGTAGCCAAGATCCGAGGAGACATGGGGCGGCGGGGTTGATAACAAAGAGAACAGGGTCAGGACAGGTGGAGGCAGGAAGGGTGCCGATAAAGGCATCGGCCTCAGGAAGCCTTTGGAACTAAAGCCTCTGGGACAAGAGGCCGAGGCTCTGCAGAGAGGGGGAGCCTGTAACCTACAACTCTTGACCAACCGGTGGGGTGACCAAAGCATAATTTGCATGGGCCTGGGAAAAATCCCGAGATGTGGGACTTTGGGTGTTAAAGGTGGGACAGTCCCAAGCAAACCAGGATGGTTGATCACTCAAGTTCCGACCTGTCTCTAGAGTGTTCTTTTCTTTTCTTCTTCTTCTTCTTCTTCTTCTTCTTCTTCTTCTTCTTCTTCTTCTTCTTCTTCTTCTTTTTTTTTTAAGAGAGAGCATGAGCTTGGGACAGGAAGAGGGGAAGAGAGAGAGAATCTTAAGCAGGCTCCATGCTCAGTGAGGACTGAGACACAGAGCTTGATCCCACGACCCTAAGATCATGACCTGAGCTGAAATCAAGAGTCAGATGCATAACCGACTGAGCCACGCAGGCGCCCCTAGAATTTTCTAGTGATGAAAGACCTTTAGTCCCCTGAGGCCACCAAGATGTCCCCCTCATCCACTGCTTATGCCTGGGGATGGTGGGAGTGGAGGATGCAGGGAAAGGTCACCTCTCCCTTCCCTCCTAGAGCAGAAGCAAGGCCCTGCCTAGGACCTGGACTCTAAAGTGGAAGGTGACCACTTAAAACACCTTTAAGATTTCATGAGAAGGACAAGATTTTATTTTAACAATCAACTTTAATATTTGACAGAATACAGACCTGTTTCTCAGAGTTGGTACTGAGTCAGTGTGGAAAAGATTCTTTCTCTAGAGGAAAACCACACTGGAGTTCATTTGAATTTCAAAGAGCAGTTTATCTTAAGCAACACAGCTCAGTGAGGCCTACTGCCGCTGGTTTAATGACCAGGAGTTCACCCGAATGCAAGGGAACCCCGAAATCTAGACTCGGAGTCCTTGAGGCCTCAGCCGCAGCTTTGAGCTCCTCTGGAAAGACGCAAACAGCCCAGCTACATGTCAGAAGTGCAAAAAAGCATCACTTTCATCCTTTTTTTTTTTTTTAAATAGCTAAGCTCATCTTAAACAAAAGGCCCCTTTCCTATTGGTAGCAACAGAATATTTCATTCTACTCACTGAAGATTTCTAGATGTCTACTGTTTTAAAATTTAAACTCGGGGCACCTGGGTGGCTCAGTTGGTCAAGCATCTGACTTCAGCTCAGGTCATAATCTCACGGTCTTTGAGTTTGAGCCCACATTGGGCTCTGTGCTGGCAACTCACAGCCTTGATCCTGCTTCTGAATCTGTGTCTCCCTCTCTCTCTGCCCCTCCTGCACTCATACTCTGTCTCTTTCACTCTTAAAAATGAATAATGTTAAAAATTTTTTTACCTTATATTCATTGGGGTGCCTGGGTGGCTCAGTCAGTTAAACCTCTGACTTCAGCTCAGGTCATGATCTCATGTTTGTGGGTTTGAGCCCCGCATCAAGCTCTGTCCTGACAGCTCAGAGCCTGTAGCCTGTTTCAGATTCTGTGTCTCCCTCTCTCTTGGCCCCTCCCCTGCTCATGCTTTGTCTCAAAAAGAAATAAAAACATTAAAAAAAAACTAAACTTAAATTCATTGAGGTCTAAGTTTCTGATAGTGTCCTAGGTTTCTCTTTCCCTCTTCCTTTTCCAAGATGCAGTCCTGGTGCCAGAAGTGGACCTGTGTGCCCTGTGGCATTGAGAGGGGAGGATCTAACCTCACAAGGAGACAGAGTTCCTCCGTCCTGGTCTTCAGATGTTGGTCTCTGACCTCACCGTGACCCTGAACCTCCGTGTCCATGTTTGGGTTTCCTCTCAGCCTGTCCTCACCATGAGCCCCACCCTAAGGTCTGCTGTAACTGGTGTCTACCCCCAGACTGGCTGAGAATAACCCACAGCACCGTTAAAAAACACTTTGTGTATCCATTCACCTGTTGATGGCCATTTGGGCTTTTTCCAATTTTGGAGTATTATGAATACATACGCACACATCATTTCGTAGACAAATGTTTTTTCTCTTGGAAAACCACGCAGGAGAAACATGGCCAGGTCATACTGTAAGTGGATATTTAACTTATAAGTCTCTGCCAAATGTTTTTTTGAGATGATGGCAAAGAAGATGGCTTTGTGTCTTGGCTAACATTTGGTGTGGTCAGTCCTGATAAGAATTTTAAGCAATCTAGTACAAGAGAAATGGCATCTCATTGTGGGTGTTTTTTAATTGTTTTTTTTTTAATGTTTATTTTTGAGAGAGAGACAGAATGAGAGCAGGGAAGGGGCAGAGATAGAGGGAGACACAGAATCCGAAGCAGGCTCCAGCCTCTGAGCTGTCAGCACAGAGCCTGACTTGGGGGCCAAACCCACAAACCGTGAGATCATGACCTGAGCTGAAGTCGACTCTTAACTGAGTCACCCAGACGCCCCAGTCACTGTGGTTCTAATTTGAATTTCCCTAATTAGTAACCATGTTGAGCAGCTTTGCATGTGCTTATTGCTCATTTGTGAAGTGTCCATTCTTGGCCTTTGCCTATTTTGAATATTGAATTGTGGGTATTTTACTATGGATATATAGGAATCCTTTGTATATTCCAGATACAATCTTGTGGCAGCTAAAGAGGTTGTGAATGTTTTCTCCCATTCTTTGGCTTATCTTTTTGTCATTTTCTTTCCTTCAAAGAGAAGAATTTTATGAAGACCAGTTTATCATTTCAAAAAGGTTATGAGTAGAGCATTACCCTTCCTATGAGATCTTTGCCTACCCCCAAAATTGCAAGGACCTTCTTACAAGGACCTTCCACAGGATGTATAATTATAGGGCTTTACTTTTAAGCTTACAGTTGATAAGCCTCCGTATGGGTGGCTAAATTTTTATTTGAAGATTTTCCAGGGATTTTGTTGTCAATTTCTACTATCCATGGGGTAAGAGATAAACTCTGTACGATATCATATAAACCACAGGCAACAACAATTGGCAATTACCTTTTGAAGAAATTACAGAAGGACATACAAATAGTCTTTATTTTACCCTCATGTTCGCCGTGCTGGGTATCCTTTTTTCCATGTCGAAGGCACAAGTGTCCATGTGATGTCATTTCTCTTCACTCTGAATAGCTTCCTTTCACACTTCCTGAGGAAGCATTCTCTCAGCTTCCTTTCCCTGACAATATCGATGTCACCTTCATTTTTCAAAAGATATATTTGACTGGATATCAATTCCAGCATTTCTCATTTCATTATCTTCTCTCATAATTTCTTGTTGCTTCCGAAAAAAGGCAGCTGGGCTTCCTATCACTGGTCTCTTATATCTGTGATATTTTCCTCTCTGGCTTCTCCAGGTTTTTCCCTTTATTTTTCAGCAGTTTAACTATGATGTTCTCTTCTGTGGAGTGTGTCCATGGTGATCTTCCTTGTGCATAGTTTTTATGACTCTTGACTTTATACGTGAATATTCTTTGAGCAAATTCAGGACATTTTCAGCCATATTCTCTCAAGTATTTTTTTTCTGCCAACTCTCTCTCTTCCTCTTCTGAAATTCCAGTTACACACATATTAGAATGCTTGATATTGTACCAAACATCACGGAGACTCTTTCATTTTTAAAACTCTTTCTAACCCTGTGTTCTTAAGATTGGATAATTTACATTGGCCTGTCTTCTAGTTCACTGACACATTTCTTCTGTTGCCCCCAACTTGATATGAAGCCCAGGCACTAAATTTTTCATTGCTGATTCTTGTCAGTTCTAGAACTCCCACCGGATTCTTGTTTGTTTGTTTCTGTTGCCCTGCTGAGACTTCCCACCTAGTCAGTCATGTTGGCAATGTTTTCCTTTACATCTTCAAACATATTTATAATAGCTACTGTAAAGTTCTTCTCTGCTACCTTCAAAATCTGAGCTACCTGGGAGTCTGTTTCTATTGAACAATTTTTTTTTTCTAGAGTATGGGTCACATTTTTCTGTTTCTTTGCATGTCTAGGAACTTTTTTTATTGTATACTGGTCTCTGTGGTCAATAGGTTTAGAGATTCTGTATTCTGTTGTCTTCCAGCAGACAGTTAATTATGGCACATCACCTTGAAGTTTCAGACGCTTGGTTTTACACTCTTTAAATGGGTCTCTTTTGATTTTCTTTGATCTGAGAGATGATCTTTAATCCCAAGACATAGTCACTGCTCCTAGATATGATTCCCTCCCATCACCTCCCACCCCAGGATTTCAATGTAATGCCCAAGGTGTTTATGAAATCTGTCTTGGAAAAAGTACCATGATTCAAACTCCAAACTCTGTCTCTGATTAAACGGGCAGCAGTTGAAATCTCTGTTCAGCTTTTTAAACTTTTAACTCCTTTCAGGATTTATCCCCTCCATTTCCAGCCACTCTGGTAGCCTTGAACTCTGTCCTCTGATCCCTCGAGCAATAAGCTTTCTGCCTGGCTGACTGAGGAAAGCCCTCAGCAAACAACTGTCTAAAGATAGATTTCACCCAGTGTGGTTCCTTCTTTCAAAGGTCAAAGTCTCTCCAATTTCTGCCTGTTTCTGGTTGTTCTGTGATATTTTAAAATAGTTTTTAAATATTTTGTTCAGAGTTTGTTATTGTTATCTGCAGGAAGGTTGACCAGCAGGAGCGACTCCACCATCCTCAGAACTAGAATTTTTTCTACACCCATTTTAAGGATTTTTAAATGCATTGAGAAACTGACCTCCACAAAGATTATACCAGATTACAGTCTCACTGGTAGTTGATGAGAGTCCTTGATACTCGTCCCACTTGGAAGCCAGGATTTTTAAGCTAAATATCATGGCATTTTGGAAACTTGGAGATCACCAGAGATACTAATTCTCATTTAGGGTCCCTGAATCCCAAAACAATTCATGAAAGTTGCACTGGGTTGAAGGACAATCTCTACGAGTTAAAAAGACAATTTCCGAATATAAAATGTACAAGTATCCCTAACTAAAACCTTAAATGCAGTTACCTTTGGTTAGAATAACATCGTATTTTTCATGGAGGACTTCTGCTGGACGGTTAAGCATGATTTTGGCCAACCCAAACTGGCAAAACACATTATTACTGATAGGTGAAGTATGGCTTTTAGGACATAACAACCTTGAGGAGAAATGTAACTAGAGGGATTATTGGTGGCCCCGGGCCCTAGGAACAGTGAAGGGAGTTTCTTGCAGATGAATTTAGCCTTCATCATCCACTCTTTGTTCATACGGCTTTGCTGGCAAAAGCACACGCCTCTTTATTTGCTGAGGCCCAAAGAGATGAAAGGGCTTGCCTGGAGTCACACATACTCACTCCCACTGTGGGTACTGAGATCAAAACCCAAGATCAGTCTTTGTTCCGAACACAGCGGCACATTTTAACTGTAAAGGAGTAATTCTGATATCCACCATGGTTCAGAGAGAAAAATATAAGAGTAAACTCAGAGAAGAGTATTTTAGAGAGCTAGGGACCATGTTAACAATTGGGTAGACAGTCGTGTTCTTTGAAGTGTCCGTGATTTGCATGTCATTAACTTTCAGGGACGAGTAAGAACCAACCACAGTCCAGGTGAATGAATTTTAGCCAAATGCAGGCCCTTTGCCCCTTGCCAGGTTTTCCTTGATTTGTCTGTGATGCCTGTTTCTTATATTGTAATTCTGGATTCAGATTCGTGTGTGCAGATTCATACCTCCTCAATTTCCAACGGCAAATGCTTCTCCCCTTTTGTTACCATGTGGCAATGACTGGAATAAGGTAGACACACAGACTGCTTTCCTTTTACAACTTCTCTGACACCCCCAGTGTTACATGTTCTTTAGTATACATTTTCCGTGGCAAAACTCAGATTTATTTCATCTTTTATGTTTCTCCAGAAAAGTCCGAGTTCTCATTTGAGGCAGTGATCACGACACCATGGAGACTTTAGCAAAGACTTGATGCTGCAAAGGGATGTTTAATTACCTCCACCTAAAGACACTTGGTGCCTTCTGCTGTGTGTGTATGTGAGGTTGAGTGCGTGAGTGTGCAAGGTCTTATGCGTGTGTGTGCATGAAGTCAGCTATGTAAGAGCAAATGTGAGTGCCCTCTGTCTCCTCTCTGACATTTCATTTCTAACTGTGCTCCGGAAGGCTGACAGGCCGATTGGGGCACTCCTGCCTGGCGTCTGCATGGAGCTCATCCCAAGAACCCAGGATACAGTTCAGACTCGCTCAGACCCATCTCTGAGGGCTGGGATCACGATGACCGGATCCTTTGGGAAGTGGCTGTCACCTAGGAAGGAGAAGCCAGGCAACTCTTGGGGAACGCAGAGGTCTCTAACCTCCAGGGTGGCCATAGGCTTTTATCCCTTCTCAGGAGCACAGCCTTTCCCACCTGTTTTTCCAGCCAGCCAGGCCAGCTCTGTAGCAAAGAGGGAAGCCCCTGAGCGCCCCACATCCTGGCATTGCAGCCGGGCCTTGTATGCAAAAAGACACGAGAAATGGGGCGGTGATGGGCACGGCGCGAGGGGGAAACAGCTCCGCAGAGACCGGCTGCAGAAGGAGGGGACAAGCAAGGCCATCCAGGGGAGAGACGAGAGCCCAGGCCGCACAACAGGGAGCCGACGCGGCCAGGGACCCCTCCAGTTGTGCAAGGCTGATCCTGGGGGGCTGGGGGGGGCAGGCGGAGATAAACACAGAACCTGCTTTTTGAAGAGAAAATGTGAAAAGGGATCTTTTCCTTCTCCAGGCTCTGCAGCAAAGCTGGACGCTTCTGGCTGGGGACTTTAGACCCCATGCCTCCATCTGACGGTCCTTCATGCCCCTTCACCATTTTTCTGAAGCTTGACCTGAGGGAATCTCACTTTTTGCCTCTGCTTTATCCTTGTCACTTTTCGTGACAATTGAAGGAATTCCATGTGGTGAGGATATGACTATGGGACCCCTCTGATTTCAAGCGTGTCCACTTGGATCTGCGGACTGTATTTTCTCTACTCTCATACGAGCTTTTCAAATAAAAGCATTTGAGAAGCTGAAGGCTTTGGACACATATTGTAGAAATATAGAAATGTGTGTGGACTCTGAAGCCAGACCACCTAGTTTAACTGTAGCACCAACGGGTACTAGCTATGTGACCTTAGGTAAGCTACTTAACCTCTCTGAGCCTCACTTTCTTTATCTGTAGAATAAAGACAAAGATAGTACCTACCTCGTAGTGTTGTTATTCGGATTGTATTAACTATTATGTATGGAATATGCCAACAATTCCTGGCATCTAGGAAGTACTATGTAAGTGTAAGCCGCCATTGTTTTTATAAGTATTATTTTGCTTCATTTCCTTCTGCTTATTGCACATACCTAATTTCTACACGCGATCCCAATATTTTCACTATTAAGGTGAGAGGAACGTCTAGCTCCCTCCCATCTCCCCCGTCCAGGCCTGCACACAACCCCTTACCCTTGCTTTTCTGGCTGGGGCCAAAGACACAATTCTTGTCCCTGTGCCTGGGTCAGGGGTGTTGAAACAGAGTAGATGCATTTACTATACTGTGGTTTGGGTCCCGTCTGTCTTTCAACTTATAAAGTGTCTGTGTAATTTTTTTTCCATCATCATTAACGACGGAATTCTTTTGTCATAATTTTTACAATTAATATGTGCACATTGTCAGAAAAAAATATATGCACATTGTAAAAAAGACTTCAAGTATAAAAAGCCCCCCAGCTCTTGCTCATTTCCTCCCCTTGAGGCAATCACCGCTATCAGTTTCCTGACATCCTTCCAGGATCCTTCTAGAACAACATTTATTCTTTAATGCCTTCGCTGAATTTCCACTAGGCACCGTTGGTGCAGCTGTGTAAATGAGTGTGTGTGCACAGGCCTGGGTGAGAAGGACCTTCGGGTTGAGGCCATCCGCACCTACAGGTCACCGAGTCTACAGATTCTGGGGCTGGACCTTTCACAGCCCGAAGGAGCTCAAAAGCCCACTCAACAGGTTTGAATGGCTTGACATCAAGGTCACTGTTCCACAGGGCCCAGGCTGACCTTGGAGCGTGGTTCTAAAACCCACGCTCAGACTTTGGTCTGCTGTTACCCCAAGTCTGGGGGCTAACCCCCTCCCGGCCTCCTCCTTAGAGTCTGGCTCTTTGACCTGAGATTTTTTTTGTAGGAGTTCACCCTTTCCTCTCTGGCCCTGCCGAGAACAGGGCTCCTCAGAAACCCCCCTAAGACACCAGGACTGACCCAAAGAAGCCCTAGCCCACCTGTTATATCTGGCCTCCATCGTCCCTCCAGGTCACTGAGCATCTCTGCCAAGTACCTTGCTGGGATCACTGATGTTTGTCCCCCATTCTGCACCCCCTCTGATTCTGTGGGCTTCATGCTCTGCCTGGGAAGACCCCTCTCCCTGTGCCATCTGTGATGGCCGTAGGTGATTGCCAGGTGACTTTGAGCCTCCCAACCTACCCAGGCCTTGGTCTCCTCGCTCGAAAAGTGGGGAAGGAGACAGTTCCCCTGCATCTTCTTCAGGGTTCTTTCTATTGCTGAGTCTATCTCACTAAACACATTTTAAATAACATTTATAGGTATAAACGCACATGGGTGAGCTCATGGCCATAGTAGGAGCAGGGATGCGAGTAAATGAGGGCCAGGGAAGCTTTGGGTAAGGCACCTTAGACCTGTCCCTGGCCTGCTTCACACCTGGCACAGTGTCCCTTGTCCCCAGTGGCAGGAACCCTGTGAGCCCTGTGAGCGGCCCATGCCACAGCATAGCCTGAGCTAATTGCAAGGGAGGTCAGTGGCTGCCCAGAGTTGCTTCTCAGCCTCCAGCCAAATGCCACATTTGAAAAGCTGTGCCAAGTCCCCATAGATTATTCTCTGTCCAAAAACTGGGAACAAGGACTAATAGAGCCATTTTCATTTTAATAGGGGAAAAAAAAGTGGTTCAAAAGCACTTCATCGTTTTCTAAATGGTCTCAGGCAGAAAGACCTGGCCCAGCCTTGTCTTAAGGCAAAGCTTCCTTCCTCGTGATCTTCAGCCTCACATTGATGGCAGCGGCAGTGATGTAACAAGAAGTAACAGTAACAAGAGCTGCCGTCTTCCAAATTTCAAACTATGTTGGCAGATATCTGAGCCTCACTGCAGCTGGAAGAATGGCCTCTGGGGACCCCCACTGCTACAAGCAGCTTAATGACAAGGACGTTGCCTTTTAGTGTCTGCATGTCCAGAAATGCAGGTCTAGCCACCGAGGTCATGCACTAGAGCAAGAGTAGAGAGTGTCAGCATCAGACCAGACATGACCACGAACTGCATGTAATTGGCAAATGGGCATGGAAAGGCTTACACACCCATGAGCTCTGCAGAGGGACCATCCATAGGGACAGGCCATTGCACCTACTGCTGCTCGTTGGTGGTCAAACCCTTAGGGTGCCTCCACATCTTTCCTCCTCCAGCCCCCATCGTGTAAACCTCTGGTTTCTCCTCTGAGCTCTCCGAGATTTCTGCTGGACAGGATCGCTCTCTACCAACTCAGCTCTGTCCCCAAAGAACTCGGTCATTGTGCGCAGGCGGGCTGCTGTGGCTGGTGGTTCTCCCTTCTCCACCCCATTTTCAATACCCAAGCTGTCTCTATGATTTCTTCTTTACAAACTCATTTTTTCAAAGATCGGGAGATAAACACATCAGGATGAGAGATGCATAGAGTTAGGTGAAAGGATGATGGTCAATTTTAATCTTCTTTTGGTTTTCTGTATTTCCAAAGTTTTTACAATGAACATCTATTGTGTGTGTAATCAGGAAAACAGACCGATGAAAGGGGATGGGGGTGGGGCCTGGGTGGCTCAGTCGGTTAAGGGTCCAGCTTCTGCTCAGGTTATGGTCTTGAAACTCATGAGTTCAAGCCCCTCATCGGGCTCTCTGCTAACAAACAGCTCAGAGCCTGGGGCCTGCTTTGGATTCTGTGTCTCCCTCCCTCTCTCCCCCTCCCCTGCTCATACTCTGCTTCTCTCTGTCTCTTCAAAACAAATAAATGTTCAAAAAATATTTTTAAAGAAATAAATAAAAGAGAATGGGGACCTTGAGGTTGAATATTCTGATCCAAAGGGAGCTAAGGATCTGACTTTCTGAAATTTTGTTAAAAAGCCCTTTCTCCCTCCCGACAATTGCTGGGGTAACAGCCCAGTCCCCGGGCCATGGGACGGCTGAGGATTATCTTGTCCAGAGCTCCAGCTCTCCATGGCTCCTCCATGGGCAGGGAGACTCAGCATTTACCCTGGCTCTGTGACCGCTACAGATCCAGCCTTCCCTGGGGCTCCATGCCCCTAGCCAGCAGCACCCACACCCACAGCCTCGTACCGGGCAGGACGGACACTGCACCACACAGGCGCCCTGGGTGCCTGCCCCCCAGCCTTCAGGGACGAGAGCCCCAGACAGGCTGGTTCGCCTCACCTAAGGCAATCAGGATGCTTTCTCCCAGGCACTTTTTCTGTGTGGTGTGTTTTTCTTTCTTTGGTAGCTCATAAAATTCCCCCGCCTGAACTGGGCCTCTTGGTCTTTAATCTCCAACCTCTCCTGGAGCTGTCCCTATTTCTTTTTAATTGTGCCTCCTTTTTTATGGAGGTTTCCTATTGAATTTTTATGACAACGTAGAGACGTGGAGAGACTCCAACAAAAATGAAATCTTTATGGAATAGTCATTTCTCTCCTGGAGCCTTCTGACAAATGTTCCTCTGTGGATATATCTACATATCTATACGTTGGCGGGGAGTGGGAGCAGCCCCTCTCGTCTTGGCTCGAGCTCAGCAGGCTGAGTGGCGGGCCGCTGGACTGGTTATTATTGCAGGGTTATGGCCGCTGGGGGAGCCGGGTGCAGCCCAGCGGGGAGTGGGGGCAACACGAGAGAGGGAAGAGGAGATGTAAATCTTTCTCAGGTAGGATCCCTGTGCCTTGGTGTCAGCTGAATTAGCACGCTCCCTAATCCCAAGCAATCCGCCTACGTGACTTCACTGGTGCGGGGGTGACCCACTCGGTTAACTCCTATCTCGCACCTCTTGTCCCGGCCCCCAGCCTGGCTGAGAAACCTCTGTTCTCAGGCCCGATGCCATGTGTGACCGTCAGAAGTCACTGGCACGTTTGTCTTGGGTGAGCTTCACCGAGTGTGATCTGGGGATGGCTTGGGATCCACAGATGACTCTCTGGGGATCTGGAGCCTGGGTTGCCATTGCATGGCGTGAGTGCTTGTGTCGGGATGGGAGGGAACAATTATTCATTTACACATAGATATTGGGAAACACCCACACCAGATGCCTGGCCCAGATCCGGGCACCAGGGATTTCAACGTCATGGTCCCTCGTCCCAGGGAGCTGATGTTCTTGAAAGAGGAAACAGGCAAAAATCAAGTAAACACATAAATGAATGTGATGATTTCAGATCGTGGCACCTGTTGTGGGACAAAGTGGGAGAAATGAGGGGGCTGCTGGAGGAGAGGAGGTCCCTCCAGTTTAGAGGATGGTCAGGGGAAGATGGGAGGCCAGTGTGCTCTGGATCAGGGAAGAGATTCCAGCCAGAGAAACCAGCAAGTGCAAAGGCCTTGGGGCCGAATGCACTCAGTTTGTTGAGAAACAGAAAGAAGGTGAGTGTGGCTGAGTGGTGTGAGCCAGCAGGGGAGCGGAAAGGCTGGGGCAGGTCTGGGGGTTTTGTGAGCCTCCTTAATTAACAGCTCTTAGTTCAAGTGAGCCACTGAGTGGATTTAGAGAGTAGAAGCCTGACAGGAACTGAGTTTCATTTTAAAGACACCATTTTGACTTGTGCATAGAGAAATGGACAATAGAAATTGTATTAAAACCAAGGCGCCAAGCATTTGGAGCCTCAGAAAGGCGGCACGATGCTCCAACTGTCAAGGGGATTTGGGAGAAAGAACAGAGTTGGGTTGTTGTTTCTTCAGGTTGTTTGGATCTAGAATTGTTTCCTCGAGCTGCAAGGCCTCCTACGTCACTTGTGCCCAGCCTAAGCTCTAAGGAGAACGGAGAAGCAGTAGTTATGCTTGCCTCCCTGCAGAGAATACTTTCAAGCAAACTACAGAGCACTGTAGATCTTACATGTGAATTTTGTCAAAGAGTGGAGTCTTCTGTGTGTGTCGGTGAGAGGGACAGTCATCAATATCCTAATAAGGAAGAAATAAACATAGTTTGGTATCGGTCATGTGGAAGCCACTGTCCCTTATGTTAGGTCCTATAACTGTCACAGTGCCTTGAAAAGTACTATTAAACATGAGACCTGGAACCAGAGAGGTTAAGTAACTTGTTCAAGGTCACACAGATAAGAGGCAGAACTGGGGTTTGAACTCAGATCTGCGTGATTCCAGTGCCCTTGCTTCTGTCACTCACCCTGATGGCTTTGGACAGCATCCGCATGCTGAGGGTCAGTGGGTCCCCTTCGATAAAAGCTGTCACGGTTTCTTGGAGACAATCGGGACCATGGCAGGGTGAGGCTGAGCACCCTCAGGAGAGCCTGGTGCCTTCAGGGTTCCTTCCAGATCCTTCCAACCATTGGCCCATGAGTGCAAAGGTTGCCTGAGGCCTGAAACTTAAAAAAAAAAAAATGCTTGACAACACTTGAACAAAAAATTAACTCCAAAATATAAGAAGAAAACTATAAAACCACAGCTGGTAATTTAAAACAATTAAGGCCAAGAAAAACAACAAAAAAATTTTTTTGCCTTCATGTCTTCCTTCTCCAACACTCACGGTGTTGGCCTTATATAAGCAGACCCAAGTTTCTACCTGAAAAACTTTCGTCACACTTCTTGCAAGGCTCTTGCTCTGGCCAGTGAATACCCACTTAATATTGTTTCTGAGAAAATCTTTACTTCTCCTTCACCTTTTTCAATTCAACTTTTTATTCTGAGATCTTTGTAAATTCATAAGTGATGTAAGAAATAAATCAAAGAAATCTTGTGCGCCCTTTACTCCATTTCCTTCAAAAGTGACGACATCTGGCAGAACTATAGTATAATATCATAACTAGAATAATGACGCTGATAACTTTTGCGATATTTCCGGGTGTGTGTGTGTGCGCCCGTGCATGTGTGCATATGCATTCCATCCCATGCACTTTTATCCTGTGTGTGGATTTGGGTATCTGTCACCATAGTCAAGATATGCTTTACTTCTGCCACTGCCAGGATCTCTCAGATTGCCATTTTATTTATTTTTTTTAAATGTTTGTTTATTTATTTATTTTGAGAGAGAGAGTTGGGGCGGGGGAGAGAGAGATAAAGAGAGAGAGAGAGAGCACATCCCAGCAGGCTTTGCATTGTCAGCACAGGGCCCAGCTCTGGGCTCAATCTCACGAACCCTGAGTGCATGACCTGAGCCTCAGCCAAGAGCCAGGTGCTCAATGGACTGAGCCACCCAGACGCCCCTCGCGTTGTCACTTTGTAGCTATTCCTCCATCTCTCCTGTTCTCTCTCCTTCCATAACTCCTGCCAACCAGGAGTTCTGCTTTCATAATTTTGTCCTTTCCGGAATATTGTATAAGCGGAACTGGGAGGTATGCATGCCTTTCTTGCTCACTATGACTCTCAGGAGACCCATCTACTCATTCCTCTAGCGTGTGGAGACCCAGCATCCTCTCCATTGCTGAAGAGCACTCCCAAGGCGTAGATGTGCTGCGGTTTGTCTACGTAACCGTTCATCACTGAAGGACATCTGGACTCTTTCTAGTTTGGGGTGGGGAGATCAGGGAGAAAGTGGTCCAGGAGGGGAGGAAGAAGGAGGCCGAGAGAGAGTACAAGTCTGCGCAGAGAGTGAGCGTGGCCAGGACAGGGGACAGGAGACAGGTGCAAGTGGCTGCCTCCAAGAGAGGACGAAACAGTCGTTAAGACTGTAAGATAAATAATCAGTTCCCACACAGTGCTTACTTGCCATAAAACTTATAGTCTCAGAAAAACAGAAGTTTTCTTAGTGGACTCTTTTTGGGAACTTGTGGGAGGTCACCAGCAGCACATACCCATGCGCGCGCCGATGTGATCGCATGATGCTCGCGCCCAGACATTTGTGCACACGCATGCGCGCGCCGACTTGCTCCCATGAGGCTGCCGCCCAGACGTTTGGGCATACGCATGCGCACAGATGTGCGTGTGCCCAGGCCAGTTCAGTGCTACAGTGCTATGAGGGACTCCATCCCCTCCTCTCCTAGTGCAGAGACGGTCTTTTCTCGCAATAGCTCTTGGACAACAGCCTCTTGCCCACTGGTACTTCTTGGTGGGGAGGGAGACGGGGAGGGAGTAAAACATCTATTCTTAGCATCTTGAATTAAAACTTGTAATTTATTACCCACTAGAAATAGTGCCTGGGGCGTGGAGCTTTAGGATTACATCTTTTGTGGAATGTCCTAGGATTCTAATCACCCCAAAAACATTGTGTCTATGGGAAAATGCACCTTGAGTTTGTCTTGCAAATGAATTTTTTATGGGTATGGATTGTATGTAAACTTTTCATAGCACTCTAAAGATATATGTTTGTTGTTTAAAAAATTTTTAGAGGATAAGGGCGCGCCTGGGTGGCTGTGTCAGTTAAGCATCTGACTCTTGGTTGAGGCTCAGATCATGATCTCACAATAGTGAGTTTGAGACCCGCATCAGACTGAGGGTGTTGAGCCTGCTTCCAATTGTCTCTCTTTCTCTCTCTCTGCCCCGCCCCTGCTCGCTCTCACTGTCTCTCAAAATAAACAATAAATAAATTTTAAGATAAAAAAACTTTTTTAATTTAGAGGATAAAGAAGAAAGCAAATTACCCACAATTTTGTATGGCATGTATCTTTTCTTGTAAAAAATGTTGTCATATTGCATATACTATTTTGTGTCACTCCTGATTTTATTTGCTAATTGTATAGGGCAGAATTCTAAAGATGCCCCTCAAGATTCTCTGCCTAACCCCCAGGACCCATGACGATGATAAGCTCTCATGTCCATGAATGGCAAAAAGAACTTTGTAGATTTAATTAAAGTTATTAATTAGTTGACCTTCCTATAGAGAGATTATCTTGGATTATCTGGGTTGCCCCAAGGGAATCCCATGAGCCCTTAAAGAGAGCCGAGAAGCATAAAAGGGACCCGCTGTACTGTAACTGTCTTTGAAAATAGGTCCACAAGCTAAGGAAATGCGAGAGGCCAAGGAATGGGAGAAGGACCCCCCTCTGACAACTGGCAGGGTGGCGGGGATTCCAGTCCTGCAATCAGGGGACTGAATTCTGCCAACACATTTAATGACCCTGCAGATAGCTTCTCCCCTAGAGTCTCTGGACAAGAGCATAAGCTGGCTGGCACCCTGATTTCAGCCTGTGAGACCCCGAGCAGACAGCCAGCTAAGCCCACTTGGGCTCATGGCTTCCAACATTGTGTCTTAAGCAGTTGGAATCCATGATAAGTCGTTATGCAGCTTTAGATAATGAGTACGGCAATAAACAGCAAGCATTCTCACTCCAGGGAACTTATTTGACATCTGTTGGAGGTGCCTTCCTTTGGTGAGTGATAAACACGAAATCACTGGGTTTAACACACTCATCTGCCGACAGGCTCCCAAGCCACGTCCTTATGTACCTTGTTGTCATCTACTGAGTAAAGTGTTCTAAGAATTACCCTCTGTATTCATGGGACCTGCGAAGGCAGACTAGGCCCATTATTTCCTATGTGTGGGGCCTTGCTGACAATGTGCCCTAACAGTGATCCCACCCATACCTTCACCCACTTAGGAGACATGTTTTTTAAAAACAAATCTGTCAGGCTTCCAATAGAGTCAGATGGAGTTGCCAGAAAGAAAATATATGAATCTGCAAAAAGCCACTAAAAGGAACCATTGAGTCTGGAAAGGGTGCAAAATAGAAGATCAATACAAGAAAATCAGTTGCATGCCTATGTCCAAGCAGGGGGCAGTCCGAAATTGAAACTTAAAAATGCCATTTCTAGAAACATAAGAATCAGAACTACTTGGGGATAAATCTGACAAAGGACGAGAAAGGCCTAAATACTGGAAACGATCAAGTAGGGGCGAGAGTAATTGAATAAAATGTAAGTAAATAGACATGGATCCAACATGCTCCCAGTCAAAAATGCCTAAGCCCTTTTGTTTTTGTTGAAATCAACAAACCAATCCTAAGATTCAAAAGAAAAAAAAAAAAACAACAGCTCTTCGAAAACCAAGAGGATTCTGAAAAAGAAAAACGACTTTGAGGACTAGCACTACCTGATTTCAGGTCTTGTTTAAAGTCCCTGGAACGAAGCAGTATATATTGGCGTACAGACGACAAAGAGATCAAGAGAACAAAATACATTTCAGAAATAGGCCTACAGATATATGGACAGTGGACCTTCGGCTCCATGGAAAAAAACACTCTTTCAGTAAATGTGGGGGAACAACTGAAAAATTATCTGCATGGAAAATTGGACTCTGACAAACACCTCACACCGTATCTAAAAATTAACTCAAAATGGATCATGTATAAAGTGCAACATGAAAATATAGAAGAAAATTCTAAGCAGACGGGCAGATCCAAGAGACTCTGAAACTGAATTTGCAACTCTGAGTTAGGCAAAGACAATTAATTAATTAATTATTTTATTTATTTTTTGAGAGAGAGCGCACCAGCAGGGGAGGGGCAGAGAGAAGGGGGGGACAGAGGATCCGAAGCATGCTCTGCGCTGACAGGCTGACAGCAGAAAGCCCGATGTCTCACAAACCGCGAGATCACGACCGAAGCCGAAGTCAGACTCTCAGCTGACTGAACCATCCAGGTGCTTCTATTTACCTTTTTTAAAGTTTATTTAATTATTTTTTAGAGACAGAGAGAATGCATGCACACGTGCATGTGCAAGCAGGGAGTGGGCAGTGAGAGAGGGAGAGAGAGAGAATCCCAAGTAGGCTCTGTGCTGTCAGAGCAGAACCTGATGTGGGGCTTGATCTCTTGGAACTGTGAGATCATGACCTGAGCGGAGATCAAGAGTCTAACTAACACTTAACCAACTGAGCCACCCAGGCGCCCCTAGGCAAAGATGTTTTAGATAAGACAGCAAAAGCATGACATATAAAAAATTTACTAGATTGGACTTCATAGAATTTTAAAACTTCTACTCTACGAAGGACCCTGTAAAGAGGGAAATAGATAAGCCACACCTAGGAGGGACCTGCAGATCACATATCTGATAACAGACTTGAATTCAGAATATTAAAAAAAAATACCTTCAAAATCAATAAGAAACATGCAAACAACCCAGCTCTTTAAGTGGGAAAAGGAATTGAGCATAGACTTCACCAAAGAAGTAGTATGAATGGGACATAAGCACAATATCATTAATAACTAGGGAGATGCAAATGGAAACATCTAGATAGCACCACACACCTATTTGAATGTCTGAAATTAACAATACTCCCCGTGTCGAAGTGGGCAAGAACCGGAACCTTACACGCGGTGGTGGAAATGTAATGTGGTCCATCTACTTTGGAAAATGGGTGGACAGTTTTTCAAAATTAAGCATACCTTTACCATATGAGCCAGCCATGTCACTCCTAAGTATTTAGCCAAGAGAAGTGAGAGCATATGTCCACACAATGACTCCCACATGAATGCTAGTAGCAGCTTTATTTTTAATGATTCAAAACTGGAAAGAATCCAGAGGTACAGCTATAGGTAAATAGGTAAAAACGCAGTGGCACATCCATATAATGGAAGATGCCTGAGCAATAAGAGACAAACTACTGACACATGCAAGAACGTAAATGAATCTGAAATAATCACACTGAGTGGAAGAAGCCGGGTGGAGGGGGCGGGGAGGGGGGCTCAAACTGCATAAATCTGTTTACATAAAAAATTTTAAAATATAAACTAACCCACAGTAACAGAATGCAGAATAGGGGACATTTATAGTGTTAAATGCATATAGTAGAAAAAAAATAAAGAGCCAAAATCAATCATCCAAGTTTTCATCTCAGGAGATTTTCAAATGTGTGCAAAATTTTTTTAAGTATTTGAGAGTTTGGGGGATTCTGGGATGGACTGTTGAGTCTGACCGAAAAAAAAAAAATCTAACTGTAATACAAATACAGGAAATCACCCCACTGAATGGGTGAGTATGAAAGGTGCTGACCCAAGACTGAAAATGAGTGGAAATTGTTAAGACTGAAAGCAAACGGAATTTTACATAGCACTGTATTCTAATTGATAAAGTTGTTTCCCATGGGATATGAGTTAAGGATTCTGAAGCCACCCATTGTGAATTTCGGAACTGAAAAGTGAAGTAAATGGATGGCGGATGGTGGGAGCCAAGGTTCCCATTGTTGGAGTAACAGGGCAGGACAAAGCAGGGAGGCTGGAATGACTCACATGGTCATGGATTTGCATTGGAGAGGTCAGTACGAACTCATGTTTAGCCTGATATAGACACAGAGGGATGAGTACAAAATATCTGTAGATACAGGTCGGTGTAAACCCATGTATTTCCTTGCTCTGTCAGCTAACAGGGTGTAAAAGAAACAACACCCCTGTAGCAATGAGCACATCTGGTGCCCAGATTTCAGATTTTAGTGTCATTGTCTGATTAAAAGAATTAGGACGTCTTGAAGAAATGGCCGATTTTAGGGTGGGCAGGGAATATACAAGATGATCCTGGAGTATCTTATGATGTGAGAAAGTAGGAAAGTGCTCAGAAAAACAAACACACGGCAATACACAATGGTGGGGAGGGGGGTCAAAGGAACCTGGCAGCCATTGGAAAGAGCTCTCAATGCCCCAAACTGGCATGATCTGAGCAATAAAGTAGTACTGGATTATAAATACACAAGTATGAAGCAAATATGCATGATTCATACTGATACATATGAATATGAAATAGTCCCTACTGATGACACGAATACATGAATGGGAGAGAATAGACAACTTTCCCACAGAGAACAATTTCAAATAATTGGTGGAGTTACTCCTCCCCCAAGAAGGTGGAGCAGAACTCCCCACTCCTTACGTGTGGAGTGCGCATAGTGATTTGCTTTCAAAGACTACAGGATGGGGTGCGTGGGTGGCTCAGTCCGTTTAAGCGTCCAACTCTCGATTTCTGTTCAAGTCATGATCTTGTGGATCGTGAGTTTGAGAGCCCTATGTGGGGCTCTGCACTGACAGCTGTTTCAAAATAAATAAATAAACTTAAAAAAAAAAGAATGAAGTATGAAAAGGGGGAAAAAGAAACTCAACACATACACTACTTCAGCCAGACGTCAAGGTCAACATCAAGAGCGAGAAGTCATGTAGATGTCTGCACACTTGATATGATGTGATGAGATTGGCACTTTGCCTCTGTGTCTTCCTCCCAGAAATCCATAATCCTACCCTAATCATGAGGAAACACCAGACAAATCCCAATGTAGGCACACTCTACAAAATGCCTGACCACTGTCAGGGTCCTCAAAACAAAGAAAATCAGAGAAACTTCCCCAGGCAAGTGGAGCCTCAAGGGGACCTGACAATGAAATATAATGTGGGATCCTGGATGGAATCCTAGAGCGGAATGACATTTGGTCAAAACAAATGAAATATGAAGAAAATATAGACTTTAGTTAGTAATAACATATCAATATTGGTTATTAAATAGGATAGATGTTCCATCCTAATATAGGAACCGGACAATAAGGGAAACTGGACGTGATGTATATGGGAACTCTTTAAACTCTTTTTTCAACTCTTCTGCAACTTAAAACTATTTTAAAATTAAAAAAAAATTAAAGGCTAATCCCTTCTCCCTCGCTTCTCATGCTCTCCCTCCTTTCTCCCTTTCTTTAAGAACAACACCACCACCACACACATTTCAGCACCTTGTTATTTCCAGCTGTCTTCCTGGATCATTCTGCAGGAGCCTTGCTATGCCCCTGTGCTGTGTGCCATCTGCTCCAATGTATAGATGGACCAATTTATAGACAGCCAGGGAGGCGAAGAACCTATCCAAAGTAGCAGGGGTGTGAGCAGTGACCCTAGGACCCATGCTGGCCTCTCCTGGCCCCACCCCATCACCCTGCAACTCTGTTTCCCACATGCCCCTCTGATGACCGACCGTGTGGGGCTCAGTATGAGCGGTGCTCTTACACTCCAACTTGACTTGCCTGGACGTGACCTGCAGGTTGGAGGCATCATCTTGCTGCTCCTTCCCCTTAGAAACAGTCATCTCGGAAAGAACCCTGGGCATGGGTGCTGGAATTCCTTCTTGTCCATGGAACCATGCCAAGCACTTTCACAGGTAATGATCTCATTTGGTGAACCCCAAAAATATCATGGAAGGAACTTAATATCTCCAACTCGTGGTTGAGAACAGTGAGCCTAGAAAGTGATAGCTGAATGCAAACATTTCTCCCTTTCTCTTGATCAGCTGTTGTCCCTGACATTGGTTCTGGCCAGCACCCACCTGCCCGGGGTTCTAGATAGAATGTGCTCAATCCCCACCAAGGTGAGCTCATGACACCCACAACCGCCATGGCTTGAAGTGGCCTCCCTAACAGCCAGATATCACCTGCTCTCTGCATATGAACGTGCCTTAAGGAGCTCATCAAATCCCAACGGGGAAATTTACATCCTCTGGGGAAAAGATCTGCAGTGAGGTGATCATCCTGTTTCCTTTCTCTGTCCTTCTGGACCACAGTCGAGTCCCCATGCACGCACCTGAGAGTGTGGGCAGAGAAGCGTTTCTGCTGAGTGGGATGAAACGTCGTAAGAACTCCGAGGGTTGAAACTTTGAAGAGGTTGAGATCTTTGAGCACTGAAGAACCTTTGAATCTCCCTTCAGCTCCCCCTACCCCGACCACAAGCCCTTCTCTTGATGTAAAACATGTGTTCAGATTGAAAACAATGAGGCATATGTCTATGCCGACAAGACTGTTTTGCTTTATGCTTCCTCAGTGGTTGGAAACAGACCTACCTCTGAGATCTGCGTGGCTCTAAGTGGAAGACACTCCCTGTCAATCTCATCTGTGGATTTATGAGATGGAACAGGAGACCGTGTCTCTGCTGCTAGAACAGCGTCTGTGTGACCTGGTGGTGTTGGGAGTGGGTTCGTCTTCCAGCTGCCTACATGCATCTCTTGTGGAACAGACGTGACAAAGGTGTCTGGACTCACTTGGAAGCTGTTAAAGTCAAGCCGAAATGCTCAGGAGCCAATAGAGGAGCCTTCTAGAACAGACACGATGTGACACCCCCCTCTCACCCTACACCAGCCATAGAGATGATGTCTCCATCCGCATGACAAAGGCCTCACATCAAACCTAGACATCTTGCTTCCAGGCTCTCTTCTGCCACTTACCCATCCATTTGACCCTGGGCGAGTCACCTGGCTTCTTATTAAAGAAATGGACTAAATACTTTCTGGAGAATCTTTCAGCACTCAAAGTTTATGAGTTCTTTTGCTCTGAGTTGATGGAAAATCAGCTACAGTGAATACTCCTGTATATTTGATCTAAATTAGGGGGTACCAGCATCCATGAAGAGCAGACCAAATCCTGCAGCAGGAGGAACTCTGGAACCACATGGGGTAAGGATTGGGACCAAAATAGATAACAAGAGTCAATGTACAGAAGATGTTCAGGTTGACTCCACCTTCAACAAATCTGTACTGAGTAACTTCTACGTGCAAATCACTAACTAAAGTGCAGGAGTTGGGGGAGGATGGGAGCATGAGTCTCTCAAAATCCGGAGTTTAGGATCCTGAATATAGAATTCTACATTCTAACTGGTGTACTAAGAAATTCTTGGCGGAGGAGAAATAACTTGTATGAACAATAGGATGCTGTGGGGTAACAGCAAGGCTAAGAGAGGCATTTGGTGGACAGATTGTAGAACGGGAGGCTGAATTCAGGTGTCAAGCCAGGGAGAAAGGAGGGCACTCAAAGACCAAGGCTCATAAGCCTTGCTTCATTGTCCATGTTAGCACTCCAGAATTCAGGCCTAAGAACCACGGTGCCCAAAGCTCCATCACCGGGGGATCGGGGGGAGTGCACTGCCAGAATTCGGGGATGGTGGCAAGTTCCAGGAGGGCTTCCTTAGTTTGAGAAGAGGTTGGCGCCTCTGGGCTCCACACCACCAGGGGAGGGAGGCCAAGGTTTGATACAAAGGCACAGGGGTGCTGCCACGCCAGGAAGAATTCCCACCAAGTGGGGATGTTTAACAGTAAGGACTACATACATGGTCAGGGCAGAAGGCGGAGCATTGGCAGATGGTCTGTGTGACCTAACTCCCTACCTGGGCAAGCTAACCCTTCGGGCTCCTGACGGGCTGGCATTCATTAAGTCATGCGAATGAGTTTTCCTTGAGTTTTCTCCTGAAAACTAGTTGGCATGCCTGGGAAGTTAGCAAAAGGCTGGACCCTGCACTTGGTTGGAAAAGAGGGGTGCTCCCACATCATAATGTGCAGAGGGTCCCACCTGTGCCCGGAAGAGAAAGTAGGGCTTCTCTTGCGTTGCAGTTATTTTGGGAGAATTTTGCAGTATATGATTTCTGTGGAGAACAAAGTACGGTTAGGATTTTGAGAAGAGAAAGGCGCCTTTCCTTCTTTGTGTTGGCGGGATGTTCTGGAACGGAGAACTCATGGACCAGGCTTGCAATTGCACTGTTTTACTCTTTGTTTGGACAACGCAGCGTAGAATCAATGTCTGTGGAGCCAGGCTGGAAGGGGCTTCAAAGCCAGTTTTCAAGATAAACTAACCACAGATACCTTGGCCTTTTCGTCATCTGTAACAAACTATCAGCAACGGTGCCTTAGAACAGAAACGTGCTGGCTCACAGTTCTGGAGGCCAGAAGTCCGAGATCAAGGTCTCCGCAGGGCTGGTCCCTTCTGAGGGCTGTGAGGGAGAATCCGCTCCAGGCCCCTCTCCCCCTGCTTCTGGGGTTTGGTGGCATTCAGTGGCTCATTGACTCAACAACTTGATCTCTGTTTTCGCGTCCACATGCTGTTCTCCCTGTGTGTGTGTCTCTCTGTCCAAATGTCCCCTTTAATTTTTGTATAGACACCCGTCACATTGGGCAAGGGGCCTTCCCTATTGCAGTATGACCTCATCTCACCTCATTACATCGACAGCGGCTCTGTTCCAAACAAGCTCACATTCTAAGGTACTGAGGGTTAGGACTCCAACACATGGAATTTAGGAGGACACAGTTGAACATCTTACAGGGTCTTTTCTGCTCATAGAGCCAACAGTGCAGACCACCCCTTACGTATGCCTACGGCCAGGGTACAGGGCTGCTCTCTCTACCCACCCAGGTGCAATGTGGCCTCCTCACTGTGCCTCAATTCCTTCCCCTGCAAAATGGTGGCCATGCTATGCCCTGCCCTGCCTTGCCCACCGGAGGTCAGGTGAAGCCCAAACAGGGTAACCACACGGCACTGCTTTGAAAAGACCCACATGCTTGGTGACTCGGGGGAGTATCGTTATGACTGCTGATGTTCTGGGCAGCCCTAGCCGACAAGGGCCAGCCGGTGGCCGTGTCATCTCCTCCGGGAGTCCTAAGCGCCTGCTGGCAGGGACAATGTCTGATGACTAAAGCATATCTAACCCTCCCCGTGCCCGCTTTGCATGCGGCAGAGACTCAGCCAGTCTTCTCTGGCAGCCTGCCTGCCGCCTGCCTGCCTGCCTGCCCGGCCGGCTGCTCAACGCGGAGGCTGAAACCCACCCCGGGTTGCATTTCAGAAGTCGGGGCGGCCTGCTCTCCCCATTCAGTGAGCTTTGAGGGGAGCAGATTTTCAGGCTGGGTTCTGGCCAGGCAAACCGACCCAGAGGAGGAGGAGGGGGGCTGCAGGAGGGGAAGGGGAGGAGGGGGAGGAGGGGGAGGAAAGGGAAGAGGGGATCCCAGCATGCACCTGTGGCTTAGATTTCTTCCTTGCGGGAGGGGCCCCCTCTCTCTCCACTGGCTTTTTCCAGAGCACCTTCATCCTGTGAGATTGACAGCTTACTCTTGGTTGGGAATAGAGTGTAGGAAGTGGTCTTTTCAAACTTCCCTTGCGGCTCCGCCTGCCAAAACCTGGCCACTGCCTCTTTGCCTATTTACCCTGGCCACCAGGTCTCTCCCAGCTGCCCTAAGAAAACAGATTACCGTCCAGAGCAACGTCCTTGCGTGTTTCCTCTCTGGAGATGGATCAAATTTTGAAAGAAAGGTTTCCTGCAGCCCATTACACCATTTGGGTTTGTTTTATCTGTCTCCACCTGTGGGGCAGGGACTTAACCTGTTGCCCAGGGCTGGGCCAGCAAATGACTGAAAGGAAAGCAAAGCTCGCCCGGTGCGCTTTTCAGCAACACACCGTGGCCTTGTTCTCCTCTGCTGAGCATTGTGCGGGTGAGGCCCAGGCCCAAATCTGAATAGGGCTCTGCGAAACTTGATATGTTTTCTTTCTTCGCTGTAGTCTCTGTGTGCCAAATTTAACTGTGCCCCAATCTGCGGTCTGTATATATAGTGTTGTTGCCGAAGGAGGGAGGGGGGTTGCCAGAACGGGGAGGGGAGTATATCCCTGTATTTTTTTTTTCCTATCTTTTTTCCTCTTGCCTGCTTTGCTCACTGTTCGCTATTTATAACTTAACATGACTGTCCTCACTCTGGTCATTAACTCTTTGGAGATAGCCCCTGCAATTCGTGTCTCCCATAAGGCCTTTTCAACAATGCCCTCAAACGCCCTGTTTGGGAAGCACCGGCTGGTGCTGTCAGAGTTAACAACAGGCCTTTGGAAACTTGAACTTCCCCAGAAGTGCTTGGGCAGCAATTAGCAGATCCCCACTCAGATACAGAAAACTATCCCCCGCCTCTCTTCGCAAACAAGCAGAGAAAGCCCTCGGAGCCCCGAGTCACTGCGGTGCCCCTTTCCAAAAGACTTGTAGCCTGTACCTTCCAGAAATGTGATAAAAGGTTCATCTCGATGTTGCAGCAGAAGCAGGGATCCATTGTCCAGTTAAAACTCAGGAGGCTGGGCCTCGCTCCTGAGATGCTGGGGTGAGCCAACACAGGGGTGTTGAGAAGCATCTCCTTTCCGGCCTGGGTGACGAGCGACCCTTCCTAGGTGGATGGAAGCCTGGTTTCACTCTGCTAAAGGGAGAGGGCTGGCAAAATATTTTGAGAGCTACTAAATGTTGGGGGCTAAATGCTGAGGGCAGGCTCTCTTCTCAAGGCTGGGGGGGGGGACTGTGGACATGACTTCTTAGGACCCAGGATCCATGGGATCAGGTGATGGGAGGGAAAAGCCTCAGATTTCACTGTTCTCTTCTTTCAGAAGTCACAGAAGTACGGGAAAATACAGAACCTTGAGCCTCCTTGTGAGGGGAAAGATGTCTTGGGTCATCTTGGGCTATATTTAGAACAGAAAATGTGCTGGCTCAGAGAAAACCGGTCATGTGTCCTTCTCCGAGCTGCACCCTGAGCAGGGAGCCTGGCCCCATCAGGGCCCCCCTCCCATCTTTCACACATTCCAGATGCCCCTCCTCCTCCAGGGAGCCTTCCCAGTCATAGGAAGACCCCACCGCGTCAGGCTGGATGGCCCTGTTAATAAACTTCACAAGTGTGGGACCTCAGGGTTCTAGTGCGGCATTGTGTGCTAGACCTGGTGTGAGCCGGAAGTGTGGTTTGACCCGAGAGTGTTCCCACTCCCTGCCCCTGCTTTGCCAGGTGTGAGTGCTGGGGTGGACACAGGGATCCTGGCCCGACGGGCAGTCACTGGTCTGGCTCATTGGCGGAACTCTGGGCCACAGGCACTCTGGGCTTCACGACAGTGATCATTTCTTTCTGTGAGCATCAAAATGTTTTGAAGAACATGGAAGTTCATTGTCGCCATTTTGTTTGTGGATCTGCACATGATTTCTCAGTAAGGGCGATCCAGCCCCGCCCTGTCACCCATTGCAGCCCAGGCCCTACTTCCCACTTTACTGAGGTCGAGGGTCAGAAGTAGCATTGCTAAAGACAGCCATCTGCTTATCTGTGCTTATGGGGACAGAGGGGACAATGGGAATGCAGTCTTGGGTTCCTGTTGTGGGTCAGGCACCACTTTTAACCTTCACAACCTCTCGGAGAGCTGGGGATTGTTGAGTCTTTTTCCTAGTGTGGAAACCAGAGTTAGAGGTCTCCTCCGTGGGCCCTTCCCTCACCCACCTGACCCTTCTCACCATGCCATGCTGGTCCTGCCTGTGAGATGCAGCCCCTCAGTCTCCAACCCCATGGCCTCCCACCTGGCCCACACTCCAGCCTCTTACCCTCTAGACCCCTATTCCCGACAGAAGGCAGCACCATCTTCGGCAAATGTAGAACCAAGCCATGTTCTTCTCTACCTTGGAATGTGAGAGTGGCTTCCCGGTGGTGTTAGAACAGAACTCAGCCTCCCCACCTGTGTGTGGCCAGTACCTCCCCTGGGTCATAGCTGTGGTCTGCCCAGTCTGCACTAGCCCCCCCTCCAAGCCCCAGGGCCTTTGTATTTGCTGTTCTGTGCCCCAGGTTTGGACCTAGACCCTGAATGCATTCTACGCACTGTTCTAGCTGGCGGCTAACTCTGCAGTCGCGCCTGCACACCTGTTCTCTCCGGAGGAAGTAGACATTCACGCTCCCACACTGTGCGGCTGCTGCCCCCCACCCCCCGCCCGCCAACCCCAAGACTCAGGCTTCCCCAGCAACCCGAGGGGCTCCCAGACACAGGAAAGCTGCTTCCTTCCTGCACACTCTGTGCTGGGTGTGATTTTTCCACCACAGGTAGATCTCGGGGCTCAGTGATTAGAGCAAATAGCTACTCTTTCCTGGGGCTTCAGGTCATGAGCTGATACCTCATGTCCTGAAAGTCCATCCAAAGAAGCTGACCACCTTTGCTTGCTCCAGTCGGCCTTTCTGAAACCCCATACATTGACCTACTTTCAGCCCTGGATTTTCCTCTCCATTATTGCATTAGCGCAGAAGAAAATTCGCTTATAATTGGTGAACCTCAGGTTAGGCTGAACATCCTGGTGGCCCATCGGTACACCATTTAATCTATTCCTTCAAAATAGTTCATTCTTAGTGATCAAGTCTGCTAAAATGACCTTAAACTGGCCCTTTTAAAGGGCTTTTCCACAGTGGCCTGGGACAGTTGACTCTTAGAGGAGGACCCCTAGGACAACAGCCAGTCCACGGCACAAGATAATGTTGGAGGTCCCCAGACGCAAATAAGGCCACTGTTCTCATACCCACCTCTAGTCCCACCGGCCTCCCCATTTGAAGTCTATAGAGCTTCGCGTGCCCAATAGTTCGAAACTGAAATTTTCAAATGGAAAAACAGAGAGAGAGAAGGTAAACACGAAGTAACATTGAATAGATCATGGAGACAATCTGTCAACCATAATTTGCCTTCCTGATTTCTTTTATAGGCATACTGTCACACCTTCCCTGTCATCAATTTAACACGTAACATTTTTTAATTAAAATTCAGTATCGTTGAACAGGTCGTAGAGTGTGAGCAATATTTTCTTTGTTCTAAATCCACATGTAATGAAGCTGCCATTCACAATTGTTTTCCACCGGACTGCTTATTAAAAAAAAATGAGTTTCAATGAACAGAAATAGGTGCATTTTCACAGAGTGGGGTCCATCAGGAATGGAAACCTTACCAATCATAGCCCCAGCCCCTGGGGGTGCGGTGGAGGGATGTCGTCAGATGTCAATTTGGGCTGATTGTTTCTGAGGCCATGTGACTGCAATTCTTGTGTCCTGCGGTGCATGTTATAGACTGATGTCATCTTTTGGAGATAAATTACTAGATTGAAAGTTATAGATGAACACGTTCACAGTGTGCTAGAGTCAAGGGAGGATTCCCACAAAGTTATCAGAAAAGGCTTTAGAAGGAACTCAGGGTTGGGAGAGGGGCACCTGGGTGGCTCAGTCAGTTAAGCATCCAACCCTTGATTCCGGCTCAGGTTATGATCTCACGGTTCCTGAGTTTGGGCCCTGCATCAGGCTTTGTGCTGATAGCTCAGAGCCTGGATGGAGCCTGCTTTGGATTCTGTGTTTCCCTGTCTCTCTGCCTCTCCCCAGCTCATGCTCTGTCTGTCTCTCTCTCAAAAACAAATAAACACTTAAAGATTTTTTTAAAAAAGAAGAAGGGATACAGGGAGCGGGGTGCTGAGCCGTGCGCTCCTTGCCTGTGACTGTGGCCTCCTGCACCAGGAGACAAGGATCCTGGTAGACCCCAAGTCGCTGCTCAGAAAGGGAGCAAAGCCAGCGCAGCCTTTGCCTCTCACCTCTGGAGGCACCAAAGTGGCCGCAATGGGATCGCAAACCACAGCACAAGCTGGGTGTTGTGTTTGCCTTCACGACGCAAAATCTTGGTGGCTTCTGGCTCTCTTTACCAAATCCAGGAGATCTGGTGCCACGATATCTTCGTTCTCCGCACCCTTCCCCCTCCAGTATCAATCTGCTAAAGCTGTTTAGTAGCTGCCCACGGCCCCTGGCTCCTTCCATTTCTGCTGGGCCCTGTGGGTATCTGAGTGGATGCCTTGCCCCATGGGCAAGAGAGAGAGAGACAGAGTATAGGCAGGGAAGGGGCAGAGAGAGAGAGGGAGACAGAGAACTCGAAGAAGGCTCCAGGCTCTGCACTGTCAACACAGAGCCCAATGCAGAGCTCGAAATCATGAACCGTGAGATCATGACCTGAGCCAAAATCAATAGTTAGATGCTTAACCAACTGAGCCACTCAGGTGCCCCCCACCAAGGGACATTTAGATGAAAGGAAAACTCCTATTTCCCTCATAGCACCTCATTCTTTACTGTTGGTATGGTCCTGGGCAAATCATCCTGGAGCCTCCATTTTCTCATCTCTATAATGGGATGACCTCAAAGGCCATCCTACCTAAGAAAAGCTTGGGAAAGAGCACAACATCTGTGTAACTCTGTCCTCCCTCCCTGCTACCTGCATGTCTTCAGGGGCCACAGGTGTCCTCCAGGAGAAGGCAACTGGGTGCTCAGTTGTGTGAGCAGCCTGCCTGCCATCTTCCTCCTAAATGGCTTGATGCAGAGACTGAGGACGGAATTACTCAGAAACAAGTGATTTCCCAGCTGTGGTCTCCGCTCTGATAACAAAGAACTCAGCCCAGATTGCAGGGGAGGCTGGAATTGTGTGCCGCAGAAAGGCTGTCGGGACATCTTGAATTTGTTTATAACTAATCTCAAATAATTTAGATCTTTTTAATTTGCAGCAAACCCAATTCCCTCCACAACATCTGCAGTGAAATATTCAAGGCGTGTGTGGAGACCAAGAGTGGAGGGTTTTTTTTCTTTCCCCGGCCACCAAATCCAGAGTTACCCTCCAAGTTGTAATCTTATCAGATTTAACTGGTTCCACATAAACAGATCTATGTATATTTTCAGTAGTTTCAGCTGAAACCTGTTAGGAACAGATGTGCAAAGGGTTGCCCGGTACTGATCCATTTAAATGTATTTTTCCATGAACAGCATTTTCTCTCTGCCCTTCCTCAGAGGAGGGGAAAACAAGAGAGTGGAACCGTCATTAAAGTGGATATTACACGCTTCTGAGTTCTCTGCAACCAGTGTTTGCTGTTGGTTTCCAAACAGCAATTTGGCACACAAGGCTGTGAACACAGGGTGTGCTTCTGACAGGCAGTGTTTGCTGAGAGACCATGCGGATGGGAAAACAGACCCACAGCTCGCTCTGGCTGCCGCCAGGGCCAGCCCTCCCCGCCGCCGGGGAGACATGAAGCACACGCAAGTGAGTTAGTTACCCACCTCTTTGCTCCTTCAGGCTTTTCAGCTAAAAACCAAAAAAGAGAGGGAGATGTTAAAAAAAACCTCCTACAACTCAACAACAACAAAACAATCTGATTTTGAAAAAGACCAATGAGGAATGCCTGGGTGGCTCGGTCACCTAAGTGTCTGACTCTTGATTTTGGCTCAGGCTGTGGTCTTGCGGTTCGTGAGTTCGAGCCCCACATCGGGCTCTGTGCTGACAGCTCAGAGCCTGGAGCCTGCTTCCGATTCTGTCTCCTCTCTCTGCCCCTTCCCCCCTCATGCTCTGCCTCTCTCTCAAAGATCAATAAACATTAAAAAGCAAACCAAAAAATAAATAAACTTTTGAAAAAGCAAAGGATTTGGATAGATGTCTCTCCAAAGATGATATGCAAATGGCTAATAAGCATATGAAAAGATAGTCAATATCACTAAGCTTGAGGGAAATGCAGATGAAAACTACAAGAAGATACCACCTCATACCCATGTGTGTATGTATGTATGTATGTATATATATACCAACAGAAAATAACAAGTGTTGGTGAGGATGTAGAGAAACTGGAACCCTCCCACATTGCGGGTAGGAACGTGAAATGGTTCAGCTGCTGTGAAAAACAGAATGGAGGTTCCTCAAAAAATTAAAAATAGAACGACCATATGATCCGGCAATTCCTCTTCTGGGTATATTGCCAAAGAATTGAAAGCAAGATCTCAAAGGGGTATTTGCACATGCATGTTCATTATAACGTTATCCACAAGAGCTGAAAGGGGGAAACAACCCCAGGGTCCTTCAACACACGGTTGTATAAGCAAAAGGTGGTATATACATACATGGAATATTATCCAGCTTAAAAAGGAAGGAAAATCTGTCACATGCAACAAGATATATGAAACTTGAAGACGTTATGCTAGTCACACAGAAGGGCAAATCCTGTGTGATTCCATGTATATGGGGTACTTAGAGTCATCAAAGTCACGGAGACAGAAAACAGACCGGAGGCTGTCAGGAGCCACACGGAGGGGAGAATGGGTAGTTCCTGTTAAATGGGTAGACTTTGTTTTGCAAGACGAAAAAGATCTAAGACCTGTCGTAAAACAACGTTCGAGTGCTTATTAACACTCCTGAACTAAACACTTAAAGTGATAAAGACGGTGAAAATAAAAATCGGGGGAGCGGGTCTAATTCAGATGCTGATCTCACAGATAGAGGTCTGTGAGGATCCAAGGAAATAACAGACACGTAGCAGGACTCTGGGCCTGTTGGTTGTAGAGTTTATATCTAAGACAGAATGAGATACGATGGGTGATGCTTTCCCAGGTTTGAATTTCTGTTCTCAATAACATTTTTCTCGGGGTGCCTAGATGGCTCAGTCAGTTGCACGTCTGACTCCCGATTTGGGCTCAGGTCACGATCCCAAGGTCGCAAGATCGAGCCCCATGTCCATGTCAGGCTCTGCACTGAGCATGGAGCCTGCTTGGGATTCTCTCTCCTATCCCCCCATCCCTGGCTGTCTCCCCTGATCACTAGTACGTTTTCTCTCTCTCTCTCTAACAACAACAACCACTTTTCTCTCCACCTTTCCATTTTAGAGTTCACCTAGCCTCCCAGGATTCCCCATGGCCTGCAGCCATCTCCAGGGGTGTCCCCCCTGGGCACTGGGGCCTCTGGAGCAGAGCTCTGTGGCCGTGGCCTATATTCCCCCTGTGACTGGCAGGGCATGCACGGGGGGTGTTTCAGCAGATGAGGCTCAGGGGCTCAGTGCCAGCTGGGAGAAGCAGCAGCATTTCTAGGTCCAGTTCTGCCACCTCTTTGCCCCGGTGTGTCACCAATAAAAGAAGGGCAAGGGCAAAGCGGCTTCATAACCTCTCAAGATTCCAGATCTTTGCAGGGGGAGAGGGGAAGCGGGAGGGGGACTCTGTCTTCCTAGAGTTCTGTCCAGCCCGACTGCCCCCACAAGGCACAGCCTCTGGGAACCTCATGGTACCTGTGTTGCCTGATATCTAATAGGATGCTCCGGGTTGAGAGTTACCTTAAGCCCCTTTGTGCTTTTACATGAGCAGGGGACCCCGTGGTGATGCATCCTGGGCTCTGATTGCAGTATGACGTGCTGACTCCCGAGACAGAGCCCTGCCAGGGTCGTCTTTGGCAAGGTGGGCATTCCTGTCACCTGACAGGAGGGGACCCCCTTGCAGAGCTTGGCTCACAGGACCAGGAAGATGAGCAGCTGGCCTGGGAGGTGAGATCAGATTTTTTTCAGGGCAAAGTGGAACCACATTTGTCTTAATGAGAAGGAAAGAAAAAAATCAAAGCATTTGAAGTTAACACTTCAAAGAGATTAAAAGACCACATTTGGTTCCCAAGTAGCATGCCCCTCCTGGCCAGGCAAGTGTCAGGTGGAGAATCCCATTGTCCTACTCAAGGGGGAAGGTGCCTGGGGCTTCTCTTATTGGCTGAGAACTGGTGGGGGTTGGGGGGCCCTGTTTCTGGGATCTCCAGCCCCGTGCAGACCTCTGGTCTGTTTCTGAGACAGCTCTGAGGATCCACACTTGTTTGTGAAGACCTTGATCATCACCAAGCTTCTCCTATTTCCCTTCTGTATTTCTTTCTCCTGATTATTTTTCTCGCCCACTATTTTGTTGTATTTTTGTCTATCTGAAAGTTAACACTCCAAGGCCTTGATTTCTATAACCACTTCTGGACTTTACAGAAGCAAAAGTCAGTAGGTCCAAAGTTGGCCAGAACCCTCAGAAAAGGGAGCCTGGAATCGTATCGGTTGTCTGCCAGACCTGGGAACACTCAGCAAGCGAAGCCAGTCCGGGAAGAGTTCAGACCAGCACTGCCCCTGACAGATAGAGACTGAGGCGAGACAGGTCCAACTCCTCCACTCTATCTCCATCTTCTCCAGAACGTTTCGTTTCTGGACCCTCCCTTTACCCACGGGCCTACCTCCAGTTCACCAGTTTTTCAGAATCTGCATTTCACATCCATCCACAACCCTGATTTCCAAATCATTATAATCAACAATAATTCTCAATTGTCATAACCAATGATAATTAGCATTTATTAATAGAGTGGGTTTCCCTAGAATGACTGACAGCTCAGCCCATGACCTTTCTTTTGAGTCACAGACAAAAGTGGATTTGTGTGTGTGTGTGTGTGTGTGAGCATGCACGCACACATACATGGGTGCTCGAGCGTACTCCTGTCTAATGAGCATACTTTTAATGAAAAACAGGATAAATTACAGAGAATGGCAACCTAATGATTACAAGAAGGTATATGAGGCATAACCCATTAGTGAGCTACATTTTGTTCAAAACTGAGGTACTCAGGCAGAATAACACGCCTTTGTGCCGGAATGCACTCAGCTGTAGCAATGACTAATAATACAGCTGAGGATCTGTTCGCATTTTTCCCCTTTTGTGCCTATTTTCATAAGTTAATAACTCAAGCATGAAATTATTTCAGGCTGAAGACTGGTGGTAAGAACAGGGCAAATGTGTGGGAAACAACTTTTTGTTGTTGTTGTTACTTATTTTAGTTTGGCTGTTTTTAAGTTAGAGGAGTGGAGAGGTCACTGTGCGTTTTCTCCAGCAATGTGTTTTAGCTGAAGCCCCAAAAGATGGGATTTTATTATACGAGGCAAAATGTTTGATGGCAGGAGACAGGAGTTACTGTTCATACAGGTATATGGTTCTGTTGCGTGTAGGTTGCAGGTGCGGGGCAGGGGGCACTGGATGAAACTGAATCAGAACATTCTAAGTGACATCATTCTGGGCTCACATGCCTTCAACCAGAAAACTCCTATCCCACCAGAAAGGTAAAAAGCTTAGTGAGCGAACGGCTGGCTGCCTTGCACAGCGGAGAGCGTGGGTAGGGGTGAAGCCTAGTGCTGGGTTATCAGTGAATTCCTAGAGCAGTGCACAGAACAGAAACATGACGAATAATAGTAATGCCTCTCCTGACAGTCTCACGACTCTGGGGTTTACTGAACTTCTTCCTGTACACAGAACCAGAGAGTGTCCATCTCTGAACCAGAGACCAGATTTCATACAAACCCTTTGAAAAGCTGTCTTCCCTCTTCATCTATTGGGGCAAGAGACTTTGAAAGACACAGAAAAATACCGAGGAGGATATAACAAATCCCTGAGGACCCACATCCCAGAATTAACAAATGTTAATTCTGTTCTGTAACCATGGCTCTTTTTCTTTAGAGTAACATAACTGATTCACTGCTGCTAAATGTGTACCTTTTCCTTTATCTCACAGATGTGCAGAGTAAGGAGCAGAAAGCGAAAGGACTTGGCTGAAGTGTGCAGCCCCCCGCAGCTGTCCGGTCCTTTATGAACTGGATCTGGCGAGGAGACTCTCAGGAGGGTGAGACCAGCGTTATTGTCCCGCTGACTGATGACCAGGAAGGGCCCCCCAGTGGGTGTGAACGACAGCCTCCCTGTTCCACGTCCTGCACAGGGCTCACGGGACAGAACAAAAGACAAAGCCCAAAGCAGCCCAGATCCCAGCCTGAGAGGGGGCGCCGAGAGCACCTGCATGAAGGAGAAACGATTCCCCGCGGCCAGGGTCCGCTCCACCGGGCGTGTAATTCAGAGGCAGGTTAGCAAATACTCGGGGAGGGACATTCCATAGAAACACATGTACTTCATAGGGTATATTTTAATCAGTAGCTCAATCATGGACCATTGCCAAAGAAAAGTAAAATAATGCTGCCATCCTGTGAAACGATGTGATGATTTTGATTTTTACTAGTTAGATTGCTACACACACACACACACACACACACACAGGGACGTCTGAACCTGAGAGATCTTTTTTTTTTTTTTTGAAGGTGAAATTGGACAGGGTTTCTGTATTATCTGCGTGTCTCAGGGCTGCTGGGGCTAAAGCTCTGTGCGCTGCTTGGGCTAAGCCCACCTTGTGGTTGCATCAGGTTCAGAAAAGCCACTTAAGCCAAGAGCCCCCCAGGAGCCCGATCGGGGTCCATCAGCCGGAATCTGGGAGTGAGCAGGCTAAAACTACCCAACTCTGCAGACTCACGCTGCCGGGCTCCTTCAATCTAGAAGCCCCCATTTACACGCCAATAGTGGGTTAAAAAAGAAACAATCGGAAAGTCTTCTCGCGTTGATTGATTTGAGCTCAGCTCTAGAGAGTTTCGCGGGCTATTTCGGAATGTTGAAACTCCCCAGAATTGTTTTAGGAAAAAGTAAAAGACGGCAAAAGCGGAGCGAGCAGCCGCAAAAGCGACTGGCTTTGCCAGGGTCTGGGGCGCTCCGGCCACGGTCACCGAGAGGCTGCGCCCCCAGCTCGGAGCGGTTGGACAGGAACCTCGCGGGTCCCTCTCCCACCCCAGCCCGGAGGCTGCCTCCCTCCCCAGCGCCCCACCCCCACCCCCAGCAGCCCGGAGGCTTTCTCTCCCGCCCCATCCCCAGAAGGCAAGAGGCGGCCACGGAACTTCACGGTTCACACATTTAAGGGAGAAAACCAGGTCCGAGCACCCGAAATGGAGCGCACAGCCCTGGGCGCGCAGGGTCTCACGGTCCGGATGTGTGCACACTGCTCCCCTGGGCCGTAGTATTCAGACTGATGCTTTGCGGGGAAAGTACCTCCTCCTAGAGAGTGTCCTCTCCTCCCAGGCCTCGCGGGGAGAACTTCCAAAGACAGAAAAAACCACGGGGTTCCTGGCACACGGGCTTTGGCTTTATCAGCTTAGAGCAGATTCTTCCTGGCCCGAGCCCGGGCCCTTCCTCTGACTGCAAAGGCAGAGAGACACATGCAGACAGAAACGCACTCGCTCAGCTGCTGACTCACACCCAGAGTTGTATTCAACCCTCAAAAAATTGTCTAGGAGAGCTTGCCGAGATTCGTGGTGCCTTCTGCCTTCCTCCCTTTCTGTGTCACCTTTCAAGACACCTGAAATCAACTGAGAAGCAAACCAAAGGAGGACTCGGGAGTCTTGAACCCACCATACTAACTCACACTCTGGTGCTTCAACTGAAAAAAAACAAAAACAAAAACCAAAAAAAAAAAACCAGCAAGAGTGTTTCTAAGCCAGATCCACCCCAGTTTGCTAGAAGGGAAAACAGGGAAAACCTCGCTAGGGCTGGAGGTGACCTTGTGTGACATTGGAAAGCTGGTTTTACAGTGGCTCTGTGCAAAGCAAATTGGGCAGGGAAGAAATTAGGCCTTGATTCCTTGGATGGGGGTTGGCAAGATTTGGTTAATGACAGCCCCATCATTTCTACAAACCCATTAGTTCCCTCCTCCCCACTCGCATAATGCCCTTGACGGTCAGTCTTTTTTTATTGTAGTTATCCTAATAGTTACAGAGTGATCTCTCATGATACTAATTTGCGTCTCTCTAGAATGGCTAATAATGATGAGCATCTTTTCATTTACTTGTTTATAATTCGTAGATCTTTGGTGATATGTCTGTTTAAATATTTTGTCCGTTTCTTAATTGGATTGTTTTGATTTCTTATTATTGAGTTTTGGGAGTTCTTTATATATAATGAACACAAGCCCCTTATTAAATATATGATCTTGCACATGCTTTCTCCCTGACAGTAGCTTATCTTTTCATTTTCATTTTTAATATTTTTAAATGTTTATTTTTTTTGAGAGAGAGAGAGACAGAGTATGAGCAGGAAAGGAACAGAGAGAGAGGAAGAAAGGGAGACACAGAATCTGAAGCAAGATCCAGACTCAGCTGTCAGCACAGAGCCCAACCTGGGGCTTGAACCCACAAACTGCGAGATCATGACCTGAGCCGAAGTCGGATGCTTATCCAACTGAGCCACCCAGGCGCCCCTCTTTTCATTTTCTTAACAATGACTTTTGTTTTCAATTTTGAAGGAGTCTAATATATCAATATTTTTTTATGTGTTATGCTTTTGCTATATCTAGGAAATAAATCTTTGCCTAGCCCAAGGTCTCAAAGATATTTTTTTCTATTTTCCTCTGGAAGCTGTGGATATTTCAACCTGTGATTACCCATTTTTTTAGTTAATTTCTGTCGATGGTGTGAGATGTGGATTGAAGTTCACATTTTTTGCCTCTGGATATCCCAGTGTTCTTCTAGCGTTTGTTGAAAAAACTACCATTTCTCCCTTCCCTCCCTGTTTGCACTTTGGCAAAAGTCAATGGTTCATGATGAGCAGGTCTGCTTAGTCTTGATTCTGAAGTTCCATTGATATTGGTACTTACCGTCACTCCACTGTCCTGATTATTGTCACTTTATCATAAGTCTTGAAATCACACAGTGTTAGTTCTCCAACTTTGTTCCTCCTTTGCAAAGTTGTTTTGACTATTCTAAGTCCTTTGCATTCTGCATGAGTTTTAGAAGAAGTTTGTCAATTTCTACAAGTTTGCTGAGATTTTGCCCAGAATTGCATTGACTTTATAGATCAATTTGGTGAAAATTTATACTTTAAACAAAGAAATCCATATCAAAGCACCTCATACTCAAACTTCTGAAAAACAAAGAGAAATATGTATATATATTGGAAACAGAAAGAAATGACACTCCACCTAAAGGGGGAAATAGTTTTGACTGATGGATAATTGTTATTAGAAACAAACCATGGAGGCCAGAGTACTGAAGAAGTATTGAAAGAAAAGAATGGCCAACTCAAAATCATCACATTAGACAGTGTTAGTTTTTGCCTCAATCATCAACATAATCTTGAAAACTCAAGAGGAAAATGAAAGTCTCTTGTCATGACCAATATTACCAATATTTTTGCTTATTATGTTCTTTCTTCCTTACTGATGTTCCAGTAGTCTTTCTTTTATTGTTTCCCTTCTGTTTAGAAATATTCTTTCAGCCATTCTTTTTCTGTATGTCTGCTGGTGACAAATATTCTTAGTTTTTCTGAGACTGCTTTGATTTCCCTTTCATTCCTGAAGGATCTTTCCACTAGAGAGGATCTTTCAGCTGGAGATAGGATTTTGAGTTGGCCATTCTTTCCTTTCAATACTACTTCAATACAGATTTCACTGGGTTTATCCTCTTTGAGATTTGCTTGGCTTTTTAAATCTGTGGCTTTGTGGGGTTGTTGTTGTTGTTTTTTGCCAAATTCAGAAAGTTTTGAGCCATTGCTTAATTGAGCACTTTTTCTTTTCTTCTCCTCCAGAACTCCAAAGTCGTGGAAGTTAGATCTTTTGTTATAGCACCACATATCCCTGAAGCTCTGTTCCCTTTTTCCCCAGCCCATTTTCTTCCCTCTGTTGTTCAGAATCGATATGTAACAGTGTCCTGTCTTCCAGTTCACTGTGTCCCCTCGATTCTGCTGATGAGTGCCTCCTTTGATGTGGTTTTGTTGTTGTTGTTGTTTTCAGTTATATATTTTTCAGTTCTAAGACTTCCATTTGGTTCTTCTTTATATTTTTAACTTTCTTGCCTGGGACTTCCTAATTGTTCATTTGTTTCAAGAGTATTTGTCATTTGTCCTTGTTCTCTGAAGCATTTCTATGATGGTTGCTTTAAAATGTCTGTCAGATAATTCTGACATCTCTGTCATCTTGCGATTAGCATTTATTGCTTGCTTTCGTTCAGTCTGAGATCATCCTGATTCTTGGTATGATATATGATTTTCTATTGAAACTTGACATTCCGAATATTATGTTATGAGATACTGGGTATTAGTTTAACCGTCTGTGTTAAATGGCTTCCTCTGGCACTGCCCCGGTAGGGAAAGTGATGGGTGGCAGTGAGCTGCGTTGTTCCTGCCAGGGGGAGGTGGAAATCCACGTTCCCTACTTGGCATCTGTTGACACAGAGGTAAAAGCAAGAAGAGGTCTCTACCTTACTGCTGGATGGAGATAAAAGTTCTGGTTCCCACCGGGCCTCCATGGTTAGGTCTCTCAAATAGAGGGTCAGTGCCCCACTGATATTTCCCCACGTGGCCTGGTTACCACTGAAGGTGGAGAGAGCGTCCTCTGGTCTCGGCCAGGCAGGGGTGATGTTCCCCCCATGATGACAGGGTAGAGAAGCTTGTTAACTCTGCAGATGAAAGTCTGGGCTCCCTGCTGGGGCGGGAGGAGTCAGAAGATGGGGAAGGAGTAACACTTGGCTGGGACCAGATGTCCGTCTGCCCACGTGTCCTCCTCACCTTACCACATTTGCCACCACACACACCCTCAGCAGAGCTGCGCAAATACTGGCCCAGGAGCTGTTTATGTTTTAGCTCATTTTACTGTCACCCCCCCCCCCCCCCCCCCCCCCCCCCCCCCCCCCCCCCGCCCCCCATGTGGTTCAGTGCTCTCTGTTCTTACAGACGGGGAACTCAAAGCAGGGAAACTGAGTAACTTGATCAAGGTCAGCATGAGCCTAAAGCAAAGTTCTCAGCCGGGTCTGTGTGATTCGTATCTCCTTGCTTTCTAGCCACCACATTTTCTTGCTTATGGAATTCTGGTTGGAGGGATTAAGTGGCCTTTGGGGAAATGAGCTCGCAGAGGTCAGAAGGAAGGACCTAGAAAAAAAGCTAGAGAATGTTTCCAGGAGAGGAGTGGGTTAACAGTGGACCTGCGTGCCTGCGTGGTTCCAGGAGACACATGTGGAGAGAACGGTGGTGTTTCTCCATTGGAAGGAGTTGGGATTCCAGAATTGGAGAAACCCGGGTTCACACTCAGACTCCACACTAATCCCACTGATGGCAGGATTTTGGGCAAGGTAGCTCCTTTGAAGCTTCCCAGTGGGTAGAGTCAGGCTGTACCTAAAATACCAAGGCTACGTCAGGCCACTGGAAATGGCAAATAGATGTTGATTTATTGACTATTGCTCTGAAAAGTGGTAGGCCCTATGACCCAGAAACTTCAGGTGACTGAAGAATGACACCAGTCTACAAGGCAGGGGCGGCCAAGAGCTTATGGGGAAGTGGGGAGAGACCTAGCAGAGCCCAGAACCTCATGGGAGACGATTTGCAGGGACCTGAGCTCCCTGCGACAGTGGGACTGAGCGCCTTCTGACCTGGAGTCTTTGCTTTGGCAGCGCTGGTGGCTCCGGCAAAGGAAGGGGCAGCAGTGTCCGTTGGCTCTCAGACTCTCCAGCTGTCGTCTTTGGGAATGTGTTTCTCCACCCCAGAGGGAAGTGGGTGATTGAGAAAGGAGGCGAGCGGTTAGGCTGGGCTTTGCAAACACGAGCCTATTAGCTCCGGTGTGTGCGCCACGGACCCCAAGCCAAGGCCAGCGTCACCGCAGGTCACGGCGCACTGCACACTCGCCGCACCAATGAGACGCGTTTGCAAACTTATTATAAACAGATTACATTTCTTATCCTAATGTGGCTGTTGGCTAACTGCCCGTGAATTTTAGCCTCCAGGAGAAAAACAATTGCTTAAGCAGAACACTCACTACTCTTACTTTCCATACGCCGCTCAGGGCTCCTTCCGGGCACGCACTCACCCCCAACACACACAGACACACACATGTCCACATGCGCCACTACGCACCTGCCTTCCGGGGACATGCCGGTCGTGCGCTCGCTGACCCCCGTTCTGCTGCCTGCAGACGCTCTTGCCACCCGCATGCGCGTTCTGGGAGGCAGCGCCTGGTAGTGTGACTGTGGCCATGTTCTGGCTTTTCGGGGAAAAAATCCTCTCTGTGCCACCGTACGTTTTCACATTTAATAAACATACTCTGGCTTCCTCTTCCAGATTCTTCCTGGCCACCCCCCACCCCATAAATACTGCACTAGCCCACTCTATCAGTTAGTGTCCAACATGCCTTTTACATGGGGAGGGTGAGGCCCAGGAAAGGAGGTCATTTCCCCGAGGTCCCTAGGGACCCAGCCAGTGCCAGAGGTTGTCCGCACCCACCACTAGCACCAGCACCATTGGGAGGGGACCCTTTCAGCCACTCCGACCGGCTCCTTGAGGCTGCCCGGAAATGATTGTTGGAGAATCTAAGATCCAGCCCCACCAGGCACGGAGGAGCCCTGGGCAGTGGGACTTGGGCTCGTTCCCACCCTCCGCGTGCAAGTGATTTCATAAGAGAAAGTCAGGTGTGGGCTTGCACACCGTTCCCTCCCAGCTCTCCAGAATCCCACCCTTCCTGTCCATGTTTCTAATCCCTCCGTCCTGCTCTGTCTCGGTCTCTGTCTCGGTCCTCCCTCACCTTTCCTCCTGCTGGCAGCCAAGCTTATGCCCCACATGAGCCTACAGAATTCTCTCCTCCTGAGCCAGAGGAGGGGGCGCAGAACAATGTCCAGGCTGCGCCCGTCAGGGGCCCCACATCAAAGACGCAGGAAACAACTGTTTCCCTGTCTCCTGACAGGGCAGCGGCCCATCTCTCAGGGCCACGTCTCTGCCCAGGGAAACAGCTCCGGCTGCCCCCCTACCCAGATGTCCTGACCCCCCGGGGCAGGGGGCCAATTCCGCTGGCTCTTTCTTTGTGTAAAAAGCCCAATACTCGGGCCAGTCTGGGAAGGGGATTTTCGTCAGACCATGGAGTAGATGCTTGCGACTCCGGGGGGTGCCTGCGTGTGTCTGGTGTCTGTGCGCTCCTGGTGCAGGCACGTGCACGCCCACATATGCACACGCGCATGCACACACGTGTGGGGAGGCCCTTCCACAGGGGGCTGCTCTGGGCCTGTCACTCGGCCCGCTGTTAGCTCCAAGCTGTGTCTGCCTGGCGGCTCACAGGAGTAGCCAGTCCCCACCCGGGTCGTCCTGCCCGCCGACAGCAGGCCTCTCGTCAGGCCCTGGGGACGGCCTAGCGACACACAAACCTTCCCAGAGAGGCCGGGAGCACCTTCCACCAGAGAGCTCACTCCAAACATCCCCGGGCGGCCCGCCAGGCCCTTCGGTGCCAAGATCTGACACCCGTCCTTCACAGAGTGACAGCTGGACGCCTCCTCCTGCCAGCCCCCTCTGCCACACGCCCGGGGCCCCGGCCCAGGAACCCAGCAGCCTGGTGCCAAGGCCGAGCATACCACAGGCTTGGCACCATGGTGTCCCCCACAACTGCTGTGATTTGAAAGACAGGACTCTGAGGCCAGAAACTTGAGTGTGGTGATGCCGTGACAGAGTGCTAAGTCACAGAGCTGCGTCCCTGCAGGAGCAGGGGTGCCCCACGATGGGCACCCCCCCCTTCTTGGGGTCCAGTGTCAGGAGAGCTTGTTTTTCACTGGGGGTAGGGGCAAGAAGGGTGAATTATGGAGTTTTACTTTATTTTATTTTTAAAGTTTATCTACTTTTGAGATAGAGCGATGGAGCACAAGCAAGGGAGGGGGAGAGAGAGAGAGACAGACACAAAATTCAAAGCAGGCTCCAGGCTCTGTGCTGACAGCTCAGACAGCCCCGAAGCGGGGTTCGAACCCACAAACTGTTAGATCATGACCTGAGCTGAAGTCAGATGTTCACTGACTGAGCCACCCAGGCGCCCCTGGAGTTTTATTTTAAACCTGCCCAGAAGAGGTACCCTGGGCATACGTGTGCTCATCATTGGCGACATGTCCAAGTACATAAGGGACACCAACAACTGCAAAGTTTTTAGTTGTTTAAAAGTTAGGGGCACCTGGGTGGCTCAGTCGATTAAGCGTCCGACTTCGTCTCCGGTCATGATCTCGTGGTTCGTGGGTTCGAGCCCCGCATCCGGCTCTGTGCTGACAGCTTGCTCAGAGCCTGGAGCCTGCTTCAGATTCTGTATTTCCCTCTCTCTCTGACCCTCCCCTGCTCATGCTCTGTTTCACTCTGTCTCTCAAAAATAAATAAATGTAAAAAAATTTTTTTTTTAATTTAAAACGTATTCTCCTCTGCCTACCTCAAAAGGATGTTGAGAAGCTACAAAATTCACTACAAAGTGCATTCATTAATGCACAAAGGGATGAAAAGTTCAGGGCGGAGGAGTGGAAGAGAGCAGGCCTCAGGCGCCAGGTGATGGCTGCAGGCGCGTGTGGACTGCACCTCCACGCCACGGGCCGCTGAGCCGGCGGGGACCCCCAGCCTGCCCCACTGTGTTCACACCTCAGAATCCAGGCCAAGTAGAGGTGAGCCAGCCAGGAGATGGCTGGGGGTGGGGAGAAATGACGTCTTCCTGGGCACACACCTGTTGTATCTGGCCGACCCTGAGATGCTAGAAGAATATGAGCCCCTTACTTTTCCAAGTTTAGAAAGTCGTTTTAATAAATCATCCCTGAACATGGGATAAAATGTAAAGAGTCTAAGCCAGTGTGTAAAGACAGCCCCTGTGGACTCTCCCCCTCAGGAACCCTGGGATTCCTTCCCCAGTGGCCACCACCATGACCAGGTCCCTAGGGATCCTTTCCAGACTTCTTGCTACCTACGCGAGCTGTGCCTATAGTTTTTTTCTGACCTAGTGCATTTAACCAGTTGCGGAACATTAGACATTTGGGTTGGGTCCAGTCTTTGGCAAACACAGACAATGGTGCCTGAGTACCCTTATGTGTGCCCATCTTGCACACACCTGTAAGAGCATGCGTAGATGAATTCTCAGAGACCGAGTTGCCAGGGAAAGGGAGAAATCCATTTGTAGTTTGGATAGATATCGCCAAATTGCCCTCCCCCAAAACCCCTGTTTTACAGACAACCAGGATGCATTAGAGCACCTGTTTCCAAACGTGTGTTTGAACATGGCGTGTGACCAAAATGTGATGGGCTGAACAATGACAAATGGTATCTTGGGGTCAATGTATTTTTCTTCTCACTAACGACACTGAGCGTTTCTTCAAATGCTTCCAGGCCGTTTCTATTCCTATTCCAACAGCGCATCAATTCACATCCTTTGCCCATTTCTCTATCGGTTGGCCTTTTATTGATGTATGAGTCTTTATATACTAGGAATAGTTGTACTTTGTGATGTTAATCAAAATAGTTTTTCCCAGTTGGACATTTGCCTTTTGGGTTTGTTTACAGTACGGTTGGCCGTAGAGAGAAAATTCGATTTTTATATAGGCATTTTCATCAGTTCATTCTGTTTGGGGATTTTATACTTTGTGTTTGTGCTAATAAGGAATTCCTCCTTTTGACACGAAAAGGTAAAAGTCATTATTTTCTTTTAAAACTTTAATGGATACAGGGCACCTAGGTGACTCAGTCAGTGAGTGTCTGACTTCGGCTCAGGTCACCATTCCACGGTTCATGAATTTGAGCCCCGCATTGGGCTGTCTACTGTCAGCACGGACCCCACTTTGGATCTTCTGTTCCCCCCTCTCTCTCTAAAAAGTAAACATTTTTTAAACGTTTAAAAAACTTGATGGTTTCATTTTTGTTTTATATTTCAAAAGTTGATCTATGTAGATTTTGTTTGGATAGATCATTAAAGTATGGATTCACCTTTTTTTTTTTTTGGATGGTTCCCCCGTTCTGTCATCCCAGTACTGTTTCTTGAGTGAGCCACCCTTCCATACTGATCTGAAATGCCTCCTTTTGCCTCTCACAGAGGCCTTACTTGCACTGGCCTCTCTTCTGGGCTTTCTACTCTGAGGAGCAGGCATGCTTTTTAATGAGGGAAATGCAGAGGCTCAGAGTCCCAGGCCAGAAAACATCCGCCAAAGTCTTCCTTTTACCCTATGGCTTAAAATACAGAGAAAAATGCTCCTTACTTTGGAAAACACAACCTTTTCTGTTTGCTTCACTTCTCATGCTATCATACTTCCACCCTCCTCCGTCACCTCTTGCAGGCAGGCTCCCAGTGCTTCAAAGGGGAGCATCCATGCAGCCTACCCTGCAGAAAAGCTCAGGCATTTGGGCTGGAAGGGAAAGAGCCTAACTCAAGAGTAGCGGAGAAAGAAATTCATTGGTCAACGCCTGAAAAGTCCAGGACTGGCTTGACTCTATGACATCAGCAGGACTGGATCTCAATCACCCCATCGCTCTTGAGGGGGCCTCTCCACTAGAGGTGGCTGTGAGCTGGCTGCCAGCAGCTTAGCTCAAGATCGTCTTCTCAGACGCCCTGGTGACGGATGTGGGAATGGCATGATGGGACCATCTGCCCATCCTGGACACCGGAACTGGGACACGGGATGTGCTAGTTAGGCGTTCTGGGTCACTTGTCCACCTCCGGACCAGGCAGCCCACCAAAACCGCGCGAGCTGATCCTGCAAGGACGCTGGTGCCAGAGAAGGAGGATCAGATCCTGAAAGGCGGTCACAGCAGGTGCACGCCACGCCCCACGCCCCACACCCTGCTCTTTCCTTGACCTTCTACACCTTTGTTCTTCTTTCCTGGAAGTGCAACATGCAGCTGTTAACCTTGTCAGACTTGCCAGCCTGGTCAAATGACTTCACTTCTCCAAGCCTCACACGAGGATGTTGAAAGGAACTTTTGCATGGGGTTGTGAGGATTAACTAAAATAACAGACCTCAAGTATCTGGCACCTGGTGCCCAGCAACTCACTGCTCATTTGCTCAACCAGGTTAAAAGGTTCTGATCACTGTGTCCCAGGATAGAAAGAAAGACCCCTCCCTCTGCGGCTCCAGGTGTGACTCAGTGCAGTAGATAAATAAATTAAACTAAACTGAAAAGAAGAGGGAGAAGGAGAAAAAGAAGGAAGAAGAGGAGGAGGAGGAGCAGGAGGAGGAGGAGCGGGGGGGGGGGGGGCAATTGGCAGGTGAAAGGCAGACAGGAAGAGCAAATAAGAAGCCAAATAAGTTCTCCATTAGACATCTTGATTTCCAAGGGCCAGCCTGTTATAAGTGGGCAGTCACTTTGAGAAAATAAATTGGGGTCTCAGACTCTTTGCACAGTTAATCCTCTCACCTTGCCAAACCTCTGTGACAATTCTCATTGAAAATTGCCCCGAAATAAGTTTTGATTGCATGTGCTTCTAATGCAGATGTGCCCATGTTTGTAGTTTTTTTCTGAATGATATTTACCAATGAACCTCTCTTATGTCATTACCTTAGTTCTATTCTATTTACTGAGCAAGAGAACCTTAATTTTATCCAGGGAGGTAATGTGCTCAACTTAAAGACTACATTTTCCAGGCTCCTTTGCAGTTCAATGTAGCTATGTGACTATTTTCTAGCTAATGAGATACATGCAGAAGTATGGGATTTATAGGAAGATAAGTTAAAAGGAACTGACTCAGTTGTGGAGATATTCTCTTCTTCCTTCACTGGGACATAGATGTGAGAACAGGAACTCCTGCAGCCTCCTTGTGACATTGAGAGTAAAAGCCAGAGCTAGGGTTGTGGACTAGAAAGACAGAGAGAGAAAAGCTCTGTCAGTCTTTTCTGTGAGTATATAAACACTTGTGTTTTATGCTTCTGTCTTTGGAGTTTTCTGCTAAATGCAGCTAAATACAATCCTAACTTGAAACATATGTTTCATCCCTTAGCAGCCCTTGGCTGATCTTCACCCTCTGGCGAAGGGTAAGTGCGAGCATGCCAGTATCCTGAATAATCTGGGCCCCCTCAGGCCCTGAGAAGGGTTCCCATGGACTTTGGCCCCCACGGGGCCTTAGGGAAGGGCCTGGGCTACTTCCCCTCTGGTGAAACAAAAGCACTTTCTCTTTGCTCTAGGGAAGGATTTAAGATTCATTGATCTACATTACCAAACCTGGGCCCTGTTGAGTAAAACTGAACCACAATCGTTTTACTAGATCTGTAAAGAAAACTTTTGTCAGATGATAACTTACACCAGATGTCTGATTCTGCTTGTAATAGTTTACAGTTGACCAATCACTTTTTGTGGATTATCAACACACACACACACACACACACACACAATCACACACCCCTCAACAGAAGAGGATGGAGGTGCCCGCTGTACTAGAACCTGGGGGCTCAGTCACTCCATCATCTTCAGACCAGCCCTACCAGGGATCAGACCAGGGGACGGAGACAAAATTTTATAGAAATCCTTCCTAGAGTGGTCATGTTTTATGTTTTGTTTTGTGTTGTGGTTTTTTTTTTGGTGGGTTAAAAAAAAATTTTTTTTTAATTCATTTCTGAGAGACAGAGAATGAATGAGCAGGGGAGGGGCACAGAGAGAGGGAGACACAGAATCTGAAGCAGGCTCCAGGCTACGAGCTGTCAGCACAGAGCCCAACACGGGGCTCAAACTCACATACTGCGAGATGGTGACCTGAGCCAAAGTCGAACCCTTAACCAACTGAGCCACCCAGGCGCCCCTGGTCATGTTTTTAAAATAAAGTATTGGAAACATTATATTGAAGCCTAGATTCTAATTCGAATGGTAGCTTCCTATTCAGATTTGTGCCAGCCAGCAGTGTATGGCGCAAATGACAGAAAACTCAGCCACAACTAGCTTAAACAAGCAAGGGGATGGACTGGCCCAGGACACCGAAAATTCAGGCAGAGGCTCTGATCTTGGACAAGGCGGCTTCCTGAGTCCCCGAGGCTCCAGCTTTGCACTTCCCCCCACACTGCTGGATGCCAGAGGCTGTCCCTCCCCTTTATCTCCACTGCTCACTCCTCATTCCTTGTCCTGTGCCACCCGGGGAGGCACTCCCATAGGCTCCAGCAGAAGAGAGAGGGCTCCTGTCTCCCAGAAAGCTCGGCAAATGGTCCCTCGGGTGCTATGGGCCGAAAGTCAGGGCGAAGGAACAAGCTAATTGGCTTGAGCCAAGGAGAGCCTACCCTTGAAATACGGGGTAAGGGGAATCGCCCCAACTAGCATATATGGTGCTGCTAAAGGGGGGCTTCCCGATGAAAATTTGGGGACCTCAACTTCAGGGTGAGGAGTGGATATCAGGTGCCATATTAGCACGCCTCTGCGATTCACCTCACCAGTCACATTGACTGTGGCCGGTGATGTGTGATCCTTATCGCTGATTAATGGGCTCCCAGGTGGAAACCTATTGCCCAGCCTCCACTCCTGGGGTTAGCTCTGTATCATCGGCTTAGCCTTGTTTTAACCCAGCTTGCCAAGAGCTTGTCTACTGAGAAATTACTTAAATTCTACTAAACTGTAATGAAGCAGCTTTGGGGCTAATTGTCCCCTGCTACAGGGAGGGTACCAGAGCAGCAGGACGGAAGGTCTCTGCAATGAACCTGATGTCACTTTTGTGTAAAGTACAACATTCCTGAGGACAATGTCAAACCACCCATTCCATACCCTCCATCTGTTGATGTTTGAGCTGGCTCTTTTTCTTTGTTCCATAAGTAATCGTTCTACAGCTGTCCATCTTAAAGAGAAAACAAGAAGCCATCAAATCCAAGCCCCATGCAAAGCAGGAGACTGCTGCATGGGTCCCCACAAGAGGTCCATGCCCGCTCTCCTGGGGCCAAGATGCCCATGATCATGAAGAGAAGTCCTGAGGGGCTTGAGTGTGGCCCCAAGTTCCTTACAGCAGAGCCCTAATCTTCTTTAGACGGTATGGTCATTGGGAGGCAGGTGACGTGCTATTCCAGAGGGCAAAATCAGGACACATCCTGATATGACATCCATCACATTTGTGCAGATAGATGTCACAACCCCCCCTCCAAAACCGTATCCCTTTCAGGCTATACATAATCATCTTCTCCAACTATTCATGCAATTCGGGTTTCTAGCGATGTAAACAGGCCAACTCACATTCTCAGGACATAAGATATTTCACTGTATTTTTGACTTTGCTTAGTCTCAATATCATTTTTCACATTTTTTGTCCTTATAGCTTTTCTTTTCTTAAAAAATGTTGCCTTTAAGCCCATCGCTAACCACTAGAAGGAAACAAACCAAAATTGTAGCCATCTTTTTTCTGTATATAAAATACCTTGTGTGTCAGAGACACCTGGGTGACTCAGTGGGTTGAGCAACCGACTCTTGACTTCAGCCCAGGTCACGATCCCAGGGTGGTGGAATCGAGCCCCGTGTCAGGCTCCACACTCAGCACGTGGATTCCCTCTCTCTCTCTCTCTCTCTCTCTCCCCGCCCCACTCCCCCATGTACGCTCTCACTCTTTTTCAATTAAAAAAAATTTTTTAATGTGTGTATTTTCCTTTACAGTATTAGGCTGATCATACCGATTTTCATTAGGGAGTAGTCTTTTACAATATACTTAATGTGTGCATACCACTCCGTCTCCTAAATGCATCGTGATTTATTTAGCCATACCCTGCTTGCTTACTTCTAATTAGAAAAAATTTCCTGAAGTGTCACCACTGGGGTCGAGTAGTCTCCTGCAATGCCCCTGACAGCCCTGTCAGGCAGGAATTATGATTATCTTCAGTTTACGGTGCGGAAGGTTAAGCAAACCACTCAGTGAGCGCCAGTGGGGAGAGTCTAATTAACACTCCCACCTACTTCGTTGCCCTTGTCCCTGGACCATTGGATAAATTGTTATCTTATTTTTATGCCATCTTGAAAGAGAAATGTTAGCTTTATGCTTTTATTTGCATGTATCTGGTTGTTTGCAAGTTGGAGCATCTTTTGATTTCTTACAGACCATTTGCATTTCTTGCTCTTCACATTGCCTAGTCGTGTTTTTGCCCATTTTTCTGTGAGTCTTATGCTAGGCACATGCCTCAACGTTCATGCAACTCACAATCTATGTGTCATGTACGTTCCCCAGTTATTTTTGTGCCTTTGAATTTTGTTATGGTGACTTAGGACTGAGAAATTCTCATAGTTTTATATCTACAGATATTTTCCCTGTGACTATTCCCATGAATTTCACCCATAGGAAGTTTTCATCTCTGCCAGGTGCACATAAATGTTTTATTCTTCTTTTCTTTTACAATGAGTTCATTTCCCACATTTAACTCTCTCCTCCATCTAGAAATTATTGTTAATTTTCTTCTCAAAAGGTCAGCCCAGAAGTACCTGAATAAGCTTGGTGGGGTGGCCATGCCCTTGACCTTTCCATCGCTCCGGTACCGGGACACCCTCGCATGGGACGGTCACTCGTGATACGTGGAGCTCACCTGGACACTGTGCTCCCACTGGCACACGTCGGCTTTTAGCACACACAACCTTTACTGCCTTTAATCCATGGCAACGAAAACTGCCAGACTTTCTTTTGTTCCGGGGGTGAGGAGACAACTTTTAGAGAAACATCTCTACCACTTGCTATAAATTTGCATGTAACACTCGACGTAACTATATCTGTCAAGTAGCTGTCATTTGGTTTTCGGCTTTTCATCTTGTTGCGTAATTTCCATTTACAAGGCCAGGTGCCTGGAAGATACTGGCTGACACCTAGTTCTCTCCCTTGAGAACTGTATTCTACTTCCTGGGCCACTCTATTTCCTTAGCTCTTCTGCGTGCTGTTGTTGGACATTTGGGCTATTCCCCGAATCTCACGTTCACATAGGCAGCTGACAAACCAGTCCCTATTCGACCCATTTTTCTGAGTTATATTTTAATTCTCTGTGTTTGTATTGGTCTATATTCAGATTCAATTTGTACTGATGGTCTGGCCTCCTATTCCATCCAGTTGAAATGATTTTGTGTCATTCATGATTTGCTCATCTATTACATTTTGGAGGTGGGCTCAGTTCTTATACCCACTGTACGGGCAAGAAAGACATTGTGCCTCCAAGAGAGGAAGTGAGTTATCTCGGGTATACAGAGAGCAGCGGGTGGATAAGAATTTCCATCTGTCCCCAGCACTGGTACTCTTGGCCATGATGCCCCATCAGTGGCATCAAAGGACGGTCCAAGACATCAACTGCTTTGCTGGCATTATTTCAGGTATTCAATGCTTACCTGATGCACCTGTTCAATCACAAAAGATTCCTAGTTGTTTTGGGGGACTTGAGCCCATGTTGTCCCTCGCATTCTTTCTGAAACATTTGCAAGCCACGTTGTCTATAATTCTAGAATATTCCTCCAGGGGTTGCCATAAAGCAATCCATCCTTTTACAGTTTTTGAAAACGGACAGGGACAGTTTGCTTAGGCGCTAGCTTCCCAGTGTTTAATCACTCTGCTTCTCTGAGGTCATCTGAGAACTTTCCTCTTTGGCTGCACTGAAGACTGACTCATTTAGTGTATCAGAGGGCTGTCTCTTCTCATCAGTCCTGGGTTCTACGCTTTTCAAGATCATCCTGAAAAACTAGAAAAGTGGGAAGCTAAATTGAAATTGATGGCTCTGTTTCTTGTCAAGTCTTTACGTTTCGCACTTTCTCTGTGCACAGCCCTATCCCTTTCTTGCACTCTTCAAGTAGCTTTAAAAACCCTTGTGAAGGGCGCCGGGGTGGCTGAGTTGGTTGAGCATCTGACTTCGGCTCAGGTCATGATCTGACTGTGAGTTCGAGCCCTGCATAGGGCTCTGTGCTGACAGCTCAGAGCCTGAAGCCTGCTTCGGATTCTGTGTCTCCCTCTGTCTGCCCTCCCCTACTCATGCTCTGTCTCTTTCTGTCTCTTAAAAATGAATAAATGTTAAAAAAAATTTTTTTTAAACCCTTGTGAAATCATAGTCCTTTAGTAGGTTTCTGCTTATTTTGGGTATTAGCCTTCCTTCTTAATGCGGTCCTCAGAAGGGCAGTCCCGTCATGCGTACTCTCTGATTCGTACTCTTTACACGTTTTAGGCATGCTTTTCTAAAGATCTGAGATCACCAATGACTGCCTTTGGTGGCCACGTTGGTGTTTTTTTTTTCTAGGTATTTCCTCTCTTTTTTTCTTGCTCACTGGGATTAGTCACATAAATGAGCAGAATTGAGGGTTTTCTCTCAGTCTCTTTCCTCACTTGATATTCAGGTAAAAACTGGGTGGCACTAGGGAATTTTGTTTAATCTTTCCATGCTTTGTTTTCTTCATGCCGGATTGGGCATGATAACAGTACTGACCTCCTGGAGTTGTGACATGGGAAATAGTGCACAGTTAGGATCCTTATTAGTATTATTATTCTACCTATTCTTGAAACCCTTTGTGGTTACGAATGCTAGAAAGCCAGCACAAACTGGCTTCGACCTCAAAAGAATCAGTTGGCTTAGAGGATCCTGCCATCAAGCAGAATCTAAAAGTCACCTGGCTTTAGGCATAGCTGAGCTCAGAGGACTGTTAATGTCACCAGGACCTGAGTCCCTCCATTTGGCTCTGCTGCTGCTTCACATGGAGGTAAGATGGTCACGGCAGCCCCAGGCCCCTGTCTCTCTTGGGCCCCCAGCCTGGCAGAACCGTAGGGAACAGGACCACAGAGCTTGGACTTGGCTCCTGTTCCTTGGCTCCTCTTGGAACTGGCACTGTGCCCAGAGAAGGGGGAGCCAAACTCTGAACTTGGGAGATTTGCTTTCCCAAATGGGAGCTCAGGAGCCTTCCTGACTGGGAGTGATTTCTCTGACACTCTTGGGCACCTCCTCCACACTGAGGCTAACAGCTAGACCTTTCAAAGTGGCTCTTTTTCAGTGGGACAGACCCCACCTGAGTGCAGAAAGATGGCCTTGAGCCCTGGACACAAGTTCTTATTTCTTACTCCCTCCTTGGCTTGTCTAGGTATTTTTGGCTTTCACCTACATCTCTGACATCCACTAGACTCCTTTCTGGGCTCCACAAAGTTTGGTCCTGGTGGCTGGTAATCACTTGGTTTTGTCTTTACCCTTTACACCCGCGAGTGTTTGCCAGCTGGGTTTTCCACGCCTGATCACTGACCTTGGAGTCACCCTCTTAAGACACGCCTGGCCAATCACCATGTTTATAGTGTAACGCTTCCGTCACATACAACGCTGGGTACCATTGTTTTTTTTTTTTTTTTTTAAGTAACCTAGAATCCACTTTCTTTTCCTTTGCACAATTCAGTGCTCCTTTATGGCATGGTCTTGACCATTGGGCAGTCCTGGTGGGCAGGAGAGTGCAGGAGCTGTGCCACCCCCCTCACCATATGGAAGTAGAAGGGTATTGTCCCCAGTGCCCTTTCCTGCCCCAGAGTGGAGCTGAGCAGCCTCAGGAGTGGCCGCAGCCTGTCCATGCCCCACGGAGGCACCTGACACACTTGCGTTCCTTCCTGGCCTGAACTTGGCTCTCCAGCTCCGAAAACAGCTCTCCTGTGAGCCCCTCGACCATGTCCAATACATTCCCCTTTTGCTTGAGTCAGCAAGAGTCGTTTCTTTTCCTTTCAAGAACGCTAGCTGATATCCTTGTGCTGTGCTTCATCGTTTCTGGTTTTATAGATTTATTTGGGCTTTTTTCTTTTTTATTCCTCCCTCTGAAGTTTCTGTTTAAACTCTTTCTGGTCACACTGGCAGGTCTCCTGCCGCATGTTCTCAGATTTGGGTTAGTACATCCTGCTTCCTGCCAGGACCCCGCTGCTCTGGGGTGGATCTGGGCTGCGGTCCAGCAGACACAATTCCCCACTCTGACACCATCTACATGCCCAGATGTTCCCTCCATACACTTCCTCCCGCCTCCTTTCACTTCCAAAGTCACGAACTTCAAGTAAAGGAAGAAATGAAAACACCACCTGTACCACCAGTTCCTTCAGTTTCCTCCCCCGAACTTCAAAGTATGTAGAAACATACTGGATTGAGACTCAAAGGCTCACAGACTATCAGCCTTGGAAGAAAAGTTAGAAACCATCACAGGCCTTTACTCAAGTGCCATTTCTGACCCACAGGCTATGGTTGGCTGGGTAGGAAGGTACCCTGAGGGATCTGCAAGGCTTGCACGGAGGTAAGAGGGGAGAGTACACCTAGGAGCCAATGAGTTCCCCTCCTCCAACACCCCCTCTGCACTGTACAAATGAGGAGACTGAGGCACACATGTATCAAGTTGTCGAAAGCTGGAGAAGAAACAAGGGCACTTCTAGGGATAGATTCTAGGTTGTCAGTCCTTTCTTATTTTATTTTTTATTTTTTAAAACATTTATTTATTTTTGAGAGAGAGAGACAGAGCATGAGCTGGGGAGGGGCAGACACACACACACACACACACACACACACACACACACACAGAGAATGGGGAGCAGGTTCCAGGCTCCGAGCTGTCAGCACAGAACCCAACACGGGGCTCAGGCTCACAGACTGCGAGATCATGACCTGAGCTGAAGTCGGACCCTTAACCAACTAAGCCACCCAGGCGCCCCAAAGCCTTTCCTATTAATGACAACGACATCTTTTTCACACTGGAGTCATGTCACGTATGAGGCCATCCAGGCTCACTTGGAGATTGCCTGTTGTGTGTTCTGTACTTGGCCACTTGGGGACATCCTGGTGGGAGCCGGCCATGCCTGTGGGCCTATGGGTAATATACTTCTGGAGAACTTTGAGCATCCCACTTCCCATGCCCTGGGGCCAGCAGGGGGGTGCAGCCCACAGGGTCTCCAGGGTCTGGAGGGCACTCTGGGAGCTCACCCATTAATTGAGCCATTTTCTTAAGACTGCAGCTAGCAAATTTCAGGGGCCACTGTCCCAACAGAACATACCCAACTTCTTTCCAAGTGGGGAGAAAACAAACAGGCAGGTGAACCTCCCGCAAGTGCTAACGTTCATCACACTCGAGGTGGTAAGTCGATCCAAATCCAGACCCGGCATTTGACTCATTAGAGCTGGCTCTGTGAAGATGGGGTTGAACTGTCTTCAATCTTCCCGCACAAGCCAGCCCCCTATTTAAAAGTCCATCCTATTTAACTGTCAAGGTGGGAGTCTTCATAAAACCCACAATGCCTAGAAGGAAAGGAGCACCTTCCCGGTTGGCGAGAAGCTTGCAGAAGCAGATAGCTCAGGGAATGGGGGGTCTACCCCCCAAGCCTTCACCTCCCCTCCCCAACCCCCTGGGAGAAGGTCATTTCTAATGGGTCAGGAGCTCCAGAGAGGTGTTTCCTGATAAGGAACAGGGAGATGCTTTGGGGGAAGCAGTTCATAGGGACTGCGACCCCTTTCCAGGGTAGTCCTCAGTGGCCTTAGAGATGGGCGAGCATCCTGTTTTATTAAAAGCCTGTTGCTGGCAGGGAAAGCCGTCTGCCTGCTGTGTGGGCAGGGGCCCAACATCGCTGCGGGCAATTCCAAGCCAGGACTTCAAGCTGAACTCAAACCAGGAAAGAACAGGACTGTTTTTTAGCTGATGAAGCAGTACTTTTTCTTTCTTTCTTCTCTTTTTTTAACAGTTCTCTCTCGCCTGGCTCCACTGTGTACATTTTGTGTGTGCGGGCATGCATGTGACATTCTTTACCCGGCTGCCCCTGGGGCTCGCTCTGGGATGAGCCCACCCCCCCTTGCTCCTCCCTGACCCTCCTCCTCCCCACTCTGCCTCACCCCGGTGTCACGGGCCTACCCAGCCCCCAGCCCCTTGGTAGAGGCGAGGAGCAGAGGGAGGCTCAGACAGTGGCCTGAGGTTATTTACGGGGTGGGGGCGGGGTGGGAGTGGGGGGTGGGGTAGGGGGAGGGAAGAGAAATTCACTGCTTTGTTTATCTTCTGAGTCTGGAAACTCGACAGAATTCATCCATTTCCAAGGAAGCCTACATTTGTATGCTTCCAAAAATAAAAAATAAAAGGAGATTCACTTCAAAAGAAACTAAGTGAAAAGCTGTTTTCTTTGTGAACGGATTTGTTTATTATTATTTTTTTTAACATTGGGTTTGCCGAAAGAAGGCAAAAGGAGTCATTTTTCTCATATTTTTATTACATTTTGACTCTCATTCTCTGTCACCTTATCAGTGAAGGGGGCAAATAATGTTTTAAGAGACCGATATAAATATGTCCTCAGCTGGTCTCACACGTAGCTATGGGGAATCCAGGTTCTGTGTAAACGTCGACAATCACATTTTGTGCTGAGGTTATAAATGACAGAGGCTCCATTCATATTTTAATTAAACTCGCTGAATTGTCTCACTTTTACAAATTAAAAAAAAAGTGCTTCAACCTAGATTTTTATGATAATATTTTTAAATCATAAAAACAATTTTAATACTCTGGTTGGTTGTCTGTACATGATTTTTCTCTGGGTCTTTTGAAAATTTGGAGTGAATGGTGCCCATATCAAATATAGCATGTTAATTTACTGGCCTCTTTTTAACCCTGCACTCAAACAATAAACTTTTCATGTGGTGCCAAAAACGGTATATGTTTTGAAAAAAAAAAGTTTAAAGACACAGCCCATGGAGAAAAGGCGATTTGAGAAAAAAATGTAAAATGTACTTGAAAATGTGTTACTTCACATGCGAACATTCAGTTTCATTTTGATATAAATATTCGATTTTTAAAGTTTCTATTATTTACCACATTATATGAATCATTGTACTGATATAAGCCTAAAATCATGTAAACTTACAAGTGTTGCTATAGATTTTAATATTTTATGGATTCGCTTATAGGAGTTTCAAAATCTTGGGGAAAGGTAATGTACCGCCCAAAAAAGAGTGGCATAAATCATGTTAAATCTGATCCACTCTTTTCTAAACTGTGTCTTTTAAGTAAAAGATATTCAGCAAATTGATGTTTTGGTTTTTTTTCCCCTCTACTCTCTGGTTACTTAAGAGAAACTAGGGGATTATCTTTATGGTGAGGAAAAGGGCACAGAAGGCAGCAGTTTTCTTTTTTTAAGGAGGGGCGGGGCTCAGCGTTCTGCTTATTCTGCCTTTGCTGGTAAATTTAACACATTAACTTCAAGCTTCAGTATTGTGTTTTCCCGTGAGTCACCGGGCCAAGAGCCCATCCTATATTGTCAGGCAAGGGTCCAATATGAGAAATCGGTAAAACGCAGATATAAGAAGTCTTTGCTAATGCAACTAAACAATTGTAATGAAAACAAAGTTCCATTCTTGCTGTGGGAATCTATTTCTTGATAAATGTAGTTAAAGCCTTTCAGCGCCCAAGGAAAACCTTTGCATTCAAGGCTCTGGGTAAGAAATAGGAAGAACTCAAAAAAAAAAAAAAAAACCATTTTCCATGCAGACAAGTATTTACACTACTGACCAACATTTGGCCCAGGGAAGACGTGATTACCTGTTGAGGCTTTCGAAAGGAATTCAATACCCTGTTGACTACAGAGCAGGCTCGGAGAAAGGGGACTATTGAGTAATGCAATCCATCCCTTCCAAGAAGGAGAAAGAGGGTGTAGCTTTGACCACAGGAAGCACCATTGATAATATTTTTTCTGCTTTCTGGAAAATCAACCAGGAAAGAAATTATGTCTGAAACATTTAGAAAATATGTTATCCTGCCTTCTGGTCTGGAACAAGATGGCATAGGATTACTCTTCCCTACTCCATTTCTCCAAATACAATGAAATACCATGAAAACTATTGAACAGATAATGATAAAAGAAATCTGAAAGCTGGAAAACAAAACAAAACATGGTGGACTGGCAAGGAACCTCAAGATTTGAGAAACAACTTTCTGAATTCCCTGGATTTTCTTTTTATTTCCCATGTATCCTGATCTGGGCACAGGAGAGATTCACAATCTGGAATCACCAATAGGCACAGACAAGAAAACAACATCAAAAAACTAAACCCAAGAATATCCTCCTCTCTCTGGTCAAAGTTCAGGAGAGGGAAAAATCCAACAGAGGCCCAGTAAGAACTTCCAGCCCCCACTACAATCCAGGGTCCTTGCAAACAGTCTAATCTGTCAGTAGTGGGGCAGCAGCAAAGCCCCAAGCAGTTCTGGCCCCTGGTCCACAACTGAGCATCAGCGGGTGGCCTGATCCACCCACAGCAGCAGCAGTAAAGCCCCGTGTCTCTCTGGCCTCGACCCGACCCCATAGTATAAAGAGACCCAGGCCCAGTGGTTACTTCCCTGCTCCCAAGGGTTGCCCAGCAACAGAATCTCCTAACATAATAATAATCACATAAGAAAGTAATACAAAGTGATATATTAAAAAACATAATAATTAAATTAAAATGGAACTGTAAAAAATGTTCAGGCAAGAACAAAGGAACAGAAGAATGAGAAACAGAAGGAACAGACAGAAAACAAATAAGACAACGCCAGACTTACCCTTACTAGATCGCTAGATACCTTGAATGGAAATGGTCTCAGTACACCAACTGAAAGATAGAGATTGGTGAGTGGATTACAAAACATGACCCAACTGTAGGTTGTTTACAAAAAATCTCACTACAAATTTAATGACATGAGGAGACTGAGAGCAAGAGAAAGGAAAAAGATACACCATGCAAGTATTAATCAAAAGCATGGATGGCTATGTTAATATCAGACAACATGGACTCCAGAGCAAAGAAAGCTACCGTAGGCAAAGAGGATTATTCCATTAAGAAAAAAATAGCTATCTTGTGAACCAAATAACCATTTCACAATATCAAAGCAAAAACTAAGACAGCTGAAAGAAAATGAGACAAATCTGCAATTGCCTTTGGGAGCTTCTCACCCCCACTCCCACACCCACCCCTGTTCAGGACCTTTAGGACCACTAAAGAGAAAATTAGAGCACCACCACCAACTAAAAGATCTAATTGGCATTTATAGGATGCTCGGTCAACAAGAGCAAAACATCTGTCCTTTCAAAGGGCCCATGGAACATTCAGCAAGGTAGACCAGATCCTAGATCATAAAGCAAACCTTAACAAATTCAAAAGAATTAAAATCATAGAGTATGTTGTCTGACCACGATGGGATCAAGCTATAAATCAAAACAGGAGGTCAACAGGAAAATTTCCAAATACTTGAAAACTAAACAATAAACTTCTAAGTAATTCAAGGGTCAAGGGGGTGATCTCAAAGGAAACTTAAAAATTAATAAAACTGAATGAAAATAAAAATAAACATATTAAAATTTGTGAGAGGCAGCTAAAGCAATGCTGAAAGGGAAATTTATGGCACTAAAAACTGCCTTGGAAGAGGAAATTTCTCAAATCACTAATCTAAGTTGCTATATCAAGAAATTAAAAAAAGAACAGCAAAATAAATTCAAAGCAAACAGAGAAAGGAAATAATAAATGGCAGAAATCAATGAAATTGAAAGCTGGAAAACAGTAAAAAAATAATTGAAATGCAAAGATGGTTTTTCATAAAAATAAAATTAGTAACCTCTAGCAAGATTGGCAAAGATAAAAAGAAGACACAGATCCCTAATATCAGAATTACAGGAGATAACACAATAAATTCTACAGCCATTATAGTGATAATAAAAATACTACAAACTACTTTATGTTCATAAATTTAACAACTTAGAAAAATGAGACAATTCCTCAAAAACCACAAACTACCAAAACTTAGCCAAGATGAAATAGATGATCTACTCAGTTCTTTAACTATTAAAGAAATTAAATGTGCAATTTAAATGCTCCACAAAAGAAATCTTTAGGCCCAGATGGCTTCACTGGAAAATATTACAATTCAAAGAATAATTGTTATGTCTATACAATCTCCTCCAGACATAAGAAGGGATAAAGCACTTCCCAGTTCTATATATGAGGCCATCATTGCTCTGATACCAAAACGAACCGAAGACAGTACCCTCCCCCCAAAAAACCTGAAGACTAATATCTCTCATGAACTTAGGTGCAAAAATAATCAACCAGATTCAATCAAATCCAACAATGTATAAAAATAGTAAGACACTATGACCAAGAAGGATTTATGCCAGATATGCAACACTGATTCAACATTTGAAAATCAATCAATGTAATCTATCATATTGACAGGCTAAAGAAGAAAAGTCGTATGATCATATCAACTGATGCAGAAAAATCGTTTAACCAAGTTCAATAGCCATTATTAATGAAGAAACCTCTCTATGCACTAGGAATAGCAGGGAAGTTCTTCAGCCTCACGAAGAATACCTTCTAAACCCTACATCAAGCATTGTATTTAATGGTGAAAGACTGAATGCATCTAAGATCTGGAACAACGATGTGGAACAAAGCAAAAATGTCTGCTCTAACCACTCTTACTCAACACAGTATTAGAAGTTCTAGCCACTCTAACAAGACAGGAAAGATAAATAAAAGAATCAATAAAACTCTCTTGTTGCAAGCAACATGACTGCAGTGCAAATCCCAAGGAATCTGGGACAAATAGCTTGTCCTCCTTTCACAGGCTGTGCTGATCAGGCAAGTATTGTTCTCAAGGTTTGCCACAGTAGAGAGCAGCAGAGGGGCTGAGAGCACTGCCTGGGCATGGTAGACCAGGGGGACACCCCAACTCCCCCACTTTCATCCACTGGACCCCTTCCCTGATTTCTCTGAACTTTCGTCCCCTCATCTGAAGTGGGGTTTTATGACAGAACCCAGAACCCATAGCTGTTCTGAGTATTCCATGAGAGCCGGTGGATCGTGCTTTACTTGCTGTTGGTCCTGCTACTGTGGCTGTTACTGAATGTGCGGGGTCAGAGGGCCAGCTGGAGCTCACAGATGCCAAGTGGGCAGGTACCGTTTGCTGTGCTGTCCCCAGGCTCTGTCACCAGAGCTAGGAGTCCCCTGTTAGTGGTCCTGTGACTTGTCAACTCACTCAGCCATTCTAATTCTCACTGCTCTCATTTATTAAGTGGGGACAATAACCCTCCCTCATAGGTTTCTTGTTAAGACCAGGTGCAACAACACATAAAAGTGTTTTGAGCCTTGATGATGATGGTGATGGCCAGAATTTGTTGACACTTCCTGCTGCCAGCACCACAGATTGCTTTTTGCCTACAATCTTTCACTTAATCCTTATAACCATGAATTATAGGTCTACGTAGATTGGGAAACGAAGGCCCCAAGAAGTAATTTGCCCAAAAACATAATTTGTAAGCGATAGAATCCAAATTCAGACACCCAGAATCTGGCTGTGCTCTCATGCTTTCCAGAGAAAGTAAGCTAGTGAGGCCAAGATGGGTATGAGTTGGTGTGGGACGCTCCGAGTGCAGTTTGTGACAGGCAGTGGGGGAAGCAAGAGTCATCCTTGGCCATGGCAACTTGCTCCAAACTCACATGCTGTCTGAGAAATGAGGTGCCCTTTGGTAGAACTCCAGGTGGGACATTAATGAAGAGCCACCCCCCCCCACCCCCGCCCCGTTTCCTTGAAGGTTTCAACAATTAGGCTGAAGCAAACTACGTGCCCAGCTCTAAAAATAACTCCGTCACTTCCAATAAGGACTCAGTCTGGGCTGAAGTCATTCTTTCAGGTGCAGCAAAGGAATGCTTGACTGTGCGTCATGAACTTAAAATAGGAGCAGGGTCAGAGGGCCAGCTGGAGCTCACGGATGCCAAGTGGGCAGTTTCTCAGCTGGTGTTTTCTAATATTTCCTGCTTTAAGCAGCAGGTTTCTGCCTCCTTTTTTTTAAGTTGAGAGGGGGGTGAAAATGCATGTTTAAAACGTTCACTAGCTTTGCTTTCTCTCTTCTCCACGTGTATTCTTTCCACCCATAATTTGCATTCATCTTTACTTGGCTGTTCACGCATTGCCTGAAATATACTAGTTACAGAAATTAAAAATAGGCAACCCCACCTCTTTCTCCCATCATGGATGGATCCATAATGTTTTCCTTGAATATCCCTGGCCACAGGGTCCCAGGCAAGCCACTAGTTGGATAATTCCCTGATCCCATGGTATGGTGGAAGTGGGCTGTCCATATGTCAGGGTGCTCTATAGAAAGCATCTTTTTTTAAAATTTTTAAATGTTTTTTATTTATTTTTGAGACATAGAGAGACAGAGCATGAACAAGGAGGGGCAGAGAGAGAGACACACACAGAATCAGAAGCAGGTTCCAGGCTCTGAGCTGTCAGCACAGAGCCCAACGCGGGGCTCGAACCCACGAATGTGAGATCATGACCTGAGCCGAAGTCAGAGGCTTAACTGACTGAGCCACCCAGGTGCCCCAGAAAGCGTCTTTTTTGTAAAGGAGAATGGAATAGAGTCGAAGATCCTACCAATTCTAAGAGTCTGTGACTGATTCCCTTTTTATAACCTGGCTATATTTAGGTCGATGAATTATATTCAAGATGGAATCATCCTTAATTCTGTCAATGAATTGTTTTTGTATTCAAAAGTTATTGAAAGGACTTCTGGTCCAGGCAAGATAGCACAAACTTGTTTCTCCCTTTTCTCCTCCCAACTAAGTACAATGATGAACTCTGGAAATAATGCAAGAGTCCACCAAAGGAAAACTCGGAAAGGGAAAAGAGAGGGAAACAAGCTAGAGATCTTAGTCCTGCGGGAACAATGTAATGGCGGGGTGTCTGACTTTACTCGCTTGTCCAACAGAAGAAGGTGATCTAGGCTTGGCATGTCCTGCTGCCCAGCCTGGCTGCAGAGAATAGCCGAAATAGATTACTTTTACCTCCTTTTGGTGGGCCTGAGTTTCTCCTCTCTCACTGACAGACACCTGGAGTGACCAGACGGTACCAGAAAAGGCGATTACAACGTAATAAGCAACCTCGCCTGGGAAGAAACTTCTTTGTCTCCATGGACCCAAGATTCCCTTCCCTTATCTAGAGGCACCAGGAGAACCAGCCCAAGGAATTTCCTTCCACCCCCTCAGGTAGCAGCAAGAAGGCCCAGTGGGAGCCCCAAGAGATGGTAATATGACAAAGGTTCTGAAACTAAATTGCCATTGGACCCACAGCCCACAAAACTCGGCTGGGATCTGCTTGCTAACCTAAATAGGGTGATAGATGGCTTTAAAAAAAAAGAAAGAAAAAGATTCAAATAGGATCAAGAGTCTCCTAACATGAAAGGCAAGATGGTCAAATATACACATCATATCAAGAACCGGGGGAATACCTTAGATGAGAAAAGACAATCAGGTGACACCAACGCTGAGATGAACCAGGCGGTGGTGGAAGCACCTGACCAAGACTTTGAAGCAGCTGTCATAAAAATGCTTTAGAAAGGAAGTGCCAATTCTCTTGAATCAAATGAAAGAAGAGAAAAATCTCAGCCACGAAACAGAGGTTACAGAAAAGGAACCAAATGGAAATTATAGCACTGGGGAATACAATAACTGAAATAAAAAAAATCACTGGATAGGTTCAATGGTAGAATAGACATGACAAAAGGCAGAATCCATAAAACTGAAGGAAGAACAACAGAAATCACTCAGTCTGAATACAAAGAGAAAACATACCAGAAAAAATGCTCTACTGTAAATAATAACTTTGATTCACAAATTAGTAGCTTTGACCACACTGCAGATGGGCTGTTTAAGCAACTTAAGAGAACTGATCGTTTTAAATAGTGACAAATAATTGGCAAATACCAAATTTTAAATGACACCATTTACAAAAGCACCTAACATTCAGGGAATAGTTGGGGCACAGATGGTTTCCTAGGGCAGTGAATATACTCTGTATATTATAATGGTGGGTACATGCATTATACATTTTTACAAACCTACAGAATGTATGGCACCATGAGTGAACTGTAATGTAGACCATGGACTTTGGGTGATAAGATGGACCGATGGAGGTTTATGAACTGTAACAAATATATCATTCCAGTTGGAGATGTTGATTATGGAGGAGGCTATGCAAATGTCGAGGAAAGGAGTATATAGAAAATCTCTACTTTCCATTTGTTGTGAACCTGAAGTTGCTCTTTAAAAAGTCTTTAAAAAATAGAGAAATAAATGTTATGAAATTTAATTAAGAACTATAAGATTATTAAAGATATTAAGGAAACCCTATGCAAATATTTATAAAATGAAAGTCTTAATGCTTAAAAAATTTTTTCCATTTAAAATTTTTTTTTACTTGATAGAGAGTGTGAGGGGGAGAGGGGGAGAGAGAGAGAGAGAGAGAGAAAGAATCTCAAGCAGGCTCCATGCTCAGTGTGGAGCCTGATTGTGGGGCTTGATCCCAAGACCCTGGAATCATGACCTGAGCTGAAATCAGGAGTTCGGTGTTCAACCAACTGAGCCACCCAGGTGCTCCAAGACTTACTGCTTTTAAAGTCATTTCTCCCCAAACTGATCTTTAGAACTAGCACAATTTCAAAATAAATTCCAGTTGAATTTTGCTAATTTTATTTTTAGCATAAACTTCATCCTATAATTTTATTTGGAAAATTAAAAGACCAAAGCCATCTTGAATAGGAACATTTGTCAGTATTTTTTCTGGAGCTGTAGTCAATAAGACAGTGTAAGATTTGTAGAAGCAGAGACAAACCAATGGAACAGAAATGAAGTTCTAGAAAAGAGACCACACATATTCAATTACTTGATTTGTGATTTTAAAAGATTCTGCCATGCAAAGAGATAGAAAGGATGGTCTTTTCATAAACTCTGCTTGATTGATTGGATATTCTTTTTAAAAAAATGAATCTTGACCTTACCTCACACGAGACACAAAAATCAAATCAGGTAAGGGCACCTGGGTGGCTCAGTCAGTTAAGAGTCTGACTCCAGGGGCACCTGGGTGGCTCAGTCGATTAAGCCTGCGACTTTGGCTCAGGTCATGATCTCACATTTGTGGGTTCAAGCCTCGCGTCAGGCTCTGTGCTGACAGCTCAGAGCCTGGAGCCTGCTTCCAGTTCTGTGTCTGCCTCTCTCTCGGTCCCTCCCCACTCATGCTCTGTCTCTCTCTGTCTCAAAAATAAATAAAAAACATTAAAAAAAAAAAAAGAGTCCGACTCTTGGTTTCAGCTCAGATTACAATCTCATGATTTGTGACTTTGAGACTAGCGTCAGGCTCTGTGCTGACTGTGTGGAGCTTGCTTAGGATAATCTCTTTCTCCCTCTCTCTCTCTGTCCCTCCCTTTCTCTCTCTCTCTCTTTCTCTCAAAATAAATAAATAAACGTAAAAAATCAAATCAGGTAGATTATAATCTAAATGTGAAGGGTAAAATCACAAAACTTCTAAAAGAAAACATCAGAGAATAATCTCATGATCTTGGACATGAAAAATTTTCTCAAATATAGTACAAAAAAGCACTAAGAATATTTCTGGACTTTTTTTTTTTAGATCAAGAAGTTTTGTTCATCCAAAGATACGATGAAGAGAGTGAAAAGGTTGGGGTGCCCGGGTAGCTCAGTAGGTTGCGTCTGACTCTTGATTTCAGCTCGGGTCTTCATCCCAGGGTCATGGGATCGAGCCCCCAGTTGGGATCCACACAATATAATGTACAATATAATGATTCAACAATGCCCAGTTCCTTAATCTGGTCATGATTTCATAGATTTGGTTCCTCTGTGAAAATTCGTTGCACTCTCACGCAGATCATTTGTGCACTTTTCTCCATGTATGTAAAGTAAACTCAGCAAAGAGTTTACTTAAAAAACTGTACTGGAGTTTGTGAAGTTCAACACAGCACAAAATCTTTGTTGCTTCACAAAGAGTATTTTATAAGATGCCCCAAAACTTTAGAAACCAAGATGCTGTTTTCTCACTCTGAGCCAATAAACAAAAGTATAGAAAAGTCAGTGGGTTCACAGATGACTTATTTGTAGATAGTCTACACCAAGTGTCCTAAAATCTTCCATCCAAAGACACACCAGCCTTCCATTCAGCAGAGTGGCCTGCTCACCTGTCAGCCCATCTGCTTCTCTGAGCCCAGCGAGTTTGGTTACGCCCAACTCTGGTCCTCCAGCCCTCGAAATGGTCCTCCCAGCTGTCACCAGACGCCACGACCAGGATCAGGGCAGGCCGCCATGTCAGTGTAGAGCTCACCAGTGACCCATTCTTTTCATTCCATGCTGATGCCCCCTGACATATAGAATTGGAGACAGAATTCTTTGGGAATTTCCGATCTGAAACCATCTAGGGAACTCTTGCTGAGATACTGAAGATTCTAAAGGAACCTGTGCTGAAATACTTGGCTAAAATCATCCTGGCATTTTTTATGAGAAAGGGGGTTTTAATCTGGAAGATGTATCTGCTGAACGATAGGGCTGTTTTATTCCCCTTTGAGATGTTTTGGGCTTTCTAGTCCTTTATTCCCTTCAGCCAGTAGGGTAAGAGGTGTTGGTATAACCAGCTGGACTTTTTTTTTTTTAGTTTATTTATTTATTTTGAGAGAGAGGGGGGTGGGCACCAGCAGGGGAGGGGCAGAAAGACAGGGAAAGAGAGAGAGAATCTCAAGCAGGCCTCATGTTGTTAGTGTGGAGCCCAACCTGGGGCTCAGTCTCACAAACAGTGAGATCATGACCTGAGCTGAAATCAAGAGTCAGACTCTTAACTGACTGAGGCCCCCAGGCGCCCATCGGCCGGATACTGTTTACAAACCATTTTTGTGCAGCCTGTCATCTTCCCTCAGTAGGAAGCTAAAGTTATGTTAGAGCACGGGGGCCCTTGAGAATGCCCAGCACAGCCCCCTGGTTTGCCAAAGGCAATGCCAAGTCTGGGGCAGGGAAAGTGATTTGCAAGTTGAGCTGTAAGAACACAGGTCTCCTGGGACACCTGGCAGTGACCCCAACTCGGGAACAAAGCAAGGTCTTGTTGAACCAAAATTATCTGCCGCCTCCTTCCCTTGATTCCTTTTCTTTGCTTCGTACCATCAAAGTCAGGTTCCAAAAGTGCCCATAGAGGGGCCAGGGGCCGTCTACGTCCCCTGCTACAAGCAAATGGCCTCCAGACATCCTCATCTGGGATGAGCTGGAGGAGGGAGGCAGCTGTGTGGAAGGGCCAGCCCAGGAGAACACGAGTTCTTGAGGCGGCTTGCAGAGGGGTGTAGCGAAGAGTAAGATTCTTGGCCTCTGGAAATGCACATCATGGGTTCAGATTCCGCCTCTACCACTTCACCTCTCTGGGCCTCAGTTTCTCTAGCTGAGAAGCAGGAAGAATGATAATAGGCACGTGGTCAGATTGCTGTGAGCGATGAACAGTGTGTGATGTGCTGGAACAGGGCCACGAATGCCAAGGCACCATGGGGGATGAGGGTGGGAGTGCACCCAAAAAGGCAAGTGGCCATGCTTCCAGTGTCTTCAGTGAATAAAAAAGGCAGAGACAGCTTTTGGTCATGGAGGTAAAGGCTGTCTGTTGCTCAGGTTGACCGCTAACTACTTGGCCTCAGTGGCATGACGTGACATCAGAGACAGCAAAGGGAGAATCTGATCGGGGGAGCCGTGGATGCGGCTGAGAGAGGTGCCAAAGGCAAACCAACGTCACTTTGACTGGTGGGCCCCCCTGTGGAAGGGGTAAGGGCAACCTGTGGTACTCTGAATGCTGGGAATATCTTCCCCTTGGAAAATATTCCCTGCTGGGATCAGTCAGCTGATGACTGACATGTCCACTCTTAGACAGTCATTCCTTTGGCTTAATATATACATCTCAGTTAAAAGACAGAGCCTTGGGGCACCTGGGTGGCTCAGTCAGTTAAGCATCTGACTTTGGCTCAGGCCATGATGTCATGGTTCATGAGTTTGAGCTCCGCATTGGGCTCTGTGCTGATGGTGGGAAGCCTGCCTGGGATTCTCTCTTCCTCTCTCTCTGCCCCTCGCCAGCTTGAGCGTGCTCTGGCACATGTTTGTGCACTCTCTCTCTCTCTCTCTCTCTCTCTCACTTACTGGCAAAGAAGAGATTAGCCTTGATCCCTCTGAGTTGCATGTAGGCAGGTTTAAAAGAGGGTAGGGGACAAAAAGCTTCAAGGATGCCCCATGTCTGCAGGGAGAAAGCAAGGACAACATAGTTACAGACACCGCCGTCTTCTGAGTCACCCCAGTTTCAGCGCTGGGCTCTGGTGGTTCTGCACGTTTTTTTTGGAGAGAGACAAAAAGAGCTCAAGTCGGGGAGGGGTACAGAGGGAGAGAGGGAGAATCCCAAGCAGGCTCCTTGAGGTCAGTATGCACACAGACCCCACGCAGAACTCCATCTGGAGAAACCATGAGTCCATGACCTGAGCTGACTCATAAAATCAAGAGTCAGGCGCTTAACTGACGGAGCCACTCAGGTGCCCCTGGTTCCTCACATTTTATACAAAACCCCCTTGCCGTGTCCCTTGCGAACCTCTGAACAATCCTGTGAACGGACCACCCCCATTTTGCAGATAAAGAAACAGAGGCCCACTCCCGGCCTGCGGGCCCAGAGAGCAGAGCAGCCAACGCCAGGAGATGGGGTGCTCCCGGGCCCACACGCTTCCTGTTTGACCTCTGGTTTGTGTGCTGGGGGCAGGCCTGGAGGGAAGGGAAGGGGCCACAGATGACAGAGTCCCCGTGACTGCGACACGGCTCCATTTTAGTGAAAGTGACAGTTCAGGTGTCTGACTTGCTTTCATCTGCAAGCAGATGTGTGTTTGAATGTTTGTGTCTGGGGTTTTGCATGATTTTTTTAACAAGAGAGCACAGGTAGGAAAAGCCGTCACCCGACTCACGTAAAACCAGCACCACCGGCAACAGTTAATGATGGCGGAGCACTTGCAACGTGCGGAGCCCCATCCCAGGAACCTGACATGTGCGATCGCATTCAGTCCCCGCACCAACGCCTGTGTAGACTTGGGAAAACTAAGCCCTAGACTGGCTGGCCTTCCACCCTTTCCAGCTGGTCTCCTTTCCTTTCCAGTTGCTGGGGTAGCTCCGAGGGGGCTGTGGACACCCCAGGTGCCAAGTCACCTCACCCTGCTCTTTCCTAAGACGTGAAGGTCATCCAGCAAAATGGCAGAAACGGGGCGCGCCACCCTTGGAGAGTCTGCCTCCTTCCCTGGCACCGAGGGAGCACTCCCAGCCCGCTCTGGCCCTCTCTGGTCGGCACATTCAGCGAATGGAGTGCAGCCGAGGTCTGGCCTTCTAGCTCCAGCCTCCTCGCTTTGTCTCACACACACACGCCGGCGCACACATACACACATACACAGCATCGAGGCCTGCTGGGTGGGCTTCCTGCCAGAGGGTTTTCGTGAGAGGCCCAGGGGCCGAAGACCCAGTGCGTGGCAGGGAGGACCCGCAGTAAACCGCAGCTAGCCTGAAATATTTATCTGTTACTGATTCATTTTTTAGTCTAGCTTATGCCCCTCCATATTCCAAACTTGCTGTGCCCCATCCCGACGTGCCAAGCTCCCTCCTCGAGAGTACAGAAACAATGAGAGCGGGCTCGTGGTCTGTGAGAGGCCACAGGGCAGACACAGGGATGGCTCCCCCGCCGAGGACTCCATGTCACCTCAAACCATCAGTCCTCCCAGGAGCCTGTTTGGGAGGATAAGAACCTTCCAGGCCCATTTCAGCAGTTATGTGGACAGAGCCCCACAGGGAAATCCATGCATGAGAGCCAGATTCTGTTTCTGTCTGGCCCTGGGGTTTAGTCCATAGATGACCATGAAAACTGATGGGGAGAGAATATTCAGCCACTCCTTACCTCAGAAGCGAGAAGACTTCTCTACTCCTCACATGAGGACCGTCATATGAAGATGGGACTTCACATCTGTCTTCTGCTGAGTCACTTATGTGGCCTTGGGCAAGTCACTTAGCTTCTCCGAAGCTCAGTGTCCTCTCCTGCAGGAGAGTGGAGGTCTGAACTCGACTCTAGGTCGGTGAGGCTGGAGCCTGCCCTTACAACCAACTGGGGCTATTTCTGTCGGCCAGACTCCATCCCAAGCCTATTACATGCGAATCTGTGGGAGGTGGACCCAGGTGATTCCCATGTCCGTGGGGGTTGGGGGGTTGGGGATCCTGGAGCGGACGGCTCTTCCCTTCGGTCTCAGCACTGATGTCTGTGAAGGTCGAAGACTCCCCTCCCGGGGGTCCCCACCCAACTCCCCACACCCACCCTTGTCCTGTTTGCCACAGATTCACTTCCTGACCTAAGGATGGATGTGTTTAAGCCCCATCTCCCCCCCACCCCCGAGAGGGAAGTGTCTACTCACTTTGTCATCCTGCTTCCCAGGGGTGTTCTCTAGGGACAGGCCCTGTGTCCCAGATGGCTATGGCACCTCCCTTAGGAGGTATGGGCCTCCGGGACACTGTGGGCAGTCCCTGGGGACACCTGAAGGCCTCTCAAGAGATGGTGACAACAGAACTCAAAAGGGAGAATTCCTGTCAGCCATAAATGATCCTCTCTGACGCGGATGAATTTTCTGTTGTTAGAGATGATGATTTGCGCACAGGCATGAACAATGGTCACACTGTTCTTCTCTGCTGGCCGAGAAGCAGGACATCTCGCTGGCTCCCGAGTCTCCTCACAGCAGCAGGAGTGGGAAATGTTGACTGTCTTCTTATTTCTTGATCCTCATTGCTTTTCTTCCTTCGTTTCTTATCACTTCTTAGGTGTTTTCATGTTCCTTCCTATTCTCTTCATTCTTCACACGGTAATGTTTATTTAATTTTGAATGTTCTCTTCCAGTCAAAAGTTGGCTTGGTTGGTCCAGACCAAATGGAAATAAACATGATTAAGTTTGTGTTATGCTGAGGGGCGCCTGGGTGGTTCGGTTGGTTAAACGTCTGACTTCGGCTCAGGTCATGATCTCATGGTTCGTGGGCTCAAGCCCCGCATTGGGCTCTGTGCTGACAGCTCAGCACAGATTCTGTGTCTTCCTCTTTCTCTGCCCCTCCCCCACTCACGCTCTGTCTCTATCTCTCTGTCTCTCAAAAATAATAAATAAATGTTAAAAAAAAAGTTTTAAAAAGTTTGCTAGATGCTGAGAGAGAGGAAGGTAAAATTGGATGCCCGCAATTGTTGCAGGGATGGCATTTGGGGGTGAGCAGAAGGCACCAGGAAGCGAGGGGCCGAGCTCACAGGAGACGTACCGTTCACTCTCACGGGTGTGTGCGGCATCCAGGACGGCAGAGGCGTGATGAGGTCCCAGCACTCTCCAGCACAGTGCTTCTCAGAGTGTGAAACCTGGGCTAGCGGTTTCACCATCACATGAGAACTTGTCAGAAATGCAAGGTCCGTCCCAGACCCACTGAATCAGAAGCTCTGGGAGTAGGGCCTGGGAATCTGCTTTAATAAGCTCCTGGTGACTCCAATGCAGCTTGAAGTTTGAGATGCAGGACGTTCTGGTGCATAGGCATCTCACTTGCTATCATTAAGAGAAAGATTTGCGTCATATCTGGACATGGGGGGTCTCGGGTGTCTGAGGAAGACTGCAACAGAAGGCAAGGGGGAAGGGAGGTGGAAGATGCTGACCTGCATTGGTTAGGGGGCAACCTGAGGCAAAGGAGGCTGAACTGGGGAGTTAGAAAACTGGGAGAGGTTAATTCAAAGAAGAATCCTTGTTCCCAATTCTTTTTTTTTAATATTTATTTTTGAACGAGAGAAAGACAGAGAACAAGCAGGGGAGGAACAGAGAGAGACACACACACAGAACCCGAGGCAGGCTCCAGGCTCTGAGCTGTCAGCACAGAGCCCACTGCAGGGTTTGAACTCACAAACTATGAGATCACAATCTGAGCCAAAGTTGGATGCTTGACCGACCGAACCACCCAGGCGCCCCAGTCCAAAGTACAATTTCTATACGATCTTGGTAAAGTAAATAATTCTGCTAAGATCTATAACAAATGCTAAGTGGAATAATCCCTTGGCTCCTAAATTATTCTTCCAAAAAAGCTCCAGAGAGTCACATAACAAATACACGTAGTAGTGACACTATTTAACACTCAGTGAATGATAACATTTTCTGTATGTGGCTTCAGGTCTTTCTATTTTATTTTTTATTTTTAAATGTTTTTATTACTTTTGAGCGGGGGAGGGGCAAAGAGTGTGGGACAGAGGATCTCAAGCGGGCTCTGCATTGACGGCAATGAGCCTGATGCAGGGCTCAAACCCACAAACCGCAAGATCATGACCTGAGCCGAAGTCCAATGCTCAACCGACTGAGCCATCCAGGCACCTCCAGATCTTTTTAAAGATGCAGCTTTACCCCACCCCCCAGCCGCACTGTTTAACTGGGCTTTACACAATAACGGTGAATGGAATCCTTCGGCCATTTGCTTTCTTCCTGCCATGTTGTTCAGCTCTATCTTTGTTGCCACCTGTGGATGTGGCTCAATCTCATTGCCGAGTGTAAGTGCTCCATCATACGGACCCTTCACATCCTGATGTGCTTGTGAGTGAAGATCCCGTTCAATGCGTCTGTGTCCTCATGTGGGAGAGGGGATGCAGCTAGTGGGACATCACCTTTAAATATATTTAAGGAGAGTTTGGGGTTCATTTGTTTGTGTTTTCTAATCTGAATGTGAAAGTTAGCAGATACACAGCTGGGGCTACATTATCAGTTTTCCAGGAAAAGATTTCTTTGTCCACGAACTCTCTTCTTCTCTCAGTCACTCAGCCAACGGTAGTTGAGCAGCTACCCTGGGTCAGCGATTGCACTGGGTACTGGGAACCAGGGTGAGCCAAACCCCACAGGTTCGTAGAGCCAGGGGTGTCTGGATGGTCTGCCTTTGCACAGGTGGAGGAGCGGGGGTGTCCGGATAGTTTTGCTTCACAGAGATGGTGGAGTGGGGGGGCCACCTGCGTGTTCTGACCTAGGCAACTCCAACCTGGAAAAATCAAAGAGTCCATCACATTCTGTGCACCTTTTTATAGTTTTCCTAAAACCTGAATGGCCCCGCTGAAACAGACCCTCTCCTTCATCCTAGAAGTGCCCCAGGTGATAGTTCTGACCAGGTCTAGGTTTGGAGGATGTACTCCACATGGTGTGGGGACCCTGCCTTCCAGCTGCTCTGAACTGAACTATTGATTCGGTCCAGTCAGAGACGCCAATTCAGTAAACCCAGGGCATTTCCATGCATTGAGTATTCTGAGGAGTCTGCTATGGCCAGACATGGGAGGGGCACTGTGGACACATCAGTGACTCAGACTGACCCTGTCTCTGCTCCAGAGAAGACAAAGAAGAGGAGTACCAGTATGCAGTGATGGGACCAGTGCCGGGACAGGGGCCATGGGAGCACTGAGGGGTCCCCAACCAAGTCTTGGAGGGATAGGAGAATCCCAGACTGGGATGGGAAAGACAAAGGAGTGGACAGACAAGGATGGTTCATTTCATGCCTCAACTTGACTAGGCTAAGAGATGCCCAGATCCCTGGTGGAAGCATCATGTCTGGGTGTGTCTGTCAGCGTGTTTCAGGAAGATGTTAGCATTTGCACCGGTAGGCTGAGTAGAACAGATGGCCCTCCCCGGCGGGCCCAAGTATCACCCACCCACCCTCACCTGCCCAGTGGGCCCCCAGGTAGAATAAGAAAACAGAAGAAAGGCAAATTCATTCTCTCTCTGCCTGAGCTGACATCCATCTTCTCTTGCCCTCAGATATTGCTCATGGTTCCTGATCTTTCGAACTCAGACTGGGACTTACATCAAGTCCTATAATAATAAATATCCTCTTAGACATATCCTTTTAGTTCTGTTTCTCTGGAGACCCCGGAGTAACACATAGGCCAAGGTGGAAGGCAATGAGTGCCAGCTTGAGCACAGAGCTAAAGCTCGGGGGACCAGGCCTCTGCAAGGATCTGAAAGCATTTCAGGGGGAGGGACCAAAGGAATAGGGGCAGAAGCTATCCTAGAGGAGGCAGGCCTCTTCCCAGACTTTGTCTCAACTTAGGGCAGAAGTGTCCCTGGAAAGGCAGACAAGTCAAGAAGAGGCATGAGCCACTTCTCAGCCTTTCCCCCCAGGCTCGGAGTTCTCTCTTGGGTGCAATGATGGCATACCAGGCACTCATTTCCTCTTGCAGCTTTCAAATCTCTTCCTCTCCTGCCAGGAGCCAGGGGCTGGTGAGGGGGGAGGGGTACTCCATCGGCTCCCAGGCAGAAAGAGCCAGTGTGCTCAGCAAATGTGGGCACACAAACCTCCACACCCTGGTTTCTTTATTAGGCCATTTCAGATGCTGGCCCATCGGGTGACCTGACGCCGAGCCTGCCTTTCTGCGTAGCTGGCAGGGGATTGACTGGCAGGCGGTGCGTCAGAGACCCAGGATGGCAGACAATGGAGGCTTTAATCTCAGGAGCAGGTCTGACGCCAAGTCTGGGATAAAGGATGACTCTACTCCACTCACACTGTCATCCAACAAACCAGGGAGATGGTGTGATGTCTGGGGGCCACGGACACCTTGGTGTCTGTCCACTCCTGTGCTTGGTGGAGCTCCTGGAAGCCACAGGTGCAGGCTTTCCACTCCACTGTGCAGCACAATTCTAGCTGTGTCAGTGGGTCAGTGCCATACTGACACTGACTTTTAAATGAATTTTATGTCTCTGTCTCCGCTGGAGTGTGCATATGGAAGAAGAGATAGGGCGACTTAACGTCAGGACACAGGTTATCATTTAAGGTGAAACTTCCACCATAACTAGACAAAGTCCTGCTGGATGAAATAATCAGACCTTACAGGAAACAGCTTTTCTCCCCAAGGACAAAAGAGCCCGCGGTCCTCGCTGGGGCTCGGTGAAGGGCTTAGCTACCAAGCTCAGAGAAATAGTTCCCTGCTGACTGTAAGTTTTCGTCTTGCTTATTGTTCTGTTTAGCAGCCTGGGAAGACAAAAGGAAGTTGCAGAAATACCTCCAAACCCTGGGGGCCCTGGTGAGGGAAACCTGTCCACACGCATTGCTAAACCCACCTTGACCGTCTGGGAGGAAGGGGTTCCCCAGGATGGAGTAAGAACCTTCTCCAGGGACGGTTGTGGTGATGTGGTGTCACACTTGCTGGCCTCTCACATTGCCATCAACCCTTTCCTTCCCCTGCAAGACCAAATTCTCCCCTTCCTCACCTTCTCGCTTTGGGCTGCCCCAGACAGGGAGCAACGTGGGGACTCACAGCAGAGGGGGAAACCTGACCCCCTGGCCAGGAGCCTCCCCGGGCTTCAAGGCATCTTCGTCCAGGCAAAACGCCTTCTTTTTCTTTGAGAAGCTCCATTTCATGAAGGGAAGGGGGCCGGGGATCGTGCTGGGTGGCACCAGGACCCCAAAGCCAGAGCCTGGGGCACACAGGACCCCATATCCAATACACAGAGGGGCCTCTGCCCTGGGCCTCGCTGCGAGGAGAGACTCCAGGGCCCAGTGAGGGGGCCAGGTGAGAGCAGGGTGTCAAGACCACAGGGCCGCCCGGACGGCCTTCCTGCACAATGACAGGGCTTGCACCCCATTCATGATGACCACACGGGGCTACACACCCAGAGTATGCTAGACAAGCGCTGTAGCAAGGGGACAGAGAGAGGGCTGATGATTGCCTTAGCAATCTGCACTAGAGTAGCTCTAACTTCCTGGTAGGGAAGGAAAGGGATAAAAAAAAAAAAAAAAAGGAAAACAGTGTGGTATGCAGCTCTTATTGTCTAATAAAAGAAAATATTCTTCAGGGAATTTTTCTTTCCTGGCAACAAATTCTTGGGAGAATTTATGTGACAGAACACTCCAGAGGAACATCCTTGTGTTGGGAGGGAGGCCACCTAGTCTGAAGGGCCTTGGAAATTCCAGTCATGCACGTGGAAGGGGGGCTGGGCTGCCATGCTGGTCCAAGGGTTGGAAGATTGATCACAGGATGTTGCTCAGAATGAGGGAGGGAGCTGACAGATGTCCCCAGGGATTTGAGGTGGAGGCCAGGGGCTGTGACAAAGGCCATGTGCCACATCACTCCACTGTCACATCCTGCCTCGGTGAAAGGTCCGGCGTCTACCTTCAGGGACCACAGTAAAGGGGGAGCCAGGAATATGGGGACTTGCTCTCTGGTTCTCTTACTGTTTTGGGGCAAGAAAGAGAGGGAGAGGAGGGAAAAGGAGGGGAGGAAGAGGAGGTCAAAAGAAATCTGGGAGGATAGGAGCACCTGGGGGGCTCAGTTAAGTGTCTGACTTTGGCTCAGGTCATGATCTCGCGGTTCATGAGTTAGAGCCCCATGTCAGGATCTGGAGCTTGCTTCAGATTCTGTGTCTCCCTCTTTTTCTGTCCCTTCCCCTGCTCACACTCTGTATTTGTCTCTAAAAAAAATAAATAAATGTTTAAAAAAAATCTGGGAGGTTAGAGAACAGGACAGAGGTGAATGAAACATGGATCAGGGTGAGAGGCAAGGCCGAGGCCATGATTAAGAGTTCCGATTTCACTGCTGTTTGGTTTAGGGCTTCATAAAGTGAGACCTGACCACCAGGGAGGCCATGGGAAGTTCGCCAAGTAGAAAGCCTGAGGAGCTGTCTTCCATGACACTGGTGGTCTGGGATGCTCCAAGTTGCCTTCACAAAGTGAAGAAAGACAAGAGCATTTTGGTGAAGTAGTCCATAAGGGGTTCTGCAGAGGGCTAGGGACGAAGACCTGGGCAGAGGTGAGATCTGTCAAAGCTGTGAGGGCACTTGCCCTCCGTTCTCAACAAACCCACTGCACACAGAGTAACGTCAGACAGGCTTGTGGGGAGGAGAGGACAGAAATGTCAGCAGATCCAAGGGTGAGTTAAGTGTCTGGGAGACAGAGGGTCCAAGGACTGTCTGTCCCATGAACCAGAAAGGAGGGGGCCATATCTCGGAGTTGTACCCTGAAGGCTGCAGTGAGGACCCCACAGTGAGGATTCCGCCTGGCCGGAGGTCTGAGGACAGAAGCATCTTCCTGGCTTCTCTGCTACTCAACTTCTCCAGCCGCCAGTGAAGTTCAAGTGTGCTCCCCCAGGGGTCTCCCCAAGACTCTGAGTGTCTTGGTCCCTATCTGGGCTTTGGATGGGTGTGAGGGGAGCTCAGTCTTCTTCACAACTTGAATTGAGCCCTCCTTCCACCCCAAACTTATATCTCCGAGGCTGTGAGTCAGCCCTCCGCAGCAGGGTAGAACCTAGTAAATCATACCAATGGCCTCCACAGAATCTTCACTCCACGTGTCTACACAACCCAGCCAGCAGCCCAGGACTTGAGAGGACTCCGCATGGCTGGGGAGACCCACCCCAAAGAAACAAAGATGCTTCAGGGAACAGAAAAGCATCTTAAAAGATGCCTAATTTGACTCCTTGGAGATTTCAGAAAGACACTCTACCCAAAACCAACCAGTCAACAAAATTGCAAGCGTCCCTTGTAGACACTGAGGGAATAGATGTCTTGATCACCTTTCCAGTGAATTATAAAACCCCTTACCCTGGGTCTTTCCCACTCTGCTGTACCCTCCTCCTTCCGTACTGAGTTTGTAAAAAAAAAAAAAATTATAAATTTGGAACTTGATTTAAAATTTTAAATATATGAACCACTGTCTGTTACTTAGCGCGAGGAAGAAAATAATTGTTCTACATTTTCATGTGTAAAGTTGTACAGACAATTCCATGTTGTAATCAGAAAGAAATGTTTTCATTCTCCTCGAAATAGCATCACTTTATAGAAACTTCCGAATTTGCACCAAAATGCCCCAGGGGTTGGGTTTGCCGTTGGTCGGTGTCTGCAGCTGAGAGGTGTCCTTGAAACAGCCATGACTCAGCTTATTCAAAATAGACTTGAGTGCAGTTCTCCCCTTCGAAGATTCAGAACTCATCCTTGGCACACGCCCTGTGACCGTTGTGTTACCCTGGTAACATCTGCTCAGTGATGTCCCAATTCTACTGACTCATGGGGGAACCACAGGCTGCAAATGGCCACAGAAGTCGCACATATGGAGTGGGCCGCATGTCACCTGCTGTGTGACTCAGCAGCCAACAGATGCCATCATGGAAGAGCAGAGGAAAGACAGAAGGCTGGCTTGTGCACGGGAAAGCACAATGATGTGCTTGGTGTCCGATTCCTGCGGCACGTGGCCCGGCAGGTGCAAACTGCTGGGGTCTCCAGTCAAGTGGGTCAAAATGGGAATGGCTGTGTTTGGGGGCAGCAGAGGTCCGGGCAGGTCTGGAAAAGGCAGAAGCAGCTGCATGCACTGGAGTCCCTGGCCGGTGCCTGTGTACCCAAAGAAGACCTTCCTCTGGGAGGCTCTGGGCACCCCCACCCTTGTGTCTGCTCCTGCCACAAGCGCCAGGGCCACTTGGAATGGTGCAAAAGGGGAAGTCTCGGCCACGAACCTCACCAGGTGTTCTGTGCCCACTCTTGGGCCTTCCCATGATCCTGCTCTGCTGACAGTCCCGCTCCCTGCTTCACAAACACAGGGTGAGCAAATGGGGGGCCTGCCATCCCAGGCCAGTGGCATCCCAGCACAGGTGCATTTGGAAGGCCAGGGCCACCCAAGTTCCAGGGACCTCCGTCTGAGTGTCATTGTGACCACAGTTAGGAGAGGAAAACCACTCAGCCCAGCTTATCTTTTGAATACACCCAGAGGAGACTCAGCGCACCAGGCCCACGTGACCAAGGGGGAGGCCCAGTCTTCCAGAGGGTCACCTTCTGAGAATGAGGGGGCCGTCCTTTGGGGAAGGGTAGGGAGCCCAGATATCTGTTGTATGCCAGGCCGGGCAGACTCCCTATAGCTCTGGAGAGTGCCGGGTCTGGGGGGAGAGCAGAGACTCAGCTTAGGGACTGACGACGTGGACAAGGCTGAGAAATCAGCCAGGCCCTCCAGAAGTCAGCTTTTGTAGGGAGCTTTGAAAGTCAACTCTGAGGCTCCCCGGTTTGAATGATTTTTCTTCTCTCTCTCCCGCAATTTCAGGGTTTCCTCACCTGGTCCTTCAGCAGTCCAGGGACACAGCACTGGTCTCTGATACCTAAAGCCTCCTGTTCTCTGTCCCACCTGGGCCTCCCTCCTTTGCACTGTCTCTCTCTCTCTCTCTCTCTCTCTCCGTCTGCAGTAACATCTTGTGTCTTCTCACTGGGAGGACTTGCCTTCTAGGGCCTCCCGTGCTTAGTTATTGGGATCATGACCTCTAAATATCAGATGACTGACCATTTCTGGAAAAACGCGCTAAAATAAAAAACATAAAACAAATACACAATTTTAGGACAAAGAAGGCATCTTGAATCTAGGTTAAGAGCTTCTGAACGCATTAACCTCTGGCCCATGTTCTTTAATGCCCTGGATGTTTGGGTGTCTCTTACCCAGATGTTAAAGCAGGTTGAGCAGTACACAACTTGGATGAATATGTTTGCTTACTGGACCAGAAATGTACCAGAACTAGGAGGAGGAGGGAGCCTGGCAAAGCTCTGTGGGAGGGGATACCAAAAAGAGTGAGAGGGTTTTTCTTTTTATGTTTTTTTAAAAAAAATTTTAATGTTTTTTATTGATTTTTGAGAGACAGTGCGAGCAGAGGAGGGTCATAGAGAGAGGGAAACAAAGAATCTGAAGCAAGCTCCAGGCTCTGAGTGAGCTGTCAGCACAGAGCCCAATGCGGGGCTTGAACCCACAAACTGTGAGATCATGACCTGAGCCGAAGCCGGACGCTTAACCGACTGAGCCACCCAGGCTCCCCCTTTTTATTAAAATTTTTTAATGTTTTTTTTTCAATTAAAAAAATTTTTTTTATGTTTTATTTATTTTTGAGAGCGATCGCATGAACAGAGGAGGGTCAGAGAGACAGGGAAACTGAGGATCCAAAGTGAGCCCTGTGCTGACAGCAGCGATCACGATGAGGGGCTTGAACTCAGGAACCATGAGATCATGACCCAAGGCAAAGTAGCTTCCCAGGCTCCCCATGAATGAGAGGTTTAAAAAAAATTTTTTTAATGTTTATTTATTTTTGAGAGAGAGACAGAAAGAGAACCAGAGCATGAGCCGGGGAGGGACAGAGACAGAGGTAGCACAGAATCCAAAGCAGGCTCCAGGCTCCAAGCTGTCAGCACAGAGCCTGATGCAGGGCTCGAACTCATAAACCATGAGGTCATGACCTGAGCCAACATCGGATGCTTCACCGACTGAGCCATCCAGGCACCCCAAAAGTGAGAGTTTTTAATCTGTAAAGATGGTGGCTGAAAGGGCATGTGTATGTACAACATCAAGGAAATCATGAAGGCTATCAAAGCACACACTGGGATTTGCTTACCAAAACTGAAAATACTGAAATTAAGAACGCTTGCAAAAATTGAGAGAGACAGCATGTTCTATTGGCATTAACACTAATTTATGTAGTGGGTAAGGGAAACATATGGCCCTCATTATCCTGAGAGGTTATGTAAGTCACAGACACAAATAGGCTCAAGAAAGATTTGGAGATTGCTGAAAGGAATTAAAGGAGCCCTAAATAAATGGAAAGGCATCCTGTGTTCAAGGGTAGGAAGACTTAACGTTGTGAAAATGGCAAAACTATCAAAAACGATATTCAATGCGGTCCCTGTCAAAATTTCAACAGCTCCCCCCTTTTTTTTGTCAAAACGAAGAAATCTAATCTCAGAATTCATATGGAATCTCAAAGAGCCCTATATATCCAAAACAATCTTGAAAAAGAAAAACAAAGCTGCGTTATTTATAGCCAAGATACGGAACAGCCCAAATGTCCATTGATAGATAAATAGATAAAGATAAAGAAGATGTTTCTATAAAGGACTATTGCTTGACCATAAAAAAGAATGAAATCTTGCCATTTACAATGACATGGATGGATCGAGAAGATATTATATTATGTGAAATAAGTTAGACAGAGAAAGACAAATATTGTGTGATTTCATTTATATGTGGAATCTAAAAAACAAAACAAAGGTACAGATGAAACAAACCAGAAACAGACTCAAAGATGCTGGAAACAAACTGGTGGTTTCCAGAGAGGGAAGGGGGTGGAAAATGAGCAGAATAGGTAACGGGGATTCCGGAGCACAAACTTTCAGCTCTAAGTCCTGAGGATGCAATGCACAGCATAGGGCATATAGCCCATAATATTATAATAACCTTGCATGGTGACAGGTGGTAACTAGATGCATTGTGGGAGTCATTTCATTGTATAAAAACATCAAATCGCTATGATGCACACCTGAAACTAATAAGATACTGTGTGTCATTTATACTTTCAATAAATAAATAGAAATACAAAAAGAATTTGCACTTCATGATTTCAAAACTACTGCAAAGCTACAGTAACCCAAACAGTGTGGTACTTGCATAAGAACAGACACACAGAGGGGCGCCTGGGTGGCTCAGTCAGTTATGCATTCGACTTTGGCTCAGGTCATGATCTCACGGTTCGTGAGTTCGAGTCCCGCATCAGGTTCTGTGCTGACAGCTCAGAGCCTGGAGCCTGCTTCAGATTCTGTGTCTCCTTCTCTCTCTTCTCTCCCCTGCTTGTGCTCTGTCTCTCTCTCAAAAATACATAAACATTATTAAAAAAAAAAAGAATATATACATAGATCAACAGAACAGAACTGAGAGTCCAGAAAAAAAACTCACACATCTACGGCCAATTGATTTTTGACAAGAATGCCAAGTCCATTCAATGGGGAAAGTACAGTCTCCTCCATAAATAGTGCAGATTTTCACAGGTAAAAGAATGAATTTGAACCTCTACCTTATATGATGTGAAAAAATTAACTCAAAATGGATCAGTGACCGTAATATAAATGCCAAAACCATAAAACTCTGAGGAGAAAACATAGAAGGAAACCTTCATAATGTCGTATTTGGCAACAGATTATTGGATTTGACAACAAAGGCATAAGCAACAAAAGAAAAATATAGTTAGATTGAACTTCATCAAAATTAAACTTTTGTGTATCAAAGGACATTTTTTTAAAGATTTTTTTTTTAAGCAATCCCCACACCCAACGTGGGGCATAAACTCACAACCCCAGTCAAGAGCGACAGGCCCCACCGACTGAGCCAGACAAAACACCACAAAGGACATTTTTTTTTAACGTTTAATTTATCTTTTGAGGGCAAGAGATTGACACAGCATGAGCAGGAGAAGGGCAGAGGGAGGGAGACACAGAATCTGAAGCAGGTTCCAAGCTCTGAGCTGTCAGCACAGAGCCCGATGCAGGGCTCGAACCCACAAACTGTGAGATAATGGCCTGAGCCAAAATCAGATACTCCACCGACTGAGCCACCTGGGTGCCCACAAAAGACATTATTAAGAAGATAAAAAGACCATCTATAGAGTGGGAAAAAATATTTACAAATCACATATGTGCTAAAGATTTAATATCCAGAATATATAAACTACTCCTACCACTCAACAAGGAAAAGACAAACTCAGTTTAAAACTGCACAAAGCATTTGTAGCAAAGTGGATAGACCTCGAGGGTGTCATGCTAAGCGAAATAAGCCAGGCAGAGAAGGACAGAAACCATATGTTTGCACTCATAGGTCTAACAGGAAAACAGGAGAAACCTAATGGAGGACCAGGGGGAGGGGAAGAGGGAAAGAGAGCTGGGGAGAGAGAGGGACGCAGAACGTGAGAGACTCTTGAATACTGAAAATGAACTGAGAGTTGAAGGGGAAGGGGGAGAGTGGAAAAGAGGTGGTGGTGATGGTGGAGGACACTTATGGGGAAGAGCACTGGGTGTTGTATGGAAAACAATTTGACAATAAAATATTATGGAAAAAAAATAAAATAAAACTGCACAAAGGATCTGAATAGACATTACCCCAAAGAAGATCTACAATGGCCAATAAGCGCATGAAAAGATGTTCAACATCATTAGTTAGAGAAATGCAAATCAAAACCACAGTGGTGAAGGGTTTGACCTTGGCAACCAAGGTGAGATGTGGTTTGAGATTCCACCCTGGATCAGCGTCATGGCCATGTGCCTGCCCACCGCCAGCATAGCCACCATATGTATCCACATGTTCACTAATGGGAAAGGAAGAAAGGTTTGCTAGATTTTCCTCTCAGTGGAGTTTGATGGAAAGAGGCGCATCCCAGGAGTCAATCATTACCATGTGTCAAAGCGTTTGGAGACTATTGATCAAGGAAGCATTTTCTTTTTTTAAATTTTCTATTTATTTATTTTGAGAGCGAAGGAGGGCGTAAGCAGGGGAGACCAAGAGAGAGGAAGACAGAGAATCCCAGATGCAGGGCTTGAGCTCATGAGCCGTGAGATCATGACCTGAACCAAAATCAAGAGTTCGATGCTTAGCCAGCCGAACCGCCCAGGTGCCCCAAGGAAGTATTTTCTTGATTGATGAAAAATAACTCAGTTATGCTCATCTACCCTTTCTAGAAGGTTATGCACTGTATTAATGGAGTGCATAATAAAAACAACTAAAAAGTAAAAACAGAACAAAACAAGAACGACAGTGACATACCACTTCATACCAGCTAGCATGGCAATACTGATAGTAAGAGCAGCAAGTGTGGGAGAGGCTGCAGTGAGATCGGAACTCTTGCATACAACTCATGGAATTCTGGTGGTCCCTCAAAATGCCAAACATAAAGTGACCGTATGACTCAGCAAATTCCAGTCCTAGGTATAAACCCAAACGAATTGAAAACAGAGACTCAAAGAAAGACTGGTATACCAATGTTCATTGCAGCCTTCTTAACAGCTAAAAGACGGAACCAACCCAAAAGTGCATCTAGATACCTAGGTCAAGAAAACGTGGTATCAACACGCAATGGACTACTATCGAGCCTTACAAAGGAACGAAGGACTGACACATGCTACGACTCGGATGAACCTTGGATAGGTTGTGCTCAATGAAGAGCCAGACTCTAGAGGACAGATACTGTGTGCTTCCCCTCAGCTGAGGCACCTAGAACAGGGGAGTTCATAGAGACAGAAAGTAAAATGGGGGGCACTGGGGACCTGGGAGGGATAGAACGGGGGGAGGGTGACTGTTAAAGGGCACAGAGTTTCTGCTTGAGGTAATGACAACATTTTGGAAATAGATAGTGGTAATGGTTGCACAATGTTGTGAAAGTCCTGAAAGTCCTTGAGTTGTACCCTTTTTTTAAAAGAAAGATTGAGAGATGGGGCACCTGGGCAGTTGAGTTGGTTAAGTGTTCAACATCAGCTCAGGTCACGATCTCACGGTTCGTGAGTTTGAGCCCCACATCAGGCTCTGTGCTGACAGCTAGCTCAGAGCCTGGAGCCTGCTTCGGATTCTGTGTCTCCCTCTCTCGCTCTCTGCCCCTTCCCTGCTTGCTCTCTCTTTCTCTTTATGTCTCACTTTGTCTCTGTCTCAAAAATAACTAAACATTTAAATAAATAAATAAATAAATAAATAAAAGATTGAGAAAAATGTGTGGGTTACGGTCTCATCGTAGATCATCAGGAACATGGTGGGATGAGCCACTGGCCTTTGCGGGCCCCTGATGGTCCCTGAGTCTCATTCCTTATAAGTGTGGGTGATGGCATTCCAGTGTGGAGGGTCCTCACCTCAGTCACGGAGGTGCCCCCAAGATCCATATGAGCAGGGTGAGGCTGGGCCATGGGCTCCACCAGGGCCTCTCCTGGGATGGCGACAGTGTGGTGGCTGTAGATGCTCCAGGACAAAGGGGAATGGCCACGCACCTCTGGGAGATCCAGGACTGCTGGCCACGGGCGTGCTTTGGAGCACCAGATGTCTCTCGGGTAGGGCAAGTCCTTCAGGCACAAAATAGTCACTCTTTTAGAGGAAATATAATCCATTAATTGACTAGTAAGAAAGAAACGGTCTCTTATACACATAGGCTCTCATGCACACACACACAGGCTCTCCCAAGATAGACGTCAGGTGCAGATATTCACAAGGAAGTCCCCCTTCCAGAAGGAGCACGCCACTTGGCTTGTTTGCAGGCCAGAACTCCTTGTCTCTTTCTCTGCTGTCAGGGCCCCCGTGGAGCTTTGAGGTAGCTCAGTATAAGCCAGGCAGTGCCCACTCTGATAAGTATCAGGATTTCCTCAGGGGGAGAAAAGACGCCAGCTAGCTCAAATAAAAGAATGCAGTGGAGGGGGCACCGGGGTGACTCAGCTGGTTGAGCATTGGACTTTGGCTCAGGTCATGAGCCCACAGTTCAAGCTCTGCATCAGGCTCTCTGCTGTCAGCCTGTCAGTGAGAAGCCTGCTTCGGATCCTCCGTCACTCCTGGCTGGCACGAGCTCTCTCTCTCTCAAAAATAAATAAATCTTAAAAAAAAAAAAAAACAAAACAAAAAAACAGAGAATGCAGTGGAGGGTGATGAGGGACTCTGGGAATTGGTGGTGGCAGGAGACCAGGACTGCTCCAGAGGGCTGGGAAAAGCAAGCAGGAAGCACAATCATTGCCTCGCAATGAGGCCGTCAGCCCCAGGTCTCAGCGGACCTGCTGATCCTCCTTCCTGCTTCACTCCTTGCAGATGCCCCCTGGTGAGGGCCTCCGAGCCAGGGTCAAGTCACATGCCCTTCCATGAGTGGCCCAGGACAGGAAGAGAAGGGCTCTGCTTCTCAAACTTCCCTGCTGGAAGGCAGCCTACAAGGTCATTCTCCCACCCATGCCAAATGCACTGGGGAGACGTCATCCCCTAAAATGGAAGTAGGGGCCGACAAGTAGCAAGAACTGATGAGGCACAGCCCAAAGCCCTATACTTCTGTGAAATCTGTGCCCCTCCTTGATGAACTGCGAAACCCCCCGAGATTCACGGGTCAGAACCCACACAAGGCCCTGTAACTATCTCCACTCCAGGGACCTTCGGGGTATGTTTGTGCATCTGGAGTGGTGGGTGCCCGACAGAACATCTGTGGGCTTTTAACTTTTGTGGCACAACTTGAGGTCCCTGTGCTCTCCCACGAATAAAAGGACAACGGTCTCACTGCCTTACTCTCAGGATCCTGGCCCCTCCAACAGGAAGGCAGCTGCAGGCCTGACGCTGGAGGTGAGGGAAGATGTATCCCCAGGGCAAATGCACAGAGGGACCCCTCTGGGAGAGACTTCGGGAAGTCTGGTGATGTCACCCCCTTCTCCCCATGTGACTGATCCTGGGGAGATAGAAGTCACTCCTTGGGATGAGTGACAAGTACGACCTGTTCCTGTCTCAGCAATCTGCAGTGTTTGCGCTGGTGCGGGGCCAGAGGCCGGGCGGGAAGCCAGGAGGGGGGCCAGGGCCCAGCTGGCACAGAAGGACCCGGGGGGGGGGGCCCAGGTGGCTGGGGTTCGGGACGCAGGCAGGCGCGGGCTGCAGCAGCAGGGGCTGAGGTCAGCCACGTGGGGAAGTGTCCCCGAGGAGAGGTCAAGCCGGACCAGCGATCTGGAGCGGGAAAAGTAACAGGCTGACTCCATGCCAGGCCTGTCACCAGCAGAAATATGCTAAGCCTGGGACATTTCCCATTTAGCAGATGAGCAAGTGGGCAGGACACTGGTCTTCCCCAAGGCAGGGCGAGCAGCCAGTGAGCGGCAGAGCAGGGATCCGAACCCCAGTCCCTCCTGGGCACATGGAACCAGCAATGAAGATACGAATGAGGACAGGTGTGCATGGTGGTGATGAAGGACGGACAGTGTGGGATTCAAAGGGTGAAAGGTTTTCCTGGGAATTTCACTTAAGAGCTGGGTCTCACAACCCCAGGGAGAGGGGAGGGGAACTTGGGGCGGAGTGGGGGGACTAGGTTTTGTTTTTTTTTAAATAAACTTTTTTTTAATGTCTTTTATTTATTTTTGATACAGAGAGAGCCAGAGCATGAGAGGGGGAGGGGCAGAGAGAGAAGGAGACACAGAACTGGAAGCAGGCTCTAGGCTCTGAGCTGTCAGCACAGAGCCTGACGCGGGGCTCCAACCCACGAACGTGAGATCTGACCTGAGCCGAAGTCGAAGGCTTAACCGACTGAGCCACCCAGGTGCCCGGGGACTAGGTTTTATCTCTTCCTTTCCTTGGGAAATTCCAAGGGTTTAGAAGTTCCTTCTGCAATGACTGACTGACCACCACTTCAAAGTAACATTCGAACTTTGACTCCTTGACACAGCAAGTGTCACCTCGGTGACCCTTGCAGGTCAGTTCACAGCTTGCTACAGTACCTCAAGCAGGAGGGTGACCCTGACGGAGCCATCACAGGGGCAAGAAGGGTGGTGCAGGTGGACTGGACCTCAGCAAAGAGTTTCCTAAAGGCCTGCGTGCCCAGGGCTGGATGCCGTTCTTCCCACTGCAAGCCTGCTCCTATGGGTTCCTGGACCCAATTCCAGTGTGCTGTGGGGCACAGCGGAGCTTCCTATGCAACACTAAGCAATGCTCAGACAACCCCAGGGTGTCCCACAAGATTCCCCCTTACACAAGCGCGCGCGCACACACACACACACACACACACACTTCAGATGCCAATCCAAAATCCAGGTTGTTACCTGTGCTTCCGACCAGCTATAAATCAGAGGTTCCTAAGACCCCAACTCGGGTTGGATTCATTTGCTAGAGAAGCTCTCAGAACTCCTAGAGTTTGCTTCCTAGAATACTGGCTTACTAAAAACAGATGCAACTCGGGAACAGCCAGAGACAGAGGTGAGGTGTGGGGACAGGGCTCCCCATGCCCTCTTTGGGACCCAGACTGTTTCCACCACCTGGGAAGCTCTCTGAACCCAGTCCTCTTGGGATTTTGTAAAGGTTTCATTACACAGGCACCATTGTCTAAACCATTGGCCATTAGCAATGGATTCAAACTCCAGCCTCTCTCCCCTCCCTGGAGCTGAAATTTCCAGCCTTCTAATCACCTGGTTGGCTCTCCAGCAACCAACCCCCAATGGTTAGGTTACCTAAAAGCTTTCCAGCAGTCACTTCATTAACATAACAAAGACACCTTTATCACTCTTATCATGGGAAATTCCAAGGGTTTAGGAGCTCCGAGCCTGGAACACAGTCAAAGAGGAAAATACATTTATTATATATAAATCACAGCAGCGCACTTCCCCCAGCCCCTCCCCCTGCCCTCCAGCTGCTCCCACCCAGTGGGTGGGGGCAGGCAGGGAATGCGGGACAGGGGGTCTGGGATTGGTCCTGCTGCCCTTTGCCAGTACCGGAGTCAGGAGCAAGTCCTTCCTGAGCTGGTCCTCTGCAAAAGCAGTCTCTGAGATTTGCAAAGAACATTTTAATGGGGTCGCCAGCCTGTCCTGGACTCCCTTGCCCCCTGAGAAGTGAAATCATGTGAAGACGAAGGTAATTCTGAGCGATATTCTCCAGGATCTCAGGCCACACTGGAGTACACCAACATCCAATAACGTTCATTCCGTATTTTCTCTTGTCTTCTCAGCTCACTGTCTAAAACAAGAACTGAATTAGAACAAAAATGTTGATACAATAGCTACTAAGAGTTAGACAGTTATCCTATCCCGGGGAACTTGCTGAACTCTTCCCAGAACTCTCCCAGGAGTCTCACTGATGTCATTTAATAGATGCGTAAACTGAGGCTCAGAAAAGGAAGGTGAGCAGCGGCAGGGTCACACTGCTGAAACAGCAGCACAGGGCAATGAACCTGCAATGTTGGGTCCCCAACCCATTGTATACAATGAGTGCTACCACCTCCCATCAGCCCCCCATCCCTGATCCCAGTGGTCTCTCTAATTAGGAAAGATTTTCCGAGTGAGCATAATCAGTACTACTAGGGATGTACTTAACTGTCAGACCCACCATTGCCCATAATATCCTATCATTCCCAGAGCTCCCAGCATTGCAGCTGATGCTCTGCTGGCATTAGCTGAATGTGTGTGGTGGCTGCTGTCTCCAGGACCATCTTCAAAAGAGGATTAGGATTGGCTTACTGGCTCTTAGTTGGCTATAGGGTTAAAAATTGTCAACACCAAATACTTATTTGCTTGTTTTTGATGAGCAGCCTTATCTGGAGTGGGATGGGGGGAGGGAGAAACATTTAGAAAGTTAAAGTGAAAAGCCAGTGCCACGCTGTCAATTTTAAGCAATAAGGAATTCTCCCTCCAGTGACGGGGGGGGGGGGGCGGATTACTTCTGATGTCTCGAATGTTCGTGTCACGTTACTGCTGTGCTGTGTTACTAACATTGATGTCACTAACTGAGCATTAGCATTATCCGTTATTAACATCTGGAAAGTGTTTTGCTGTCCTCAAGGTCTGGGGCGCTCCCTAAAACCTGCAGTTGCCTGGTTATGGCCAATTTGGGTTTTAACCACTAATTAAGCTCAGCTCATTCAGACGCAGGTTGCCTTCCTGCTCAAGGGGAAGAGACTCCGTGTTCCTGGTCCGAGAGGCCCTCCCTGTGTGTCCAGGACCCTTCCTCTTTGCCCTTAGCTGGCAGCCATGCTCTGTTTTGGTGCTCAGCTCTTCTGGACAAGCCTGATCTCCACCCTACCCAAACCAGGTCAGATTTAAGGATTAAAGTTGCCACTTTTAGCCCCATTAGCACAGTTAAATAATGATAATAATGAATATACAATGGCCAACCAACATCAAAAGACCTAAGTGTGGGGGAGCCTGGGCGGCTCAGTCGGTTAAGCCTCCGACTTCGGCTCAGGTCAGATCTCACGTTTGTGGGTTGGAGCCCCACGTCAGGCTCTGTGCTGACAGCTAGCTCAGAGCCTGGAGTCTGTTTCCAGTTCTGTGTCTCCTTCTCTCTCTGTGCCTCCCCCCTCATGCTCTGTCTCTCTCTGTATTAAAAATAAATAAAACATTAAAAAAAAAGTCCAACTTCGGCTGAGGTCATGATCTCACGATCTGTGGGTTCGGGCCCCACATCGGGCTCTGTGCTGACGGCTCAGAGCCTGGAGTCTGCTTCAGATTCTGAGTATCCCTCCCTCTCTCTGCCCCTCCCCTGCTCACACTCTGTCTCAAAAATAAATAAACATAAAATTTTAAAAAGACGGTAGTGTGAACTATGCTAAAGGAAAGTGGCCTTTGATAACTGCTCAGGGGCAGCGGGTGGGAGTCATGCACTGAGCACTGCACTCCGGCTCAGGACAGACTCTCTGAAGCTGCTGCAGTTTGGGACCTGGGAGGGACCACAGGAGCTCCTCCATGGCTGGCTCCGAGAACCCAGACTCAGAGCCTCCATGAGCCCTGTGGGGTGGCCCTCAGGCTACCCTGGGGTGGGTTTGGGCCCTTCAACACTGCTGCCGTGCTGGGGAATTCACCCCAGACTTAATAGTTGGACAGTGGCCGGGCCATCTGCTTGGCAGAGGCAGGAGGGGAGGTCTGGCTAGGCCCCCTGCAACCCCCACCCAACACTGGCTCAGATGGAGAATGGGAGGCATTGTCCGGAGTCGCCTGCGAGTCCCAAGTTGCTTTGGTTAAAACCCAAACCTGGCTGTCCCTGCTCTCAGTGGCTGCAATCCTCAGGAACACGGGCTGGGAAAGATCTTTCCTGGGACCTTATGAAGGTGGGCGCAGCCCAACCCAGAGTCCCCCTGGGTCCCAAAGGGTCCCATCCAGTACCTGCCCTGTGGCCTCCATCACACACCACCCCAGGGACTTCAAGTAGAAAGCTCACTTCTTTGCCAGTTTGGTGCAGTTGGGATAATTTTTAATACATTCCTTTTTGCTCTTCATCAACTTCAAATGTATCAAGATGTCCTGAGGGCGAAAGAACCGATTTAACTCTCTGATTAGAAGGAACGCTCTTGGCCTAATGCGCCTCACTCATTTTGAAATACTGACATGAACCAGGAAAATCACTCTTGTTACTTCCTGTGCTTAATTAAGTGGCTCTGCAGGTGACTCACCCTTTTATTTTTCAGAATGACATCAGACTTATTTTCCATTTTAATAGCCTGGTTACTTCATTGATTTTTTTAAAATCCAATTTCACTTTCTAGTGCAATTTTTTATCTGTTTTTTTTCCCCCTCCACCCCAGGAAATGTTAACTCCCATAGTGGCTAAACTCCAACTATTACAGATGCCTCAGTTTGGGTTTGTTTTTGTTTTTTAATTAGTCCAGGGTCCAAAATGAGAATCTGAAGAAGGAATTAAAGGTGTAGTCCTTACATGCTAATTACCTAAATAATTTCACAAAGTGCGGGAGTTTTTAATATAAGTAACTACCTAGTGTTATTCCCGAGAGGGGTCCCGCCTCCTGAAGGTGGTGTTAGGGACCCTGCAAAAGCCCCATTCCTAGAAGCCACCTCTGGCTCTCGGTTCCCTCCTTGCCTGCTGAACTCTTCCCTCTTGTCACTTTCCCCTGTCAATTCGAGGAGGCTGATATGAGCTCATTTACTATTGATCAGCTGGCTGTTTCACATTTATGAATCTGGAAGGTTAATTGTCATCGCTGTTTGGTAAAGTCTGTTGTTTGAGGGAAGATGGGCAATTTTTCTCAATATAACAGTTTGGACTCACGGTCTTGAGAAAAAGCAGAAGCCAATGTTTTGCATGGCTCGTGACATTTATTTATTATTTGTTTATCTTTCTGTTGGGGTTTTGTTTGTTTGGCGCTTGGGCTAGCTGAGTGAATTTCATTTTTCATCTCTGCCTCCCCGGCCCAGCCCAGCAAAGGGTTTTCCTCCATTTAAACATCCTGTCCTGGGAGCCACGGTGGAGAGGACAGGGAGAGCACTCATTCTGGAACCAGCCCCACTTGGTCCTCAGCGTCACAGCAGGGCAAGGTGCGCAGACCCAGTGACAGCAGCCCACGGTGGTCCCAGCCTTCTCTCTGGACGGGAAGGGAGCCAGACACGAGCCAGAGGTGAATCTGGTGCTGCCCAGAGCACTTCTTCCCCAAGGTTCCATTACAGCCAGAGAACTCGCCGGAGCTGGGTACACCACAGAACCTCCGTGATGCATTTTTGTTTTAATCCAGGAGGAGTCAGAGATATAATGCATGCAGGAGGCACTCTTACATGTTAATTTTCTTCCTTCTTTAAATATTTGCAGAATGATAACGTGAGAGAGTTAATTAATTGGCTGCACGACTGGAAGAATATACACTCTGATGATCCTTTCCCCCAGAAGGAAGGTGTCAACTCTTTACTATCCACCTTCTTGCTCTTAGAATGCCCTGCTTCCTCTAAAGAACTGAGATTACTTCTGGACTAATGTCTGACATGAGGCAAAGCTGCATCATCATGAAATACGTTATGGCCTGTCCCTTCAAAAAGTTCTTTCTAAGCCATCAGCTGTGATCAGAAATTATACGAGCCATGGGGTGGGGGTCAAAGAAACCTGAGCTAGATCCCTGTCCTTGAGTAGCTAATGATTACCCAGGAAAGCGGCTAGTCCAGAGAGACACCCATGACAAGAAGCGACGATGGCGGTGGACAGGGGGAGAGGGGCCCAGGCCGTAGGAAGTGATGTCTAGAGAACAGCACCCACATTGCTGTCAACTTTCGTAGCTTTCTAGAACCCAACTCCATGTTTCTGCTTCCACCTGGTCTCTCTTATTCCTAGAGCCGCCACCCGGAGACAGACAGCAGCCCCTTTACTGACGTCCCACAGAAACTCTCCAAAGGACGTTTGTGTATGTAGCAGACCTCACTGAACGGTGGGTGGGGGTGCCTGGCTCATAGAAGGTATTCAACAGATGTTTATCAGAGGAATTCATCGAAGGCCTCCAAATGCAATATTGGAGTAGACATCATTTTTTTAATGTTTGTTTATTTATTTTGAGAAGGGGGAGGGGCAGAGAGAGGAAATCTCACGCAGGCTCTGAGCTGTCAGCACAGAGACAGACTGGGGGCTGGATCTCACGAACTGTGAGATTATGACCCGAACTGAAGTCAAGAGCCCATGCTCAACTGACTGAGCCGCCCAGGCACCCCCGAGATGTCTTTGTTCTTAGATGTCTCCAACCTTCACCCTTGAGGATTTTACTCTGGGGGCTTCATCCTGCAAACGGCTCTCTCCGCTGCTGCCACCGAATGACCTGCGTTTACTCCTCAAAGGGCTCGATTAATCCCTGCACTCTTCCGGTCATGCCTGCTGGGACGACGCGCCCCATCGTCCCATTCCTGCACCCCAAATATTCCGGGGGTGTCTGGGATGGAGGTCACCAGGACATGAGGAGGATGGAGTAGTTGGATGGGAAGGAGGAGGTGGGTTTCTCAGGACACTGCCCCCACCGGGGGCCTCGTCGCCTGGGTTTCTCTGCTGGAGGGGCTGTCGCAGCCCAGTCCTCAGGCCACCAGGTAACTGGGTCATTATCAGGGAAGCTGAGGCCAGTCTCTGATGCATCTGACCTTCCCGGGGCCTCTGTCTCTGAGCCACATCGCTTTTCTGCTTGAAACGGAGCAATAGTTTTAGGTTTCCTACTTAAGTAGCTAACCTGAAAAGAAAAGCAAGGGAGTGGCTAACATAAACATCAGGAGGGTCGGTACTTCTGGCAGAGGGAAGGAGGAAGACGCCATTTTGAAAGGGTAACCACAGGACTGCTCTGTAAGACGCTGTTACTGCTTCTAACCTTGGGCATGGACGCTCAAGGGTTCATTTTATGGTTATTCCTTTATTCTGCACTCTTCTGAATGTGTGATACATTTCGTGAAGTGTGTGGCATATTCCACAATGAAAACATGTGTAAGAAGTGCTTCTGCCATGGCTACCTCTCTCCGGTCATTTTGCCAGGCTGGACCGGGTCCTGTGTGCCTCTGGGAGGACCCTCATCGATCACTGCTGCCGCCTTCCCAAGCCACATCTCGCCCTGGTTTCCAAAACCTCAGAGGGCAACGTTGCGGACACTTCCCCGTCTTCTACCCCCCCACCTGTTCTACACAACATAGAGACTATAAAAAAGGAAAATGTTGTCCAGAACTCTGTTTCTGCCATTAGACCCCAGCTCCATCCTGAGATTTCCACTGTGGGGCATGTGTTACCGTAGGATGCAGGGGGCTCAGGGACAAGTAAGAGCCAGAGCTGTTTTACCCAAGTCCATCCTCAGTGATCCTCCCTGCCCGGTCCCCCAGCTCGGCGTCACTCTCCCCCATGACCTAGACCTTTGTTGCTCTTTGACGCCCAGGTCGTCCCTCCACCACCTGTCAGCTGCAGCCTCCCTGGATTATCAGTTCCGTGCTGCTGCCTGGCCTTGCCTTCCCCCGCCCCCCTCCCATTAACTTAGTGAATTCTCCTGGATGGTCTGCGCAGTCTTCTCTGCAAACATCAGCACCCAGGAAAAGTCTTGGTGATCCCACATCCAACCTACCATCTCCAGCTTCACACAACCGTCCACAGAGCTCCTGCCCTTTGGACTCGGAAGCTGCTATTGATTCTACTAGCCAGACGCATGCCTTCTCTTTGAAGTGTTTGTCTACCAGGTGGGCACATTGAGTCAGCGTGTGGGCTGTCGGGAGTGAGGCAATGAATGTCCGTGGGTTCCAAGTCTCTTGTGTGTCTGCAGGTCTGTAGTGAGGATCCCAACTCAGTCAGGACAGGGCAGGGGCTTTCACTCAAACTCCCCCTTCCAGACCATCCTTTACCCCTTCCTCCGTGCGAGGCAGCCCAGTGTGAAGGCCACAGACAGCCACCGATGCACATCCTACCTGCTTCTTCCTAGCTCTTAGGTGAGTTGCTCAGCCTGTCTGAGCCTTAGTTTCCTCAAGCATTGAGTGGGGTGATCATTTCTTCTTCGGTCCATCGAGGCTCCATCCTCTGACTGGCCGTTGGCTGCGGTTCCTTCCCTACCTCCACCTCGGGACCCTGGGGTGCCTTCCTGCACTCTGGAACTCCTCCCTCCAAGGTCCTCCACAGCCAGTGAGGTCACCATTTTGGGAGAGCGACCACCTCCAGGAAAGTTGGAGACCAAGAGAATCACGTGAGTTTAGACTCGTGCAGATGCCGCCCGGGTCTGGGACACAGCAGCCCTGTTTCTCCCTGAGGAGCTGGGTGAGCATGTCCCACCTGGAAGGCACTGTAGGCTCCCTCAGATTTTAGGAGGCTGAGAGAGGGTTAGGAAGTTGCCTGAGGTCACACAGCTCATTGGGGACTGTGCTCAAAGCATTTCAGGATGGATTCAGCATTCAGCCTACACATCTTTATTGTGCATGTATTATGTGTTAGAGCTAAAGATACAGTCAAGCCTAAAATAACCTGGGTCTTGCCCTTCCAGGGCACACGGATTATTATAGCAACAAAAATTAGGCAAATAAACAGGAATTAAATTATGTGCAGTGATAGGAGAATAGGGGCCTGGCTCAGGGGAAGGTTCTCCCAGGAGGCGGTGTTTAAGGGTGAGTAGTGTTGGCCACTGGGGAAAGCAGAGGAGTGTCCCTGAGGAGGGCATGGCTGGAGCAGGGGAGAAGGGCAGGGTGGTAAGAGAGGCGATGTCACCGAGGTCCCTCTGTAGTCTGGGAAGGAGTTTACATTTTATGTGATGTGTCTTGGGCATCCCTGGTCTGGTGATGGGATGATGGGGCCTGACCTGCATTTTGTTTTCTTTTAATTTTTATTTATTTTTGAGAGAGAAAGAGAGCATGTCAGTGAGGGAATGGGGGTCAGGGGAGGTGGACAGAGAGAGAAGGTGGGAGGCAGAGAATTTGAAGCCGGTTTGCACTGAAAGTGCAGAGCCCAACGCAGGAGTCAAACCCACAAACCATGAGATCATGACCTGAGCCGAAGTCGGACGCTTAACCGACTGAGCCACCCAGGCGCCCCTATTAAAAAATAGACCTACATTTTGTAAAGGGCACCTGGACTGCTGGGCTGACTGGAGGGAGAGAGAGGGGGTTTGGCAGATTGGTAGGAAAAATTGCAGGGAGAGGCAAAGATGGGGCCCTGGGGCCCAGCACACAGGTGGCGGGCTTCGCCAGCCTTGGTTTCCTCTGCGACACAGAGAACGCGGTCACCTCATAGCGCTGTTATTAGGGTGACACTTTCACAAGGGACCTGACTCCCTGCCTGGCCTGAGAGAACATTGTTGTTCTTTCCCAGTAGGAATTTACTAAGGACCCAGCAAACCCAGACATTAGACATTGCCTTTACATTTTATACTAAGATGGAAGGAAGCCCTCCCCTTTAATGGGGTCAAGTGTACCAATCTCTCATCCCTGGGTTTACACTTCTTGTGACCCGGTTAAGAAGTCCTTCCTCCCTTCCTCTTGATGAGGTCTTAAAGATATTTCTGTTACGGTTGGAAAGCTTTGTTTTTATCTTTCGGTCTTTCATTCACATGGAATTTGCACCTGACTCTGTGTGAAGCCCAACTCCCTATTGCTTGACGGTGTGACTTTGAGCAAACTGGGTGCTCAGTGTCCCCACCTGGCCAGTGAGAAGGGTACATTAGGTCATCTCTGAGGCTTCGACCCGTGACCAGTGATACGCCCATTGGGTGTGATGAAATCATCGCACACATTTCTCGTGCCCTGCAAAACACAGCCAGTACTGCCCCGGAATTGGCCGCCATGCCCACTCTGCTCCTCTTTCCTCCAGAAACAAAACAAAGCGCCTCAAAGCAAGTTTCCCAAGGCCCCCTTCCTGGCCAGAACTTCCCTGTGACATTTTAGTATGGTTACAAGGCCCAGGCTGAGGAGGGAAAGGGAAGCCCCCGAAACCGGAGTTGGGGTGAAACCCATATATCCAGATATATTGGTATCTTTGGGAACTCCAACCCGCGGGATGGTTAAGTCCTTCTGTTGAAGTCTTTCCAACTGGTGTTGAAGGGGTCTCTGAGAGGTGCCACAGCCCTGCGTGCTGGTGGGCATCCAGGGGGAAACGTGTCTCCAGAAGTGAGCAGCAGGCTATAAAAACCAAACATACACGCAAACCCCCTGCCTGCAGTCATGATGATACAGAGAGGGGAGGTCTCTGTGTCCGGCCAGTTTGCTGGGGCTGACCCTGCCCGGCGGTAACAGCATGGGGGAGGGGCTGATAGAGAGGAGGTGACGTTCACGGGAGGGTGGTGCTGATAGGGAAGCTCAGCCTAGGCCCATCTAAGGAAAAGTGTGCGCAGTTGGCCATCATCTGGGGCAGGACGGTGCAGTGCCTTGTAGGATACAAGGGTGGGAGAGACGGGGAGGAAGTCGGGAGAGAAAGCCTTCTATCCATTGGGTCCCAAGTCTCGAAAGGCAAAGGCCAGCTGTCTCTGTCCCATGGCAAATTCCTGACAAAAGAGAACTTGATTGGCTTGCGGTCTGTGATGGTTAATCTCTTGTATACTGGATGGGGCTGTGGAGTGCCCAGGTGTTTGCTCAAAGATTATTCTGTGTGAGGTGTTTCCACAACGGTGTTTGGGGATGAGTTTAACCTTTAAATGGATAGACAGAATAAAATGCATTGCTCTTCTCCATGTGGGTAGGCCTCATCCAATCAGGCAAAGGGATAAATAGAAGAAAAAGGCTGAGTTTTCTTGAGGAAGAGGGAATTCCTCTTACTTGAGTGCCATTGAGCTGAGACAATGGTCTTTTCCTGCCTTCAGACTCTACCTGAAACATCAGCTTTTCTTGGGTCTCGAGCTTTCATGCTGGAACTCACACTACCAACTCTCCTGGTCTTCAGGCTTCCAGACTCAGGCCAAAACAATGCTTTTGGCTCTCTTGGATCTCCAGCTTGCCAACGACAGTTCTTGGGAATTTTCAACCTCCATAATTATGTAAGCTACTTTGTGTGTATGGGGTGTGTGTGTGTGTGTGTGTGTGTGTGTGCATTCTCCACACTCCATAAGCCTACTGGTTCAGCCCTCGGACAGTTCTTAAACCTTTGTCTGCCAAGACCTCACCCAAGGCTTGCCTATGGCCAATGCTCAAGTGTGGCATTTGAATTAGTGGGCACTGAAGTGGCAGCCAGCACATGAAGCCAGAGGACCCCAAGCCACTCAGACTAGCAATGCCAGAATGGTCCACCCCCCCAAATATCCCCCACGCCCCAACAAGACACATGCAGAAGCCGCACCATTCACCCTTGATTTCAATTCAAGCATTTCAGTGTCCCAGGGCCCCTGGGCAGGCTGTGCAGCACTGGGAGGGGACGACCCAACCGGACAGTGCAGGACTCCAGGGCAGGCTTCCTCCGAGCCTGGCATCTGGGCGTGTTGTTGCCACTTCCAAGTGGTTTTAAAGCTTGTAGGAACCAAGGGGCCACGCCAGGACTGGGGTGTTCTCTTTCATGCAAGACTGACCTGTGGATGAGTAACAGCAGCCGAACCCCGGGCAGCGTCCGTCTGCAGTGGGCGAACCCCAGCGAGCCACGGCTCGTCCTGCGTGGACCCTGGACGGCAGGCAGGATGCCCTCGATAACCCCTTGTTCAGAGCCCAGGGCCATCCGCTCCGCAGTAGGGGGAGGAGTCAGCAGGAAACAGGTGCACACTCAGCACTCCTGCCCCGCCTGCCCTTCTGGAGGCAGCGCCGGCAGTCCCACCCCAGGCCCCAGGGAGCTGCTCTGCCTGGTGCCCTTCTGCTATGAGGTCTGCCCTCCTCTGTCTCCCCTTAAGGGAGTCTGCTTCTTTCTCTCCTCAGTGTGTCTTCACCTTCAGTGAATTACTGAATGATGGACAGCTGGTAGTACCCTGGTCATGCATTTGCCGTCTCTGATCTTACAGTTCTGGATGTCCTTGGACTCCATCCACCATATTGGAGTCCATACGGGAGTAGGGTGGGCCCTCACTCAACAATTGGGATCTTAAGGAGAAAGCAGACTCAGGAAGGCACACACACGCACGTGCACACACACATACACAGTCTTGGGAAGACAGGAGCAGAGACTGGGGTGGTGTGGCCATGAGCCAAGGTCTGCTGGCAGCCACCAGAAGCTAGGAGAGGCGAAGGAGGACTCCCATGAGAGCCGTCAGAGAGAAAGGGTTCACGGCCTCGCCCACACATTTCAGACTTCTGGCCTCCAGAACTGTGAGAGAATAGATTTCTGTTGGACAGTCCCTCAGGTTTTGGTTACTGTGTGACGGTGCCGGAAGCAAACCATGGTGGACTTGCACACATGGCTTACCTCTTAGCGGTGCTTCAGGCTCACTTGTGCCTTTCTGACTGGACCTTTCCTCCCCCACCTGCCTGGCCAGGGGCTCCCAGAACCACCTCGAGAGACCAGCCTAAAATCCACTTGCTAATCACTCAAGACCTGGGTCAGGATCCATTTCCAGTTTTGAATACGAAACTCTTCTTGTATCCAAGTCCTGACTGCGGTGTTTCCCAGAGCACGGTGGGTATAGTGACCAGCAAGACGGCGGCAGGCGGTGTGTGCGCGATTGTAACAGTCAGGCGTGACTTTAATGAGATTTGGAAAAAGTGTAACTTGAACATGGAATCCGGGATTTCATGAATATTATTGCTTAGGACGAGGTTGAGTAGAAATTGAGTTAATTTAAAGTTGAGGTAAAGAAAATAGTAAGTAAATGTGGTACATACTGACATGTGATTTGCTGAAATATGGGCAGGACTGCAGTGGAAGAATCAACATTATTTTGGGGAAAGACAATTCTGGGTTCAAATTCTGTTTTTCCTACTGGACTGGGACCCAGTATCTATTGCTGAATCTTTTACCTCAGATTTCTCTTCTTCTTGTCCTTCTTCTTCTTTTTAATGTTTATTTATTTGTTTCTGAGAGAGAGAGAGAGAGAGAGAGAGAGAGAGAGAGAGAGAGAGAGAGAGAGAGAGAGAACATGATCAGGAGAGGGGAAGAGAGAGGGAGACAGAGAATCCAAAGCAGGTTTGATGCAGGGCTCAAACTCAAGAACCGTGAGATCGTGACCTGAGCCGAAGTCGGACGCTTAACCGACTGAACCACTCAGGCGCCCCTCAGATTTCTCTTCTGCACAAGGATATCATGCAGCCTGAACTGAAGGTTGTCTGCAAAAGATTAGGACAACCGGTGGGAGAGAATGTGCCTCGCATGGCACCCGGTGGATGGGGAGGCTCAGAGAATGGGGTGTCCCTCCTGCAGTGCCCAGCAGGGCCCCCACTCGTGGTCCACACCGCTCCCATCCTGCCGTGCCCAGAACCCTGTCTGAATCAAAGAAAGCAGCAGGCTTGTCCCGATGGGAACACAGAGGCCCTGTGATACTGCCTTGGCAACCAGATCAAGGTACGTGGGTCCCTTGTGATAAGGGACAGCTCTCCTTAGCCCCTGCCTCCTCAATCAGCTTTATTCCTGGAGGTATCACGCTGAAACTACCCCATGGAAAGTTCTGGAAAAAACTTCTTGCCTAGACAGTGCTGGAAAGATCCTCCTCCAGATGTCTGTCCATGAGGAGCATCTGTCCAGAGGCCTGAGTGCAGCATCCATAGGGCCGCCAGCTTGCCTGGTGCAGAATTGCACAGATGCTCCATCCTGGAGCCACAGGGGCCCTGGCACGGTTGCATCTCACCTGGACACATCCTGGACTCCCAGGCCCACTTCCAAGGTCTCCTGTAAGTGCCCCTGCAAGGCCTCCCCGGTCTCCATGGTGCCTCCTACATTATCAATTACTGAAATTTTTTTTAGCTGACTTTAAATTAACTCATTTGTTTTGCCATAACTTTGCTTTATCCAAGTAATACTATCATTAAAATTATGGGCTTTGTTTGATGAATCTATGTTATTTGTGGGACTAGTGTCTCATATTAATTCATGTGCTATATGTTTGTTTATTTTGGTAAAATATGCATAACATGATTTACTGTTTTAACCACTTAAAAACTTTTTTTTTCTTATGTTTTTTATTTATTTTTGAGAGACAGAGAGAGCGCAAGCAAGAGAGGGTCAGAGAGAGAGAGAGAGAGCACAGAATCCGAAGTAGGCTCCAGGCTCTGAGCTGTCAGCACAGAGCCCAACATGGGGTTCGAACTCAGAAACTGTGAGATCATGACCTGAGTTGAAGCCAGACACTTAACCAACTGAGCCACCCAGGAGCCCCTGTTTTAACCATTTTTAAGTGTACAATTTCTAGTTCATTTTTTTTATTTTTATTTTTAGTTGACTTATTTCTGTTTTTGTCATCTTTATACCCATCATGGGGCTCAAAGTCACAACCCCAAGATCAAGAGTCATAAGCTCTCCTGAGTAAGCCAGCCAGGCTGCCCTTCTAGCTAATTTTAAAAATCCTGATACTGGGGCCCCTGGGTGACTCGAAGTCAGTTGAGCATCTGACTTCGGCTCAGGTTATGATCTCACAGTTCAGGGGTTTGAGACCCACATCAGGCTCTGTGCTGACAGCTCAGAGCCTGGAACCTGCTTCAGATCCTGTGTCTCTCTCTCTGCTCACACTCTGTCTCTCTCTCTCTCAAAAATGAAAAAGCATTAAAAATGATAATTTCTATTAAATTTAATTAATTTATTAATAAAAATAATAAAATGCTGATATTGAGGGAGGCGTGGATAGGTTGGGAAAACTCACCTCAGCTCACAGGTACCTTAAGGGGATAGACAGAGACTGGAAAGGAATCCAGTTGTCTGATTCCAAAGCTGTATCTGTCATAAGGACGGTAGCCAGGGGAGAACATCCATGGTTAACACTTACGGAGGCTTTACTATGTGCCAGGCATTGTTCTAAGAACTTTGAACTTCACATCTATTTACAATCTCATAGTTATATACCTAGATACTCAAATATATGTCATTTACGTTTACACATGTAAAGCCATATATGCGAGTAAGTGTGTGTACATGTCTATGCACGTATGCCAGGTCCCAAAAGGAGGCACTGGGAAAGTTCAGCCCCATCAAGTCCTCCCCTGTGGCCAGCGGCGCTGCGTCAGGTACTGGAAGAGGCACAAGAAAACGCAGTCACCTCCCGACTGTCCCTGGTTGTCCTCCCTCCGGTGCCAGCCTGCCCCTGGGTTGCAGACCACCTCCCTCCCACCCTTCCTCCCTTCTTTCCTCCCTCTCTCCCTCCCTCTCTCACACAGCTTCCAGCCTCCATTGCTCAATTCTAATCTGTTTCAATGCTTCCTGTCCACAGCCCCAAAGGTTTTAAGGTGCTCTGCTGAATAAATAGAATCTCCCACCTTAGCTATTAAAAAGAAAAAAAAAAAGGGTGCCTGGGTGGCTGAGTCACTTGAGCACCCAACTCTCAATTTTGGCTCAAGCCATGATTTCAGGGTTATGGGATGGAGCCCATGTTGGCCTCCCTGCTGAGCATGCAGCCTGCTTAAGATTCCCTCTCTCCCTCTCTCTCTGCCCTTCTCCCCCACTCTCAGGTGCTCTTTCTCTTTCTCTCTAAAATAAATAAAATAAGATAATAAAAATAAAAGGGCAGATGCATGCTTTTTCTTATAGCTTTGCTTTGTTTTTCTTTCCTTAACATTTTCCAGATCAAAGTCTTATTAAGCAAGACTCCTATCTTTGGCCAGAGAGAATCCCAAGGGTGATTTTTAAGCCTTTAAATGAGTGTAGACGGAGAAATTACCAGCGTTCACTTGAGTTGCGAAGGGAAGACCCCTGGCAGGGTAACAGAGTGAAAGTCTGGGGGCGGCCACGGGCCAGCTGAGCTGAAATGAAGTGGGTCTGTCGTAGGAGTTATGGAGTCAAATTGCAATTCTTGGTTTTCCCGCTGCCGCTTCTTGGGGAATTGCTTCTGGTTTGGTCTTCAGTGATTTTGAGGTTGAATTACGCAGAGAAAAATGTCTAGTCTGTTGGAAACTCTTCTGTTATGGATGAAAGGGGACTCTATTGGCGCCTGTAGTTAACGGAGGAAGACACTGCTCAATGCAAACTCGATCTCTCCACCCACAATGAGGCCTTCTTCTGGCTCCATCTGGGAATGAGGCCCTGGGCCCCCCTTTCCCAGTTCAGTTCCAGGCTCACCTGGAGGATCAGGAAGACTTCTAAGAGGAGGAGGCATGGATCAAGGCCTTAAAGAGTGTTGGCCACCTCTGACAGGTGCACCCCACACAAGGCTACAGCCCTCACACCTGGGAGTCCTTCGAATGTAATGTCCCATCATCGACGAGAGACCGGTGAAAGGTTCCTATCAGGTTAGGCGTGGCTAAGAGCTGAACCAAAGAAGAAACTAGGACTTCGGGGACCAGGAGAAGCAGGTTCACCCAGCGCAGCATCACCAAAGCTATGAAGGTGTCTTCATAGCCTGCCTTTCTCTACTTTCCATGCCTCCAACCCAGCTTCCCGCAGGCGGTCAGCTCGGTAGGCTGGCCTTTCTTAAATGGTTGTTTCACTCTTAACCTGATAAAGCCTGTCCATGAAAGTCATTACCCACTGAGGGACGAAGAGCAGCAGGACAAAGCACACATACGCACGTGCGAGTGCACACACGATCCTCAGCTGTGGTGGGAGTGAAGGATATGAGACCTGCTGGTTGGAGAGACACCCAGGCACTGGCGCGCCATTCCCATCACACGAGAGATAACAACCTGTCCTGTGGTTGAATCACAGGGTGCATTTTATGTCATCCAGAAATGATCATGGAGGGCCATTCGCACCAGCTCCGTAAATTCCTCGGAGACACCACAGAACACGAGAGAAAGTAAAACCACCTTTCTTCAGCACCTACCAAGCTGGAAGGGGGAAGAGGGCATTGTCGGGAGCCAAGGAAATCTCTTCAAGAACAACAGAAAAATAGTAAGCCTCTTTGCTTTTCCCCCCAATGTGACAAATTTGACTTGTCAGATGCAAGTTCAACTTGTGGACAATCCACTCACGACTGATAATCTCCATAGCAACTGCTGTGTCATGTGATGACACAGAAGCAGTGGAGACAGAGGCAGCACAGCTTTCCAGACAGCTTCGTTTCTGGTAGATTCCACGAGGTCAGCCTAATTAACAGGAGCGGAATCGAGTCCGTGGTTTAAGTCATTGGCTGACGTTCACAAGGAAGAATGAAGATACGTTAGCACCTTCTCTTCCCATTCACGGGGTCCTGGGGGGCCTCCAATGTGGTGTCCCCTTCCCCCCTCTCCTAACTTGCTCCAAAGAGCTCCAAAGAGCACTTCTAAATACTCTCTTTATAGAGTTGTGTCTGGAGAAAAACTCTAAGTCTTCTCCTGAAGCTTTTAAAACATCAGACAGTGGTGAGAGAGGGAGCCAGGAATACAAGCCAAGTCCTCTTTTTAATTAGTATTATAAATTTCTACGTATTTAATTTCCAACTGCTTCTCTTTGCAAAATACAGGTACAATATCATTAATGCTCTCCGTCCATGACATTTGTTCTTAGACTAGAAAATGCTGTCCCTTTCCCAAGGCATATCTCTTTCAGTTGGGTCTAACATAGGTCTGGGGAGTTGATGAGGCTGGAAAGTTAATTTATTTCATAGATTTAAAAAATGAGATGCCTATTGCCTTCCTTCCTGCCACGCTCAGCGGTGAGGCGGTGACAGGGCTGCCTGCCCGTGTGGCTCCCACCTGCCATGCTCGGTGGCCACTGTGGCTCTTTCCACGGCCAGCACTGCGGTGGGGATCCGTGCTCAGGCCGCTCAGGCAGCGCTGGCCACGTCTAGAGCATTTGGTTTTGTCTGCCACAGGACAACTGCTCCATTGTCTCCAGGTTAATGTTTTTGGTCAAAACGCGATGATTTCAAACATCCCTTGGGCCTCTTTGCCCTTCATCTGGACAGAGGAGTCCATCAATCTCTTCAGAATCGCTTCCTCCTCTGAGTCTGTTCTGCGGACTTGGTGTGAACTCGGAGGGGTGTTTTAAGCCATCATGTTGGCCATTGTGGAGCACCCCCAACTTCCAACCAAACCGTGAATGTGTGAGCGTGTAGGAGCTCTGGAAATGAGCAAATCATCCAATGAGAACAGGCCAAGGCTATTTATTCAGAGCTTGCTCCAGCAAGGGAGGCAGCCGCCATCTTGCATTTGGCAGAGACAGCCGCAGGGAGGGGCATGGAAAAGCTTTGGTGGAAAAGTGGGAAGGCTCCAGTGTGCCATGGTCAAAGGCTATATATGGGGGGAAGTGTGGGCTAGTGGGTGTGAATGGCTCCTATGTGATTGGTCAGGGGTGCCCATCTGGCTTTATCTTATTGCTCCTAATTGGAAGTGAGGACAAGATTTAGGGAAACTAGGGGTGCCTGGGTGGCTCAGTCAGTTAAGTGTCCGACTTTGGCTCAGGTCATGATCTCACGGTTCATGGGTTCAAGCCCCATGTCGAGCTCTGTGCTGACAGCTCAGAACCTGAAGCCCGCTTCTGATTCTGTGTCTCCCTCTCTCTCTGTCCCTCCCCTACTCATGCTCTGTTCCTCTCTGTCTTAATAATAAATAAACATTTTAAAAAAGATTTAGGGAAACTAACACCATTAATCAAGTTCTGGCAGGTTGGGGTTGATTGCTATAAGAACTCTTGTTTGGTCTCCTGTGCTGGTTGCTACAGATTGTTGATCTGAGTTCTATCATATATACGATCTGGACATGATCTGTTTGTATATTTAGTTGTTCAGAGTATGTACAAGACTTCCTCTCTCAGAACATAACTGAAATCAGTTCAGTTCAACAGGCGGGAGCTGTGGGGCGGGGGAGAGGCGGGGGAGTCATTTTTGTACAAAGAGCCACCGATGGAAATTCAGCTTGCTTTTAAGAGAACTGGATTTAAGGGGTTCTCCATCAACTGTTCCTTTGGCCCAGCAGAAGTCTCCCCCAAGCCTCACTGACCTTTCTTGGGCACTACAGTGAACTGGAGATCATACATTGGCACCAAGGTATTACCAGAATGGCAGCCACGAAGCAGGCCAAGTCAGCTTCCAGATATGCCCATCCTCAACTTCCCTTTCCTCCTGCTCCATCTCAGCCCAGGGAACCATCTCCCTACCATACCTACCCCTAAGGCCTACTACAAGGTCTGTCTTCAGACTTACTGTTGTTCACCAAGGGAAGAATTATTGAGGGGCAGTCAAGGCTAATCTCTTTTTAACCAAGAGGCAAAGACCAGAGATAGGAGCTAAGTCCCAAGGTGTGGAAAGTCAGATACCTTGCGGCAGGTGGTGGTTTGGAAATGCCATGGTCCAGATAGCATCCAGTTCCACCCACGTGTCAGGCGGGCGACAGCATTTCCAGACACACTTCTTGTTTAGACAGGGAGTTTCTGCCCCCAGTAACATGCCTCTAGGCAGCTAAAAGATTCTAGACCTTTCCAGAGGTCACAGGTTGGAGGCCTGGAGGCCACATTCAGTCTGGAGATGTATTTTGCTTGGCACACGTATGTCTTCAGTTTTTTAATTACTTGCCAAGATTTTTAAATCAGGAGCTTGCCTTTTATATAAAAAATCTTTTATGTAAAGATTTCTTTTGAATATGTTTTTTAAGTTTATTTATTAATTTTGAAGAGAGCGAGGAGCACACATGCATCAGTGGGAGAGGGGCAGAGAGAGAGGAAGAGAGAGAGAATCCCAAGCAGGCTCTGCGCTGTCAGTGCAAAACCTGAGGCAGGGCTCAGTCTTACAAACCGTGAGATTCTGACCTGAGCCGAGATCAAAAGTCGGACGTTTGACTGACTGAGCCATCCAGGTGCTCTGCAAGTTCTTTAGAAAACAGAATGATCTGGCAACACTGGGTCTTCTTACCTGAGGCTGCTGATAAGAGCAGCCGCTGCCCCTCTGAAAGGGGGACCATGGTCTCTTCTTTGCTCTAGTCTCCATGTGGCCTGTCATTTCCTCCTGGATGTCACTCTTATGGACTAAATGTTTATACTCCCTTCGCAAACTCATATGTTGAAACCTTATCCACAATGTGACAATACCAGGAGGTGGAGGCTCTGGGAGGTGATTAGGTCACACAAGTAGGACCTCAAGGTTGGGATTATTGCCCTTAGAAGAGCCATAGAAGAGATGTCTCAGCCTCTCGCTGCCATGTGAAGACATGATCAGATGACATTCTGCAGCCGGAAGAGGGCCCTCTAGAACCTGACCACACTGGCACCCTCATCTTGGACTTCAGCCTCCACAACTGTGGGAAATAAGTCTGTTGTTTATAAGCGCCCAGTCTGTAGAGCGGTGGGTGCTGGAACCACCAGTGTCAGCCAGCTGTGTGACTTTCTCAGGGCATCTGTCACCTGTCAAAGGGGACAGGACTCCCAGCTGTGACACTGATGAGTCCTCACGGGGCATGAGAACGTAGCTGGCTGTCAACCACATCCATCAGGACACGCTGCTTATGCCGTGGTAATAAGTCCACCCCAAATCCAGTGTCTGCGTCAGCCGGGTTTATGTTTGTTGCAGGTGCCACCCACCTGTCTTGGATCAGCAAGGCTCTGCTCAGTGTCACCCTCGCTCAGGGGAGCAGGGTGACAGAGGATTCCCCGAGGAGTGCTGTCCATCTCTGTGACAGGAGGAAGGAGATGTGGTAAATCGAGCTCTGGACTACGGGCCTCTTCTCAGAAGAGACACCCATGCCTCAACACCCATTTTCTGGGCAACTTTAGTCACATCCCGTTTCAAAGAATGGCCCCAAGCCTTCTGATTCCAAGTGCCACACTGTCCCTTCACGGCACAGCTGGCCCCCCCTCTATGACACCCAGTCCCTTTGCTCACTCCCAAAGAGACCTTCCGGGGAGGTTTGCCCTAAGAGATAGTCTACTTCCTTCCTCAAAGTTTAGGCCTAACAATGAAGGAATAATGATACATCACCATAAAAAGACTCTAAAGTCCGAGACGCCTCTCTTGCTTCAGCATATAAAATCATCTTTTTCATTCCGGACCAAAACTTCTGGTGGGTTTTTCAGTCGACGAGCTCCTGGGCGTATTCAGTTTGCAGGCACCATGCCCATGTGTGATAGTTGGGCTCTGACCCCAACAGCAGCACCATGTTATGTGGATGAGGCGGGGCCCTGTTCAACTCCAGACTCCTCTTAGATTAAGGATAATTCTCACATTGACTCAAGACTATTAAATATACAGAGAGTGCTAGTGAATACTTCTTCCGAGATCTCACAAAAATGAGTAGTGTGAAGACCTCTTCCCTGCCGCGTAGAGACTGCAGGGTGACACCTAGGTTCTCGGGGTGTTGCAGAGAACTCTGGGGAAGTGTAGCTACCACCCACATCCCACTCCACAGTCTACGCCCCAATGCAGAAGAGAACGTGGTGTCTCTCCCCAGCCCAGAGACCCTCCAAAGTGTCAGTGAACGTGGAAGGTCTCTCAGACTCCCGCTCTTTGGAGGCCACACAGCTTGGTCCTGAGGCTGCTCTAGAAGAGACCAGAAAAGCCCATTTAAAAGGCTGCACTGTAAAAATGGAACAAAATGATGCTTACCGCCCAGTGTGCCTGGTGGCTTCTGGAACATTCCTTGATTGAAAAAAAAATAAGGAAAGGAAAAATAATTTTGAGAATGATTTTGGAAATGATCTCCCAGATTGTTGGGTTTTATCCTTATCCTGGGCCGGGTCTCTGCACTTTATGGTCATTGCTATCTTTATCTAATCTCCACCGTAGCCCTGTTAGGTGACTGCTATTATTATTACTTCTGTTTTACAGATAAGGATTATTCGTAGCTTTGAGAGGTCTGCATCTTACAAGACACCCCTGCAAACTGCATTGGCTCAAAAATAGCCCCACCCTGGGCTGTATATGCAATGAAACAAAGGCACCCTCTCTCCCCACATTCCTGCTTTCCAAAAGGCAGTGCCTCACCTCCCCCTTTCCCCCTTTCCCCCTGGAGGAGCTGGTGTCCCTGCCCCCCTCCCTGCAATCTGTGGCAGGCCCTGAGGGGAAGGCTGGATAGGATTCAGCCGAGATGCGCACACCTCTGCCCCTCCTCCCCTCCTCCAATAAAATCATTGAAAAGAGGTCAGACTGCACAGAACCAGGAACGGCAAAGCTGAGATGCAAAGCAAGCAACCCGAGCTTTGAGCCACTGAGTATGCTGCCTTCTATCATAATATGATTACATTATAACCCAAATTCAAAAGACCACCCACTGCTTTCTTTATTGGATCCTTCCAATAAACTGGTCATGCTGGTAGAGCAGTTCCCTAAGGAAATAGAAAATGACTATTCTAAAATAAATCTGGTGGACACACCCGGCCACAAAGAGGGAGGTGCTTTGTACAAATACAACCAGGCCTGGCACTCCAGCGAGTCTCTGCTCAGGGTTAGGAATCCAGGACTGGGCCAGTACTGGGAGGGAGTGGGGGGGGGGGGGGGGGGGGGGGGGGGGGGGGGGGGGGGGGGGGGGGGGGGGGGGAGGAGCTGGAGGCGGGGAGAGAGGCAAGAGATGCCAGTCACAGAGAGAGGCGAACAGGGCACAGAAAGAAGAGGGATTTGAAAGGCAGATCTGAGGAGGCACCTGGGTGGTGCAGTCGGTTGAGCGTCAGACTCTTGGTTTTGGCTCAGGTCATGGACTTGCTCAGGTCATGATCTCATCACGGTTGGTGAGTTCGAGCCCCACATCGGGCTCTGGGTGGATGGCGAGGAGCCTGCTTGGGATTCTGTTTCTCCTTCTCTGTGTCCCTCCCCCTGTTTGTTTCTCTCTCTCCCTCTGAAATAATAATAATTTTTTTTAAACTTAAAAAAAAGAAGATTTTAAAAGGCACATCGGAGAATTCCGACAGCGCCACAGGTAGCCAGGTCCGCCTTTGGGAAGGGCCTATGGACGGTGGGCGGGGCTTATTTGCATGACACTTAACACCCAGTAGAGATGTGTCCACTGCCTGGCGTCATAACTGGCCTTGGGTCCTGACAAATACCTTCTGTCGCTGGGCGCTGTTTCTATGGGCGGAAGGGGTGTGGCTTTAGAAATACAAAAAAATGCTAGAAGAAAAACGCTTCCAATACTTCAAGGTACCCCCCGATGCTTGAGTTACCCAGAAGCTGGCCTCCGGGAAACAACTCCTTGACTTACTTGCAAGAATAAACGAGGCATGAGCGCTCGCAGGAACAGGGAAGGGAAAAAAGATTACCCTAACATTTTATTCACAGTCCCTCAGATTCCTTCGGGAGAGCGCCTTTGGGAATATTTCCAACCTGAGTCTTCTCTCTTAGTGTGGCCAACCTAGCCTGGGAGGCTGTCATTCGTAACCCTAGTTCACAGGTGAGGTGACTGAAAGCGCTGTGGGTCCCAGCCTGGCAGAGGGGATTCCCCACCAGCCCCTGTGTACTCCCCCCCCCCCATCAGGCCTCTGCAGCTGCCTGTGGTCTGCCCCCCCATTCTCAATGCAGTCTTTTGATTAGCATCATTTGGGGGTGGAGCAGGGGTGGAGGAAAAGAACACATTGTAGGAAAGGGGAAAAACAGAAATGCAAGAGGAGAAATCGGAGAGGAAGTTGGGAGGGAAGATGGAGAGAAGTCCCTGGCGAGGCACTAAGCGAGGCTGGGGGAGAGAAGAGTGAGTAGTGAGTGAGTGAGTAAGGCTGGGCCCAGACAGAAGAGGGGGACCTGGTGTGGCTGGGTCAGGACTGAAACCCTTGCTAACACTGGCTTAGCAAAAGAAAGCTGCACAGTTCCAGAAGCTTCCTTCCCCACAGCAGGCACAGAGCCCAGCCTCCCCTCCTCCCCCGCCCTCAACCCGTCTCTCTATTTGGCAGGACTCTCCTGTCATCAGCTCCTCTGTACCTCGGGTCCCTCTTGGCACTAGAAACTGTAAGTGAACCCAGAAGTCACACAGGATTCTAGGAATTACTCCTTTCCAGTTTCCTGAACTGGCTCTCAAAGTCACCTCACGAGTGCATTTAAAAATCACGTTCCACACAATCAGTTCTGCTCAACACAACCTCTTCAACAAACGGTTCCAGGCAGGAGGAGTTTTGGCAAGTTTTGAGAGACTACCTATCAGGTGAGATTTTCTGAGGAAATTAGGCCTGTCTGGAGGTAGAGAAACCACAGGAGGAAGCTTTCTCTCTGAGGGCCGGTGCCCAGGGGCCATGGGCACACAGATCCAAGCTCAGCATTTCTAACTGTGCTCAGCCAGGGCTGAGGGACCTCTTTCCCTAAATGCTAACTCTGAGGGAACATTTCCCCAGACTCACTTTAAAAAGAAATTTTTTTAAATGCTTATTTATTTTTGAGAAATAGACCAGGAGTGGGGAAGGGGCAGAGAGGAAGAGAGACACAGAATCCAAAGCAGGCTCCAGGCTCTGAGCTATCAGCACAAAGCCCGATGTGGGGCTCAAACCAATAAACCTTAAGATCATGACCTGAGCCGAAGTCCAATGCCCAGCTGACTGAGCCACCCAGGTGCCCATCAGTTTTAGAAAACCTTCAACCCCAAGAGACATTTCTACCAGCCATCTGAATGTTGGGTTTAACCTTATATTAGTTATAAAACTTTTAAGAATATATGAACGTTTTGCAAGATTAATGTCTCAGACTCTTATTTTAAAAAGTAAAAGCAGTATACTTGGTCAATATACCATATGAGGAAGATCACTAAGACCAGAACGCCATTAGGACGTCAGCCATGAGGCTGTGCGGTGACAGGGGAGAGGTGGGACTGTGGCCGGGCTCTCAAACAAGAAGCCCCGCCACAAATTCCTTGTACCTTGGGGCCCCTGGCTGTGGGGCACATGACTCTTGATCTCAGGGTCCTGCGTTCAAGCCCCACATTGGGTGTGGCGCCTACTTAAACATAAAAAATAAAAAATAAATTCCATGTATTTTTTTCACTGGCAGAATGTTATCCCATTAACTTGTGTAAGTTTCTGAACACCAAGGTGGGGGCGCCTGGGTGGCTCAATCGGTTAAGAGTCCAACTTCGGCTCAGGTCATGATCTCACGGTTCGTGGGTTCGAGCCCCACGTCGGGCTCTGTGCTGACAGCTAGCTCAGAGCCTGGAGCCTGTCTTCAGATTCTGTGTCTCCCTCTCTCTCTGACCCACCCCTGCTCGCGCTGTCTCTCTCTGTCTCTCAAAAATAAATTAAAAACATAGAAATAAATAAATAAACACCAGGGTGTAGATGGGATCCTCTCTGCTTGTAGACAAGAAAACTGAAGCCCAGAGAGGGAAGGACACACTCAAGGTACCACAGGGGTTCTCACCCTTGTCTCTGACCCTACCTTCTGCTGTTCATTTTGCCGCATCATGGCTTCCAGGAACAATAATTGTCCTCCCTAAATGTTTATGTGAGGAAAAAAGTGAACCACACAATGTCATTTCAGTGGGGCTGGTCTTCACATTCAAGGGTGAAATGACAACCTCCATTTTAACCCTAAGGAAAGAGGCATTTTTCTTTCCTCCAGTCCTATGTCAGGAGCTGTAGAGCATCTTAAAGTTCCCACTTCATGTTTCTAGATCTGCCATTACCTCTTCTTGATGAGGGAGTGAATTTTCCATTGCATGTATTTTTCTGAAGCAACCAAAGGTCTTTGCGTTATTTTTTGTGTTTTAAAAAAATTTTTTTTAAATTTATTATAAGAGAAAGAGAGAAAGTGAGGGAGAAGCAGAGAATCCCAAGCAGGCTCCATGCAGTCAGCACAGAGCCCCACGCAAGGCTGGATCCCGTGAACTGTGAGATCATGCCCGAAGCTGAAATCAAGAGGCTTAACCAACCGAGCCACCCAGGCACCCCAGCTCTTTATGTTCATTATGGCCAGACAGATTTTTTTTTTAATTCTCAGGAGAGGGACACCTGGCTGGCTCAGTCGGTAGAGTATGCGACTTGATCTCAGGGTTGTGAGTTCAAGTCCCATGTTGAGTATAGATGTTGCTTAAAAATGAAATCTTGAAAAAAAATTGTTTTAATCCTCAGGAGAAGAAAGGTTGACCGAAAAAGGTGTCAGCCGGAGGGGGAGGGTGGGGGGGGGCAGGGGAACACATTGTTGACCTGTCAGAGCAGGGGAGTGTATACCCCTAACCAAGAGAGTTAGATGCACATCTCTGTCTCCCTGCAGAGTCACTAAATAGTCCACATATCTGAAACGTAAAAAGGAGTTGTATAAGAGTAACATGGCCTGGGGATGGGATTTGAAATTATAATCCCAAAGGGCGACTGGGCTGTGAGGGATGGTGGACTCTCAAAGTCTAAGAGCCATATTCTTTAAAGTCACATTTGTGACTGGGTTTGTTTTATGCCATGTATTTATTTCCACTGCAGAAAGAGAGGTGACTTTTTCTGCTGGTGGATGTTTTCCTTTGGGGAGCCTGGCCAACGCAAGGTCATGCAGAAAGCAGTCACTCTCAGAAACGCCAGAAAAGGAGGGCAGACAAATGCCCTAGTTTTCCAAGGAGCAGACTGTGTAAACCATAGGAGGGTACTTCTGATGTTCCACTTTGGCAGATTCTCAAATAAGTTAGCAAATAGCGGCTGGAGATCAAGGAGAACTTTGTTCAAAGATTAACCTCTGGGCTGACTCAGGTTACCTCCCACTCCCCACCCAGGGGAAAGGGAGACCCCAACACAGGTAGCAAACAGCAAGCTTTTCTAGGAATTAGAAGAGAAGAAGTTCTGGACGCCCTGCAGCAAAAACAACTTCATAATTCCCCTGAAGAGAGACCCTTGAGATCTGGGGACCAGGTGGCCTCGCCCAACACTGAGGAAGTCATCACTCACAAATGTGCCGGGGTGATTGGCTACCCACCGAAGAAAGACTGAAGGATTAAACAATATATAGGACGATGTGTTTGTGACCTAGGAGTCAGAGTGGGCAAGGCTTCAATCAAGCAAGACACAAGCCACAAGGCAAACAGGGAAAGAGTGACATCAGCTTCATCAAAATGAGGAACTTCTGATTCAAAATCAGAAATCACTTGACGTTGAGATACAACAAAGCCGAGAAGCAATGAAATGAGGGAAGATATGTGTAATGTAATATGTGTGTGCGTGTACGTATGACAATACATCTTACATATATACAGAAATGTTTCCGTGGGTGCATAAATTCTGGCTTATTATTATCCTGGTTCTAGCAAGTATCCTTATCAATCTGTAAAGAAAAAAAGACAAAGACCAACAACCTAATAGAAGAATGGAGAAGGGGATGACCAGCCAATTCATATGAAACACAAATGGAAAGTGGGAAAATCCAGGGACACTCTATCTTCAATCGTGCAAAGTATTTCCAATCACGGAGTATTCTTATACGAATTTTATAAATAAAAATAAGAAATCACCCGAAGATTAAACCAAGGCAATGTGATTTATTAGTGTGCCAATGCATAGGAAGTCCTTAGTCTATAAAATATGAGCCCTGATGCGTGAACCCGAACAACTGCAAGGCAGCAAGACCAGAGCATGACCCAGACAAGGCAGAGAGGCAGTGAGACACAGGGTCCAAGAGGGAGGCCAGCCCCTGGCGGCTTTGTGCCAGGTAGCCTGCCGAGGCCTCACCTGTGCCCAGGGTGCTGGGAAGGAGGGACTCCAAATTTATGCTACAGTACATATACGCAAGCCTGAAAAAAGAAAAAGACTGGAAGGAATTATGTTCCAAGGTACAATTTTAAAACCACATTTGAATGATCAATGTTGAAATTCCATTTAGAGAGACTAGAATGAGCTGAATGACTTCAGCCTTCTGGCTGAAAAAGCATCGGCCATCATTTTTGCCTTGACCCCTTTTTCTCTCTTTGACTCTCACCCCCGCCCCCAGGCCTTTTTTCCCCATTCACCCATTTATTTGTTCTTTAATGAAGGGTGTGTGCACCATCTAAGTGTTGCGCTGTGCTGGTTTCCAGGAGACAGTGGCCATCTTGTCCTTGACGTCAGAGCTCAGCAGGAAGGACCCAAGCTAGGGATGTGAGGGACACTGAAACATGACATTGGTCTTCCTAGAGGCCCCAGAGCAGCTATGGGTGCATATCATGCAGACCTGGGGATCCTAGCAAAAGCGAACCCTGATCTCTGACCAATCAAGGTTAACTTCAAAGGCTCTGGGGCTTCTTTGGAAGGAAAGGAACAGTCTCTGAGCCCCTGCTATGTGCTAAGAACTGCCTTACTATAAATAACCCCCCCCCACCTCCTCCCCCAC
>PJEM01003443.1:0-185393 GCA_004023845.1 Helogale parvula | reverse complement strand
TCACTCGCGCTCTCTCAGAAGAAAAAAAGAAAAGTTTATGATGGTGAATTTTATACTGTACATGTTTTGACACAATTCAAGATAATTTAAATAAAAACTAAAAAGCTACACAGAGAAAAGTAGTTATCTTTGCTCTGTGTGAAAAGATGGACCAGAGAGATGAGCACAAGCCACTGTTCCATTCTTTAAGAAACTACGCATATGTCCTTTCATATATTGTCTTCACTAAAGCGATACTTTTAGTGTTTCAAATTTACCTATAATAAAATGTGGATGTGTGCTTGATCCGCTTAAGCAGTTTACAAGGTAGATTTATCGAATCTATTTGATAAAGGGGAAAAGATCAGGAGTACCTTTATTCCAGTGGATGGACGGCACAGAAGTTTAAGTACAGAAGGCACTGGAATCTTCTCCCCAGAGCTGCATGAAAGTGCTCTCATGGCCATGTGTGCATTTGGTAAAAGGCGAAAGATTTATGCAATCTCAAGAGAAACCAGAGGATTCATGTGTGCATTTTGGACGAACATGTTCAGCACCCTTCTGAACAAACCTAGTATATCCTGGGTGGTTCCACTTGCAAATCAGTAGTTAGAAATTCTACCAAGAAAGCTTGAGGCATAGTTCTAATTCTTATATCCATGACTTTTGGTTAAGAAAACAATCCATTTTAGGGGCAGCTGGGTGGCTCAGTTGGTTCAGTGTCTGACTTTTGATTTCGGCTCAGTTCTTGATTCCAAGGCTGTGGGATTGAGCCCCATGGGGGGGCGGGCCGTGAACTGAATGTGGAGCCAGCTTAAGATTCTCTCTCTCTCTCTTTCTCTCTCTCTCTCTCTCTCTCTGTCCCTCTGCCCCTTTCCCCTGATTGTGCTCTCTCTCTCTCTCTCTAAAATACAAACAAAAGGGGTGCCTGGGTGGCTCAGTTGGTTAAGCCTCTGACTTCGGCTCAGGTCAGATCTCACGTTCGTGGGTTTGAGCCCCACAACAGGCTCTGTGCTAACAGCTAGCTCAGAACCTGGAGCTTGTTTCCGGTTCTGTGTCTCCTTCTCTCTCTGCCCCTCCCCTTCTCATGCTCTGTCTCTCTCTGTATCAAAAATAAATAAAACATTAAAAAAAGAATAAAATTTAAAAATAATAAAATACAAACAAAAAAGAAAAGAAAAGAAAGCAATCCATTATTATAGGCTGCTTGAATCCAGCCAAGTATAATATGATGCCTATAGATTTAAGGATATGACTCGATTCTCTACAAAAAATGACGGCAGTATACACCTTACAGTGTACATTTAAACCATTATCTCCATTTATTTAAGAAATGGTATAATCTTTGCCTAGGCTTACTTTGGGGGCTGTTGTAATCAGCAAATTATGCTTTTTCTTTTGAATGGGGACAGATAAGAGAGCAAAGTATTTCCGTCATTCTGTTGAATGGAGATGTTCTGATGGTTAATAATAATTTTAAATACCATTTTACGAAGCTACTTTTTAAATCCACCTTTCACGATATGCTAATACAGGGTTAAGCTCTATTGGTTCTTTTTTCTGCTGTTTAAAACTTATGACATATCCGAAGGGTGAATTTGGCATTAAACCAACATTTTCCTATTGTCAGCTCTGCAGAGTCAATATATCATAGTCCCAGAAGAGAAGGTTGTGCTCCTCTTTGCCGCCACCATCATTAACAAAACTGACAGCAACGCACTAATTCCGGAACTGTTCCCGCGTTACTGATGTGGAAAGCAGGAAGGACCGAGCCTGATTGTCAGATGTCAAGTCGGGTTTCCATTACTGACAAATAAACACCTGCATAGTTTGACTTGGAAAGAAGGACCCAAATGGTCAGAACATTGGACTTCAGAAAAAAAGTATTTCAGGAAAATGCAATTATGGTGCCTTTTCAGAATCTGTTTCTTCCTTTACATATCAAGGAAAAAACAAAAGTTTATTTTATGTATTTAGTTTTTTGAGAGAGGGAGAGAGAAAGTGGGGGGGGGGGCGGTCAGAGAGAGAGGAAGAGAGAGAGAATCCCAAGCAGGCTCTGGGCTGTCAGTACAGAGCCCACGTGGGGCATGATCCTATGAACCATGAGATCACGACTGGAGTTGAAATCAAGAGGTGGATGCCTGACCGACTGAGCCATGCAGGAGCCTCCGTGGAGAAAACGGAAGTTTAAATAAAAACAAGGGTGCTTTAGGGACAAAAAAAATGAAGAGAGGTTTAATACAGCAAGAATTACATTTCAGTGTTTTTTCATCATTTTTTAAAAGAAACACAACATTCCTCACAATTGTTACATTGTTAAAAGCAGCTTGAACTGTTTTTAGGTTTGTCTTCTCTGGGTCTGTGGCTACTTCTGTGCAAAAAGGAGAGATTCTAGTTCTTTCTCCCAATTCCAAAGTAAGACAAGAAAGTATCCCAAGGGTATGGTCTTCCAGGTAGGGTTTGAGGACTATGATTGGTGGACTCAAACATAGATTGTTCTCTAAAAGGCTTTCAGAATTTCTCCTGTATGATCCTCCCTTACCCTTCGGAGTGCTAGGAGGTAACTGGCTATGGGGTTTGTGTGCCCAGTCTCCGTCCCCCAACTTCCTTCCAAATAGAACTCTAATTTTGTTTGGGGGAAAAATTTGCCCTGCTGAAAAACTTTCTCATCCTTCTTTCTTCTTCTTCTTCTTCTTCTTCATCTTCTACCTCCTCACCATCAATCTCTCCACCTTCCCGTACCAAAACCCACCACAACCCACCACACACACTCGGTAGCCAGAGGTAGCCATGGGATCATTCAGGTCACTGATGTGGAAGTAGAAATTGCTGAGTACACCTTCCAGGCAAACCCTGTGGAAAAGAAACTGATCTAGGGGCGCCTGGGTGGCTCAGTCAGTTAGGCGTCCCACTTCGGCTCAGGTCATGATCTCACAGTTCATGAGTTCGAGCCCTGCATTGGGTGGGCTCTGTGCTGACGACTCAGAGTCTTGAGTCTGCAATGGATTCTGTGTCTCCCTCTCTCATCCCCCGCCCCCCTGCTTGTGCGCTGTCTCTCGTAAATGAGGAAACATTAAAAAAAAAAAAAAAAGGACATGAAGTTGGAGTGGAGTAGCCATCCCGGCTATAGAAATACAAAATATAAACACAAAAAAGCCTGGAATATAAGCTCTGAACAGCTCCCCTGTACCTCTGGGTTACATTCAAATCATAAAAATCATCCTCATACCCCAAATTTGTTTCAGCTTTTTCTTTCCAGCTTCCCGTTACTTATAGACAAGTTTCCTTCCTAGTCACAGGAATATTTTAGAGCAGAATATTCAAAAGCAAAACACACCAGAGTCTTTAATGAATGGCATTTCCCTAGGCTAACTTGCTTAATTATGAGGATGTTTAGTTAATATACAAATTATGAAGCTTGAAATAATTGGCTCTGATCAGCATCCTCATTATTATCATTAAAGAGATTTTTATTCAGGACTCATTTGCATTGGGAAGCTTGCTCAGCTATTTACCTGGTGAATGGTTCTTTACACTGGAAGCCTCTCTCAGCCCTGGAAATCTCTGAGAAGCATCTGCAGGCTTCAGGATGAGGATACAAGGGTAGAGCCTTAGAGATGAGTAACTTTCTTGGAGGTGTCAAGTGTGATGACGAGGTTTCCATGAACGTTGTTACAAATGATCTTTAACAAAGGCTACTTATTGTGAGAGTTGATATGGTATAATATCTTTACATATTAAAGCAAAGTGAGGCTTGTCACATCATTATATGGTTTGTAACAATGTCATTCTCATCCCGATTCCTAGACCCTTTCTTGAGTGGGCCAGAAAATGAGTTCCACTGATCAAGCTGGGAATTTCTTCTCACTCTGGGCATGCCCACGGGTGTTTCACAGTGTGAATACTGTGTGTTCTGTTTCTTGAAAGGGGGGGGGGGGGAGGAAGCTGAGGACTGCTTTACACACAAAGAACAAAACTCCCTAACGCGTACTTTCAGCAGTAGAACCTTGGCAGCAGACGGGGAATTCTGTTCTACTTATTTTCAGTGGGCATGGTTGGGGGTGAGTTACTAACCCTTCAGGGACAGATCATTATCTCAAGGGCAAGGGCTTGGAGCTTTTTATGTTTACCAGAAGTGGCGTGAAAGAAAAAGTTGAGAAACACTGCCGAAGAACCCTTGTATAAAATGTCTCTCTTGGCTGATGTCCAGTCCGAGGACTTGGCAGCGGTGGCCTGAATCTTCAGTGAACTGAAAAATGTCATGAGGCTGTGTTCAAGCCCAGTGGGGAGCGAGGGCAGCGATGGTCTTCCTGGCCATTGGGCATGGCTCCCCGGTCCCACTGCTGTCCTTTTACCCTTTTGCTGACTAGGGCACTTATGTTGAAATCATTCCCGATAGATAGTGTCAATAACTTTGATCCATCCATCTGCAACGTCAGTACGTCTTGGGAGCTGGATCAATCTGTATTTCCGGGGCACCTGGGTGATTCAGTTGGTTGAACATCTGACTGCATTTGGGTTCAGGTCATGATCCCAGAGTCATGGAATTGAGCCCCATGTTGGGTTCTAAATGGAGCATAAAGTCTGCTTAAGATTCTCTCTCTCTCTCTCTCTCTCTCCCTCCCTCTGTCCCTCTCCTCTGCCTGAGCTCTTTCTCTCTCTAAAAAGAAAAAAAAAAGAGCCAAGGAAAAAAATCTGTATTTCCTTCCCATCTGAATTAGCTGGGATTAGCTTCCACTGCACATTTGAGGACAGTGAGTCCTCAAATAGCACCGGCTTAAATAATATAAAAGTTAAATTCTCTTTTAAGTAAGGTAAATGCGAAGTAGTGAGTCAAAGGCTGATACAGTTCCTGCCAGTTTTCTGCCCCACTTTTCCTAGGAAGGGTCAGTTTTCCTATGCTGTACAGTAGGATGAGGGAAGACGAGGAAGCAGCTTGTCTGCCTTGGAAGGAAACGGTACGCACCAGAGGACGGGCGGGCTTTGTATCATTGGCCAGAATGTCCTCACATGTTTGCATCCAACTGCAAGGGAGGCTGAAAACTAGAGTCCTGGTTCTGAGTTCTTGGATACACTCTGATCAAGTTAGGACTCTGTCACCAAATAAGGGGAGCAGCTATTGGGAAGTGTCCGCTGTTGCTGATGCTATCTGCAAATAAGTGTCATTGTGGGGACAGCTATTTGTAAATGCACTGATTTTAGCATATGCGCTGTAACCCATGTCCCATCAGTCACCTGAAAGGCTGTGTCTGCTCCCAGGGGATTTACGGAAGCCAGATGGTGGCCAGTTACCAGCCATAGGGGTTTAAGTTTTCTCTACTGCTTTTGTTTATCTTGATTCTATAGATGACAGGGCTCTAATTTATCTTTTTTCTCCCAGGCCCCCTTTCCATTTAGTCAAATTGCTTTGGAGACAGGATACACGTCTTCTCCGTCACGGTGGATACTTGATTATTTCTGAAGACTATCAGGGTGCTCTTCAAACATAGATCCGTTCGCTGGGCACATTCCAGGAGCTCGATCATGCAATGTATTAAAAAGCTTTGGTGTCCATAGGAAGAATCAAAATAAAGGCATACCAGTAAAAAGCAGTAAAAGGCTTCTAAAGTCTCCTGGTTGGATAAAGAATGCCGCCCAAGGGATTATAAGTGGTAATCATTAGGCCGAGGAGGCCCCGTTGTTTCAGAGAGAGAGTGATGACCTCCTCTTGCTGCTCACCCAAAGCATCGGAACTCAAGAGCGTCTCCCGGTGTGACCTTACAAGGGCCCATCAGTGAGAAGTCGTAACCGGCTAAACAATTAGACTATTTCATTCCAGATTTCCTAAGTCCTCCTAAAAGCAGATTTGGTACTTAAAATATTTATTAGATGTAGTTCTATTCCAAGAAGGGCCAGAATTTCAAGAATAGATTAAACTATGAAGGAGTGATAATTCTGAGAATAGAGGGAATACATGTACCCATCAAGAAAATGAAGAAAAAAATTCTTTTCTGATTCATTCAATGACTGAGAGAATTTTGGGTAGAATGTTCACTGAGATGGGACTCTAGGAGATTTAGCTGTCTCAAAGGATTATGAATCTCTGGTGCCTGGATGGCTCCATTGGTTGAGCATCCGACTTTGGCTCAGGTCATAATCTCACAGTCTGTGAGTTTGAGCCCCGCGTCAGGCTGTGTGCTGACAGCTCAGAGCCTGGAGCCTGCTTTGGATTCTGTGCCTTCCTCTCTCTCTGCCCTTTCCCCACTCACATTCTGTCTCTTCCAAAAATAAACATTTAAAAAAGGATTATAAGTCTTTTTAAAAATTTTTTTAATGTTTTATTTATTTTTGATACTGAGACAGAGCATGAGAGGGGGAGGGGAGGGGCAGAGAGAGAAGGAGACACAGAACCAGAAGCAGGCTCCAGGCCCTGAGCTGTCAGCACCGAGCCTCACACGGGGCTCAAACCCACGAATGTGAGATCTGACCTGAGCCGAAGTCAGAGGCTTAACCGACTGAGCCACTCAGGCACCCCGGATTATAAGTCTTTTTATTTTATTGTTAAGTCCATGAGACTGAAGGCACCACACTGGCACAAGAATAGAGGTATGTCTTAACAACTGCTTAACAATTCCCACCTGGCTCTCTTCAGTTCACTTCAGTTCACTGCTATAAATCAATGGAATTCAATTAAACATTATCGTTCTATGGAAGGGGTATAAAAAGCGACCATTTTATTTAGGAAGCACACATAAATGCATGTACGAGGAAAACATATGACAGGCTATGTCTTAACGCCAAGATGCTTGCAACAGCACAGCATTTTTCATAACGCAGAAAGAAAGGGAGAGAGAGAATCCCAAGGAGGCTCCATGCTGTCAGCACGGAGCCCGACTAGGGGCCCAATCCCACAAAGTGTGAGATCATGACCAGAAATGAAATCAAGACTCGATGCTCGACCGACTGAGCCACCCAGGCATCCCAGATCTCACTATTTTCAATCCCTCCTGCTGAATCTACTATAAATCTCTGCATACAGACCCCAAACTTATGTGATGAATTGACCGAAATGTAAGAGAGGTGTTAATTAGATTGGTGTTCTCTTGGTGAGTGTCACCCTGGTGCTTGCGTGCTGAATGTCAAGGAGAGGCACTCACCGAGAACAGAGTTCATTTAGGGCTGAATGTAGGAGAAACTTAACAGAGGACCATGCAGAGGGGGCGAAGGGGAGAAGTGTTAGGGAGAGGGAGGGAGGCAAATCATGAAAGACTCTCGAATACTGAGAACAAACTGAGGGCTGAAGGGTGAGGGGGAGAGGGGAAGGGGGGTGATGGTCATGGAGGAGGGCACTCTTGGGGATGAGCACTGGGTGTTATACGGAAACCAACTTGACAATAAACTATTAAAAAAATAAGTCTTTTGCCCAATTTTTAAAAATTGGGTTGTTTGGGGGCACCTGGGTGGCTCAGTCAGTTAAGCATCAGACTTCGGCTTAAGTCATGATCTTGCAGTTGTGAGTTTGAGCCCCACATCAGGCTCTGGGCTGACAGCTGAGAGCCTGGAGCTCCTTCAGATTCTGTGTCTTCCCCTCTGTCTGCCATGCTCATGCTCTCTCTCTCTGTCTCTCAATAATAAATGAAAATGTTAAAAAAAAAATTTAGGGCTGAATGCTAGTTACAATCTGGCCAGAACCCTTCTCCCACTAGTTAAGATGTGCGCTTCATGAAGCTGGTTACATTTGTTTCCGAAACTGTTTAAGCAAGTTGTAATTGCTACTGTAATTATAAAATCTAATTAAAATTTACATGAGCCAATAAAATATGAAGTTGGAAAGGAACTTGTTAGTTCAGTGAAAACTAAGCTGAGAGGGTTGAAAATGGTAGAGATAAAGCAGTTGAACAGGTATGGTGTGGACCACTGCGAATACTGTGCAGAGGAGATCCTAGAAATCTAGAAGCGATTTGCATTTAGATTGCTTCATAAATGTGTTTAAGTGTCTCCTACAGAAAAGCAGGCCAAGCATTCTGGGTGTGACTTAAGTAAGAAAGCGGGCGTAGGGGTGCCTGGGGGGCTCAGGCAGTGGAGCAAAGGGCTCTTGGTTTCACCTCAGGTCATGATCTCAGGACTTGTGGGTTCCGGCCCTGCAGTGGGCTCAGCACAAACAGCGGGAAGCCTGCTTGGGATTCTGACTCCCTCTCTCTCTGCCTCTCCCCCACTCACACTCTGTGTCTCTGTCTCAAGATTAAATAAAGAACTATTAAAAAAAAAGCCAGTGTTGAGGTCCCTGATCTCTGTTCCATGTATTTAATTTAATTTACATTTTATATTTTTTGTAAAATATCTTTGATCAGCCTCACATTTTTTTAAATTTATGTTTTAGAGAGAGGGAGAGAGAGAGACAATCCCATGCAGGCTCTGCACCATCCACTCAGAGCCCAATTTGGGACTTGGTCACACAAATCATGGGATCATGACCTGAGCTGAAGTCGGAGGCTTAACTAACTTATCTGATTTAACTGAGCCAGCCCCGACTTCTATATACTTTTAAAAAATGTTAAATGAGTATTAAAACGTTTGACATAGGCATGCTTTTTTTTTAAACGATTCTCTGTTTTAACTGATAAATTGAATAATACTGGTTCAATGAACAGTACCTCCAGAGAATAATCTTAGGGAACAGCATCATAATTCATTTGTGGCAGGGTTTTGTTAATTTTTATCATAAACAGTGACATTATATTTTTTTCCCTAAGTTTACTCATTTATTTTCCTTTCATTCATTCATTTGCCTGCTGTTCAACAAAGACATATGAGCAGGGCAAAGCGCTATGGTATGAATTATGTATAGAGTGACAAATACAAACAAATTACCTAGAGCTTTCTGCTTTCGATGTGGTTACTGTCTTCTAGGGCAGCATTTCCAACCCTGTCCCTATGCTGGAGTCACCTCTTAGAAGTTCTGAAAAATACTCATGCCTGGGCTCCGCCCCGTAGACTCTGATTCAGTTTGTTTAGGGTCCGGTTTGGGCATGGGACTTTTTAAATGCTCACCAGTGGTTTTACCTTTCAGGAAAGATTGAGAACTGCTGGTCCAGAAAGAAAGGTAAGACAGAGGCAAAGGGAATGTGAAAAATAGGAACTTTTAGTAAGTAAATGTACTGGTGGGATTCCTATTTTGTGTCGGATCTCACCACAGGATACTGAGGAAACCGCCGCCAGGACTGCACCGTCTGTGGGGGCCTCTGAGACCGGCCATTTACTCAGTTACTCTAGATAAACATGAACGAACTGTGATATAAATCCAAACCAGAACGAGTCCCCGTGACCAGAGCCTTTATATGCTCTCGTGACCAAAAAGTGTGTGTCTGTGCTAAACAAGGATCTTTAAAAAAAAAAATTTTTTTTTAACGTTTACTTATTCTTGAGAGAGAGAGAGACACAGTGTGAGCTGGGGAGGGGGGCAGAGAAAGAGGGAGACATAGAATCAGAAACACGTTAGGGGGACCGGTATACTGAATAAACCACAGACCTCTGGGCAAGCAGGGCGGGGCAGGAAACCGACTTCAGTCACCAGTGGCCAATGTCTTAATCCATCATGACCATGTAAGGAAGCCTCCATGAACCCCCCAAGTGACAGGGTTCAGAGAACTTCTGGGAGCACACAGAAGGTCCTTGCCCTTTGCCCATTCCTTGCCCCGAGCGTCTCTCCCATCTGGCTATTCGGTGATCCGCTCTAACTATTCAACTATCCCAAGGACGGGATCGCCGGAACCTCCGATCTATAACTCAGACGACTCTCGCTTGTAATTGGCGTCTTGTAGGGCTGAGCCCTTAACTTCCGGGGCGTGATGCTCTCATCGTCAGGTAGCCAGCATCAACATCGGAGTGCATGTTAGGACACCCCGCTGGTGTCCGAGAATTGCTGGGTGTGGAGGAAAACCCCACGTATCCGCATTTGTGACCAGAATCATTAGGTATTAATACAGATACTATGAATGCTTTCGTTTGTGGTAATACACATATATTTTTTCCCGATGAGGATAGAATAAAACGTTGCTCACAGTGCCACTTCCCATCACTGCCTCGAAATGTCCCAACTGTCTCTTATACATTTTTTTATGTGGGCGAACTATCAAATTCGAGATATGAAACTGAGAACCCCGGCAGCTGCTTGCTGATCGGGCTCCCGTGGTGTGGGGTGCCGGGTGACGCGCGCCGCTGGCCTCCATCGGCTCTGTGCTCCTGAGGGCGGTTCCAGTCCCAGCGCTGGTGACGGCACTCCGGCCACCTCTGCGGGGATCCGTGTGGTTCCAGTAAGCGATGCGTAAGGTAGCAATTCCTTCGTGCGCTGCTATCCGACACTCCTCTGCTGTGCCCCTTGCCCCCAGCAGCTCGGATCTGAAGTCCCGCGGCCCCCACGCTTGTTTTAAACTTGTGTCTCCCTGAAGTCCGATTCCCGGGAGAAAAGGATGCCCTTCCTATTCGAAAGTTCCCGAGTGCTGCTCGCCCCAGCTCTTGACTTGGAAAGGGGTTTGGGATATGGGTTCATAAAGAGCGCAAAAATAAAAATAAAAACCACTGCTGTTCCACCCATTATATTCACAAAGGCGAAGGGTACTACTGCCCGACATGCTGAATATTCATCAAATTCTAAGTAAAGGGCAACGCCAATCAGTTTGGAGCTCAGACCTCTCTCTGTCATTCTTAGTCCTGGAAAATCTGCCAATGGCTTTTACGAAATGGTTCCCCCATGAATTTCAGGCACAGGAGTTTGTGCGGTTTTTCCCTTTAGAGACCCAGCCCAGCGTCCCCATTGATAGACTGAGGCTTAGCAAGGCCCGTGTTAACAGATTTCCCAGTAATGGTGTAAACCTTGTGGTGTGACTAAACACGGCTGAAGCTAGGCTTTGAAGGGTCGTGGGAAATCAGCCACACCACTGCACGGACTGCATGGCCCTGCTCCGTATGAGCATGAGAAACAGGGATGGTTATGTTGGTGAAGATGACGATGAAGACTGGAGGGGGACTGGTCAGGATTCAAATCCGTAACTGGAGTTGGATGAAATGTCAGAAGGTCAAAGACAAGAATTACTGAAAGGGAACACATGGCAGGCTCACTGGTGACATTTGCCAAAAACAGAGCGTGCTGCCTTCGAGATAATGACTTGAATCCTGCCCTGCCCCCCACCCCAGGTCATCAGCATTATCTTCATCGTTGTAATTATTACTGAATTTCTCTCAAACTCACACAGAAAATGGCTGTAGACTAGGTGTGTGGGTGCCTCCGATTGCTTTACACGCTGAGTTATTTAGAGCTTGTTAACGGTGTCATCCGGTTTTTAATTGGTCAGCTGTCAAAAAACATGGAAATACTGAATCATCTCCCCGAGCGAAATTGGGGCTACTGAGCGTCCTACTGGGAAGCAGTGGGGCTGGGACGAGTCAAAGGCCCCCCTCAATCCACTTACAGATCTTCATGTCATCGGGGCGACTCGCCTGTCACTGTCCATATCGTGCCCGAGGCAAAGGGTTAGTGCTGCTGATGGTGACATAGCCTACAGCGGCGGCTGCAGCAATTACCTGGGAGTCACACTGTATTTGCAGTTTGGATGGATGGACTGACGGACAGACGGATGGGAGACGCTGCAGGTCAGTATCAGGATTTTTCGTCCGATTTGGCAAATAAAGAAATAAACATATGACCACTATTATTCAAGTTTAAGCTATTATACTCTTGTCTATGCGCCCTTCAACGTGTCCTTCTGTTTTTCAAGTCCTTCCTCCATGGAATTACGTCATAGAATTCTAGTCCACACGAGCCTTACTTTCCTCTGCACTCAGGCTCTGTCCGCATCAGGCTTCCTCCAACACGATCAGGCAGAGGGACAGAGGAGGAAGGAATGATAAAGGGAATCCGGGAAGGCGATTTAAGGACAGTCTTCAGATGAACTCGGGGCACCCGAGTGGCTCAGTCGGTTAAGTGCCTGACTTTTTATTTCGGCTCAGGTCATGGTCTCATGGGTTCATGGGAATGAGCCCCTCGTCGGGCTCTGTGCTGACAGTGCAGAGCCTGCTTGGGATTTTCTCTCTCTCTCTCTGCCTCCACTGCTCATGCACACACGTGTGCGCACTGGCTCTCTCTCTCAAAATAAACATTAAAATAAATGAACTCAAATGATGGGTAAGGGTAAAAATGTAAAGTCAAAAATAGGAAGTGTACTGAATTTAAAGAACAGAAAATGACACAGCAAAGTCCCAGAAGATCTTAAAATATGCAGAAAGGAAAAGGGAGAGATAGTACATGCAAATGAAAGGCATTATCCCAGAGGCCCCAGCCACTCCGTTCCTAGTCATCGCCCCAGAGAAGTGATGACATGTCCACACAAATGTCCATGGCAGCATTATTCGTAAGAGCGCAGGCCCAGAAATAACTCAGATAATCATCAACTGAAAAATGGGTTAACAAAATGTAGTATATCCATAGAACAGAATATTATACTCAAACATAAAACGGAAAAAGTGGTGATCCACACAACAGTAGGATGAATCTTGAAAACAAAACATCGTGTAAGTGAAAAGTTAGCCACATATTGTATTGGTTGTATTCTGCATATATTATGTTCATATGAAATGTCCAGAATATCCAGATCCATAGAGATAGAAGGTACGTTGGTAGATTGGAGCTGGGGTGGATCGGGAATAGGGAATAATCGTGTATGGGTACGGCATTCCTTTGTGGGGTGATGAAAATGTCCTCCAAGTAGACAGTGGCGGTGATTGTACAACTCAGAAAATAGGGAAGACCACTGAAATTTATACTTGAAAATGTTGAATTTTAGGGTATGTTAATTATATCTCAATAATGCCGCTATTTTTTAAAGTTTATGTCTTTATTTTGAGAGAGAGCACACACAGGTACGCTCATGGGAGTGGGGGAGGGGCAGAGAGGGAGGGAGAGAGAATCCCAAGCACATTCCATGCTGTCGGTGCAGAGCCCGCTGTGGGGCTTGAGCCTACAAATAATGGGATCGTGAACTGAGCCTAAATCAGGAGTCTGATGCTTAACCTACTGAGCCACTGAGGAGCCCTTCAACAAAGCTGCTATTAAATAAAACCCATTGTATTATTTCTCTTCAAGTTTCCAAAGTCTTTGACAGGGATGGGCCCTGGCAGTATGCCTGAGGCATAGACAAGGGGGAAGGAAAAGAGGGAAACAAGAAATATTAGAAGGAGGGTGACAAAGAAAAAGAAAAGCAACAGAAGAAAGACTTTCAGAGAGGCTTGTGAAATTGCAGGAACAGAGAGACTCCAGTTAACTCAAATCAGGGTCCACTGGGAAAGGAACTCAGAGGAGACTTCGAAATGACAAAGCCTAAGGCACAAAGGCAGTTCTTGCAAACAGCTCTGCCATCATGATGTTTCTATTTCTCTCTGCGTATCCGATCCATTCTTTTCTCTAATATCTTTCTCTGCCTTTTCATAACCTCAGCCTACACATAACTCTGACATCCAAGGTTGTTTCCAAATGTGACTCTACCTCATAGCGTCCTTAATACAATCTTTGCCCTCTGCTTTGGTGCGTATATGATGCAGTCTCCGTTTCCTGATTCTCAAGTCCTAAGAGAAGAACCCAATTCATTCACCTCAGGTGTGCAAGCCAAAACCTCAATCATGGGATCGTGGTCAACTAGCCAGGCTAGAGGACACTCTTTGAGGCTTGGGCGCCATCTTTAAAAGAATCAACATTCACTGGGAGGAGAAGAGCGGGCGTATCTCATTCACAAAGGGCATGGTAGGTCAGAGGGAAGAGAGCGGGGAGAGAGAGAGAGGTAATTTACCAAAGGACACCGTGGATGGGCAGTGGAAAACACTCCCAGCACTGCAGGGAGGGCAGAGGTCCACAGGAGGCTCGAGATGGAAGGCTGGGTCAGTGCCCCAACCACACGAGAACCATTCTTGGGAAATGTCAAGGTTTTGCTCCATCCACCACTTAGAGGAATACATTAGCCGTGTTGGAGTATTAGTTTGGACCTAACCTCTGTATTTTTGCCCAAAGAAAGTTCTAAAGAGGCTGAGCTCGGTTTCTGCCCTCATTTTCTGAAGTTTCATAATCTCCCTATACACATTCAAATACTTGAAAGACAACAAAGAAAAAGATTCTGGAATGGAATCCAAGCAACTAGTATCCGGTACGTGCTACAATATAAAATTCTATTCCATTTCTTACCTCATGGATAGTGGCCTGACTGACACAATTATTGTATATAAAAGCTATACACTTTCAGTGAGACTTCTAGGTGTGTACTCCAAGGAATTAGAAGTAGAGGCTCACACAGATACGTGTGCACCCGTGTTCAAAGAGGGATTATTCACAATAGGTGAAAAAATTGGAAACAACCCAAAAGTCCACCAAACAGAAGAACAGATGGATAAAACAAAATGTGTTACATACAGATGATAGAATATCATTTTGCCTCATAAAAGAAATGAACTTCTGATGTATGCTATACTATGGATAAATCTTGAAGACATGATGCTAAGTGAAAGAAAGCAAACACCAAGGGACGAATAGTGCACGACTTCACTTATATGAGGGACCTAGAAAGGCAAATTCACAGAAAGTAGGATAGAGATCACCAGGGGCTGGGGTATTTTAATCCAGTTGGGCTGCTATCACAAACCAGCACAGAGTGGCTTATAACCAATAGAAACTTATTTCCTACAGTTCTGGAGGAGAGAAGTCCAAGACCAAGGTGCTACTAGCACGGTCAAGGTCAAGTGACGGCCCTCTTCTCTTGTAGGTCACAGACTTCTTGTATCCTCACGTGGCAGAAGGGGCGAGGGAGGTCTCTGGGGATAGTTTTAAAAGGACACTCATCCACCCTCATGACCTACACGTCTCCCAAAGGTCCCGCCTCCCAATAGCATCACATTGGGGATTAGAATGTCAACACGTGAATTTTGAAGGAACACAACATTCAGGTCACATGGGGGCAGGTGGATGAGGGAATGGGGAATGGCTCAACAGAGAGAGCGAGCTTCTGTACAGGATGATCAAAAAGTGCTAGAGGCGGAGAGTGTTGATGGTTGCACAATATCATGAATATGAAGTTATCCGTATTTTGCCACACACACACCCTGATGCGCACACGCGCACACACGAATAGGAAGAATAAAAACTATGTATTTTGTGTGAGTGCTTCTTGGTGAAAATAATTGCATTTTTCGTGAACTTATTGGAAAGCAGTACTGCTCGTTAGATCTTCGTACAGAGATGTTGGGGTAGAACTAAGAACCAAGGTGCCCCAACCCCACCTGTATTTGCCCTGCTGTCTGGTGACCACGGGGTGAAGCTACACAGAGTTCTTTTTATGCACATATAATAACCCGCTTTGGCCTGATCAAGACATCGGGTCCTGCATGGAACCTGGATAATTACATCACTGTTAAAACATCTAAATTGTTGTACTTAGTGACATGTTTCCTTTTGGAAGAAAAATGACTAGATCCAGTTTTTCCAGTATTTTTGTTTTCAAATATCATGATGCTTGGGAGGTTTACCTGAAATTGTTCAATATATGCATTTTAAGTTATTAAAACAAGGAGTCCGGGGAATGAGGCAGAAGGTCGGGATTTTCTGTCTCCGCTCGCCTCCCTGATTCTAAGCCATTACTTTCCTTGAAAAGATGTGGTTTTCTTGTAATAAAAATGAAATGTATTGTCGTAGATATGGTTTCTGGCTCATAACTGAAGAGGCTCTTTATGGACAAGAAATAGTAGGAGCTTGAAATTTTAAAATAAAGGTTGGGAAGATATTGCAGCCCTTATATATAAAGTGTGTCAACTGCCCTCCGTAAGGTTTGACCCACATGGGCTCTTTGAAGACTGGCAGACTGGCCAAGATGTAATGGTTCTGGGGGCAACAGCTTTTAATTTAATTTTTTAAAGTTAGTTTATTGATTTTAAGAGAGGGGGAGGGAGAGGGAGAGAATCCCAAGCAGGCTCTGCTCTGTCAGAACAGAGCCGGATGCGGGGCTCAAACCCAAGAACCTGGAGATCATGACCTGACCTGAAGTAAGAAGCTTACCGACTGAGTCACCCAGGTGCCCTTAAATTTGCTTCTAATTTTCATGGTGGTTAGATTTATTACCTTTGTGTGCACACGTCTGTGGTGGTGTTTGCGTTCTTGTGGAAACCTCTGCTATGAAACGAGCCTTCGGTAGCTCAACACCATTTTCCTTTTCTTTCTAGCTCATTCCTCTCCTGCTCGCTTCCCATCCACCCTGCCCACAGCCAGAAAACACTTTCCTGCTGGGAAAATTTTAAAGTCACCACACAGCTCTAGCAAATGAGGGCTGTCATAGTTTTGGGATGAGAAAATCTACGACAGCTCACATAGATCTGGGCGTTGATCATGGTTAATTGACAGCCGGAAGGACTTGGTCTCCTGGCGGAGCTAGAGGGAGGGGGCGAGCCCTGTGGGTTTCATTTGGGCAGAGATAAAACAGGATTTTATTCAGTACTCATGGAGAGAGCGTAATTAACCTTTTAGAAGTTTAAGGATGATCAAATTGTTATTCATTTTGCAAATGAGAAGAGAGAGCTTCCCTTCCTGCCAGCAAAATGCCAGTGCAGATTTCAAGGTCACTGGATGATCTCTTTGAGGGAAAAGAAAGCAATAAACACACACACACATGCATGCACACGCACACACACACACCGCCGCCGCCGCCCCCAAACCCACAGATTGGGAAATGTCACCATGAAAACATTCAGGAATGAAAAGGAACAAATGTTCTTTTCTATCAAGCCCCGCAGTAAAAATCAGAGCTAATGTTTGCCGCACTTTCACGAAGGCCTACTGGATTATTATGGTGCTATCCTCGTCAGAGAAAACACACTAGATGACTCCAGCTGGTAACCCCTGTGCTCTGGTATGTTCGGAGGTTTATTTAGAGGATGGAGGAAGGGGTTTTTGACTTCCAGGCATGTTTTAAAGATGGCGTGCAGAACATCGCTACTCCCTGAGAACGCTGTGGTGTGAATAATGAACTCTAGCGCTCCAAGATTTTTTTTTAAGAAAGGATTTAGCCAAGCCTATGCCTGCAAGGAAGTGGTTTTCACCAGGCTTCATGCTTTAAAGATGACTATGTGTGTTATGTGGATGACCCTATTTTGCAACTACAGGCAACACGTGAATCACCACTGCCTAGGAAAAGAACACTGTGCGGCCCTTCTCTCTTAAAAAAAGAATAAAAAAGGAAACTCAATTCTGGGATAATTTCAAACATACAGAAAGACTGCAATGATAGTGCAAAGAACATATAATAGTACAAAGTATACCTTTAAGGAGATTCACTAGTTTTTAACATTTTTTGCGCACTTGCTGTAATATTCTTTCCCCACTCTGTATATTATATAATACACATAAACCCACTATATATACTATTTATATATTTACTCTGTTGTTAGTGAGCATGGGTTAAAGCCGCACATAATACATACATATGCATATAATCATTATATGATTCATTTAAGAATATGATGTAGACACAGTGTCTCCTTACCCTTAAATACTGCATTGTGTATTTCCTAAGGAGAGGGATATTTATTTACATAACAATGATACAGTGGTCAAAACGAGGAAGTTGAACACTGATATAATACCATTATCTAATCTACAGATCTTTATTCAAATTTTCCCAAAAGCCCAAGTGATGTCTTTATTATAATCCTCCCTCCCCCCCTCCCCCGCAGTTCTGAATCTCATTTTGGATCTCGCATTTTATTTAGTTATGAGTCTTACCCTCCTTTCATCTGGAATGTGCCCTTAATCTTTCTTTGTCCTTGATGATACTGTTTTGAAGAGCACAGATCAAAAATTTGGAAGAAAAAAAGAGCACAGATGATTTATTTCGTTCAATATCTCTCAGTGTGGGTTTATCTGAGGTTATTGTATAATAAGAGAGAGTCAGGATATTCATCCAATCCTTTGAATTCATAATAACAAACTTACAAAGAATTTCTTTTCGGGTAAGTAGCAAGGGGTGTTGTGTCCTTTTCACGGATGCCGTTCATCTCGTTATTGGTGGTGTCAACTTGGGTGAGGCGCTCCTTGCCCGGGTCCTCCGTTGTTAAGTTGCTCTTTCCCCATTTATAATTAATTAGTAACTTGTGGGGAGAGTCTCTTTTTTCTTTGTTGGCTTTGCTCTAAGGAAAACGAGCTGTGGGGAGATGTTTTCAGGTATTTTAAGAGGAGGCTAAATAAGATTTCTTAAATAGTTTAGAAAATAGGTTGACTAAACATAATTGGATTTTGTTTTTTCTGACTCGGTGGTGTATAGCCCTGCGCAGAATCATTCAGGACTCTTCCCTTTCTACCACCTCATCCGAAACTCAAAGCTTACTATTCACTGACACAATAATCAGGGAACTCCCCTGCTCCCCACACCACTTTTGTGAAGGAATGTGACAGATATGCAAAGGAAATATACAAGTGGGATAGGAATGAGAAATGGGGGGGAACCCATAAATACTAAGAGCATAATAATGATCGTTTACAAGGTCTTCCCACATAAATTAGAAGGGCACAAATTCTACTTAGCCCTTTCAACCTACCCAAGTCCTAAGTCATTGAATTCCCCCCATCACATTACTCCTACTTCCTTCTATTGTTTTCCCTTCCAGTGGGGACAGCGGCATCTTCCTGTAGGAAACACGCTCACTGAAGCGGACACAAATTTTATTATCAGTTTCCTCAAATTGTCTCAGTCATATTCATTGTTGAGAACATTTAAAGAAGTAAATAGCCCTGGGATGCCTGGGTGGCTCAGCTGGTTAAGCATCTAACTCTTGATTTCAGCTCAGGTCATGATCTCATGGTTTATGGGTTCGAGTCCCGCACAGAGCTCTGTGCTGACAGTGTGGAGCCTGCTTGGGATTCTCTCTCTTCCCCTCTCTCTCTCTCTGCCTCTCCCCCACCCAAATAAATAAACTTAAAAAGAAGGAAATAGTCTTATAGAGATGTGGGAAGATGAAAAAATAAAGTGTATTTGCTAAAGGAAGACATGCGTGGGTGATTTATGTTGTCCGTAGATCAAACTCAGTGTTGAGGAGAAACAACCCCTCCGGGCACTGAGACCTCAGAATTCTCCAGCAGGTCCTCAGGAAAAAACGCACTTTCTAAAGAAGTCAAGGACGCCTGTGATGGCGTCTCTACAGAAAGCAGTAAATGAGCTACAGGGCTGTTTCTTATGAGGTCTCCTCAGTGTGGCTGGGTGCCTAAGGTCAAAGCACAGCGGGTACAAAGGAATCAGTGAGCCAGTGACTGTGCTCTTCGTAGTGTGGTTTATTCCAAGGTTAACTTGCAGAGTATCTGAAGCAGTATTTCCAAATGTCCTTTTTATCTCCCTCGGCCACGTCCTCGGATCCGTCAGATGGGAAGGATAAAGCTTTCTCATTGACGCGGTGAGGGTCGCGTGAGGTAAACCAACGGGAACCACAAAATACAAAGCCAGTAAATGTTAGAAGGAGAAATTAACAAATGGAAGTAATTATTATTATTCTTGGTTTCCAGAGGGGAAAACGGACTGAATGAATAATGCAGGCTCCAAATAGAACACGTCCACAGGAATTTAGCTGGAATTATCTTTTTAAGCTGGAAAATTTTTAAGCGCTTTTACGACTCCACGCCATGACCCAGGCCATGAGAAATGATCTTGGTAAATTATCTAGCAAATGTCTACTTTTGTGTGACTCATCTTTCTAGTAAACCAGGAAAGGCAGGATGTTGAATATGTCCCTAGATGACTTAGAACGCTTGCTATTCAGGATTCTTCACTACAACCCAGTTATGTTTCGGGTTGGGCGCTGGACAAGCACACTATTTTCAGGGTTTCTCTAACTGTGGACGTGGAACAGCCAGCCTCAGCCCATCTGGGAACTTGTTAGATATGCGAAGCCTCAGCCCTCTCCTAGATCTATCTACTGAATCAGAGGCGGGGGGTGGGACCCAGGAATTCGTAGTCTAACAAGCCCCACGGATGATTCTGATCTTGGCTGAAGTTTAAGAATCACTGGTCTTGAGCTGTCACTAAGTAACAGTAACAGGCTAATCATCTAGTAAGGCCTCTCTCAGAAGAGGAGCCCCCGCCTCCAAATCCCATTTTCACATGGAGGGATATTTAATTTTCCTTTACTATGGAGAAGGAGGAGGCACAGCATCTGGTTTATGAGAGTCACAGTCCTAAGGTATATTATTAAAGTCAAAGTTACAGTAAACGGGGATCAGACTACATTACCCTTAATTTATTCCAATGGAAAGCACTGTAACTCTTTAAAAAATTTTTTTAAATTTTTATTTATTATTGAGACAGAGAAAAACAGCATGAGTCAGGGAAGGGCAGAGAGCAAGGGAGACACAATACAAAGCAGGCTCCAGGCTCCGAGATGTCAGCACAGAGCCCAACGCAGGGCTTGAACCCACGGACCGTGAGAACATGACCTGAGCTGAAGTCGGATGCTCAGCTGACTGAGCCAGCCAGGCGCCCCAAGCACTGTAACTCTTGACTCTGCCTTTAATATTGGCTTAGCCTAAAACTGGTTTCTACTTACAGAGCGAACGGCTGAGGGACGATCAGTGAAGCTGTACAGGATCCTACAAAACTAGCTTTAGTGCAGGTTAGAACAAGGGTACTCAGCCAGCCTGTCCCTGTGTGCGGAGCACGGCCAAAGACCCAGAGACGTGGTGCGCGTGCTTGGAGGAGCAGAGGCGAAGGCATGATCTGTGTATCCTGCCGGTGCCCGAGCAGTAATGGGGCTCCCTTCTCTGCCAGTGAGCAAGACACAGTGAAACACGGTCACGAGTGTGCCCTATTATAGGAACACTCTGGAATGAGATCTAATTTACATTTTTAAAAAATTTTATCTCAGAGAGGGGGGGGGGGAGAAGGGAGAGAGAGAGAGAGTGTATATACGTGTACACTCGGGGGAGAGGTAGAGAGAGAATGTTAAGCAGTCTCCACGCTCCGCATGGGCTGATGCAAGCTTAATCCCATAACGCTGGGATCGCGACCTGAGCCGAAATCAAGAGTCCGAGGCTCAACCAACTGAGCCTGAAGGTGCCCCTCATTTACATTTTTAAAAATGTTTATTTGAGAGAGAGGAGGGGGACGTGTGCACGTGAGCAGGGGAGAGGCCGCGAGAGAGAGGGAGAGAACGAATCCCAAGCAGGTTCCACGTGTTAGCACAGAGCCCCATGCAGGGCTCGAACCCACAAATCATGAGATCATGACCTCAGCTGAGATGAAGAGTCGGATGCTTAACCCACTGAGCTATCCAGGTATCCCTTTACATTTTTATTAACTAATTCCCTTGTAACCTCTGGTACTTTATGAAGAGTACCAAATTTCTAGAAGCACCCACACGAACCAACATCACATTGTAGAACTAGGCCAGTGCATTTAGGCACAGACGGGGTCTGAGCTGTAAGGTACAGACCTCACTGTAGGTAACTGATGTTTCTATTTAGCAGCTGCTCAGCCTTGATGGGCAAGCTCAGGCTGCTAGGTACTGAGAGGATGGAGAATGCCCCTTCCCACATGGGGTTAGCGAAGGAAAATGAACGCTTTTTCTCGTGTGCAGGAAATATTTAAAAGGAAGAGAATGCTAACCAGAGAGAAGAAAGAAAAACCGGGGATGGGGGAAGGAAGGGACAATATTTTCAATTTTCCTAACAGTCAATTCATTCCATCATCCCGGGGAAGAATGACCTGGCTTCACCTGCCCATCCCGGAGTCAAAGTGCTGGGGTGGAGGGTCGAAACGTGGATGGTAATGGCCGTGTGTACGTGGTGCCTCATCAGGTGCAGGCTTCAAAGGCAGATCTTTACCCATAGTGCCGTGCAGCGTGGGAAAGAGTGGGCAACTCTCTAAATCTAATCGCCTTTCAGTTTAGGCTAAACGTTCAATAGTAAATTTTAGGACACAACAGCTTACTTTTAGTTCCAAATTTGGCTCATTTAGCTAAATGTCATATCCATTTCAAAAAAGAAGAATGGGTGACTTGATATCTTCAAACTTGCAGGAGGCTTTTAAGGTTTTCCATTTTTAAAAACTTATTTAGTTTTTACAATATGAAAATTATAGACAGAGTGACATTTAAACCTTTGCTTTTCATAGCATTTCACACTTAGACCATTTTAAAAGACAGCTATTAACATTTACAAAAATCTTTCAGAAACCAAATGTTCTAACATGCAGAATTCCAATTATACTGTGTAAGAGGGTTATCAACCATTCTTCTACAAGAATACTTTGAAGTGTCTGGTATTAAACCAAGAGCTAAAATGTCAGTTGCACATAGACAATAAATTAGGGTTTATAAAATCTTGTAAGATTTATTTAATATTACAATTTTGACCTTTAGGCTGCCCTCACCATAGCTTACTTAACTTTCTCTCTCTCCCTCTCTCTCCCTCCCCCTCTCCCTCTTATCCCTGGAATCTTCTTTGAATGTGAAACAAAGCTTGTGTTGCAAGTTACATGAACTTATGTGACTCATTCATGCTCTGGGCGAACCTTCCCAGGCCTCCTCAGCTCCTTCTGTTCGGGGTCCAGGAATCCTGGGAGGCGTTGCCCACTTGTCCACACAGCATACTAGTGGGGTGATTGACCCGTGGAATGCTAACCCCGTGAGTGGAATGCTATCATTCCAGGAATGACACTTTGAAGACAAGTCCGAGGATATAAGGACCTTACTCAGGCTTCTCAACTATTTAGCCAGAGAGATAAGAGGCGGTGGTATTTACCTTTATTGTGCTAACAGTTCGGGATGAGATGTGCTGGAATTTGCAAAAAGAATGATCAAAAGCAATTCTGATCATCCCCGCTGAGGTGAGGAAGAGTCAGGAAGTTTCCTGTCAAGGATGGGCTCTAGGGGCACCTGCGTGGCTCAGGGAGTTAAGGGTCCAACTTCGGCTCAGGTCATGATTTCACGGTTTGTGGGTTCAAGCCCCACGTCGGGCTCTGTGTTGACAGCCCGGAGCCTGAAGCCTGCTTCAGATTCTGTGTCTCCCTCTCTCTTCCCCGCTCCCCCACCCTTCTCAAAAATAAACTAACAGTTATTTAAAAAAAAAAAAAAAAGGACGGGCTTAGCCCAGGGGCCATCCCCTTCACCTCTTACAGGAGGTTCCTGCAAACCAATCATATTCATTATTGGGTACTTTTCCCGGAAGCATGGCCAACGTGGAGGGGAGAGAGAAAATATCAGGACAGAGGAGTGACTAGATTGTCATGTTCCTCCTCCCCGGCCGCTGGCAATACTGAAGAAGCTTCTTCTTTTCCACAGGTCGAAAAGGAGCGAGGACCGTAGTTTCCAGGAATGCTTTTTTCAACCACTAATTAGATCTTAAGAATATCAGCAAACACTTTGACAGAAGTTCTACAGGCCAGACTTTATTCTGAGCACTTTACGTATTCATGCCTCATCAGGACTATGGATTTACTGATGAGTAACCAAGACACAGGAGGCTGAAGCAATTTGCCCAGGGTCAACAGTGCGGGGATGATGGAGTCGTGGTGTGCACAGAGGCAATCTGCCCTCAGCCCTTGCTTTGTGGATGGCAAAGTCCTCCCTCTCTCTTCCTCCCTCCCTTCCTTCCTTCCTGTCTTTTCTTAATGTTTGCTTACTTATTTTTGAGAGGGTGGGGGAGGGGAAGAGGAGCAGCACGGAGGGGCAGAGAGATATAGAGAGAGAGAATCCCAAGCAGGCTCCTTGCTGTGAGCTCAGAGCACCACGCGGGGCTCGATTCCACCAACCATGAGATCATGACCTGAAAAGAAATCAAGAGTAGGACGCTTAACCCACTGAACTACCCAGGCGCCCCTGGATGGCAAGGCTCTTTCTGAGAACCCCCCTATTCAAAATGGGTTAGAAAAAAACACCGGTCTATTAATGCTCTTACATTTTTTACCAACAATCTGCGAAGTTACAAATGACCTGAGGTAAGGTCGTATACTGGAGCCTTTATAGAATTCATTTTGTCACCTGCTTTTGAAAGCAGCTTTGTGCTGAAGCCAAATGCAACAAGCGAAATCTAATAGCGAGGAATTGCTTAAGTAAGTGGTTCTCTCCAGCCAACTGCCAAGTCCAAAGCCTGTGAGCAACTTGCAGCTGCTGCATTAATGACACTCCTCATTTGCGGTAGATATGACTTCCTTCTATATTTTTGTTAAACAACATATTGTGACATATTGCGTGAGCACATTTCTGAATGTTAGCTTCTGAGATCTATCTGTGTAAAAAATAGATGACTATTCATGAACCCGTCGGAGGGTATCGTGCACTGCTGGCCTACATTTTACGATCGCGGGACAAATCAAATCCCATTTCAGTGAAGGAGATTCAAAGACTTCTCACTCTCAGCCGACGGCCCACTTATTTGAAGCAATATTCCATAGGACAAAATTCTAATGTTACCATGGAATTGGGTCATTTCCTTGGAGTCCACCGAAAGGAAGCTGGCATGCAGCTGTAAGACTGACCCTATAAATATAATTACCCACCATCATTCAGACTCATTGTGATCTACTTAGGGCTTGCTTAAGTTATGCAGAGTTTACCCCCTCATACACTTCTCCGGGATCATCTACACACTCAGGACACTGGGTGACAAACACTTCATGTGCGAACGAGCCAACTTTGTATGAAATAATGATTTGCCTGTTTCTGTTTCTTAAAAAGCATGTATCTAGGGCCACCTGGGTAGCTCAACTGGTGAAGTGTCCAACTTCCATTCAGATCATGATCTCACAGTTACTGAGTTTGAGCTCCTCATAGGGATTTCCGCTGTTAGCACAGAGCCTGTCCCTCAATCCCCCACCGTCCCTACTCTGCTCATGCTCTCTCCATCTCTCTGTCTTAAAAATTAATGAATTCATTAATTAAGGGGAAAAAAACCCCAATATCTAGGTGTGCCTGCCTGGCTCGGTCGGTAGAGCATGTGAGTCTTGAGCTCAGGGTCGCGAGTTCAAGCATCATGTTGGGTATAAAGCTGACTTAGTTAGAAACAACAACAAAAAGCAAATATCTATTTCTTTTTGATGACTGCTGATAATAAGGAAGCAACTCCTGTTCTTTTTCGGTCACCTGACATGATGGTGCTTTTTTCTGCAATTAGCATAAGTGCTCTCTCTTCAAAAATAGGCCAGAAAATAATGGGAAAAGAGAAGTGAGTCCACAGTGGGATCCCTCAGGGTTCTCTGGAAGGCAGAGATTGCACCAGGCCTTAGCTATTTTATTTGGACTTAGTTTCGAAACACTGGCCTTTGCCCTTGGCAAGTGGTCCTCTTTCAGGTAAGCTCTGTCATTTACTAGAAATTTACCTCTAGCGCTAAACACAAACAGAGGATGACAGGAATCACAGCCATTTATCTGCATTTGGAGCTGTGTTTCAAGAAGCCATTTACAAAGGAAAGAAATGAAGGCTGTGGACATTTTTTTTTTAACAAAAAGGTTTGGATCGGGATCTCAGGTGTAAATATGAACGCCAAGTTAAGGATTTGGTTTATTTCACTAGTGAGGACACTAGTGAGCTGTTTCAGTAAGTTGGAGGGAGAATGTTTATCTAAGGTTATATTTATAGATTAGAACAGTCCAAATGGTCGCAAGCCTGGCTTCTTCCACCACGAGGAAGGAAGGAAAGCCAGCGGAATCACCACAGGGTAGAGTTCAAGGGTTTGTTGACAAGAATTATTTTACAGCGCTATCACTTGTCTACCAATTACAGAGTCACCACGCAGCTCAAAGACACTGCAAGACCAGAGCCAGATCATCTGGGAAGGTGTGATGGAAATGACGCATTCTTCAATGAAGCACAGCTTTCCCCCTCACTAGCCTGAAATCCCTGTGGAAAACCAGAAAGGGAATCAGAAACGGACCTCTCTCTGTTTGCCGACCGTCTGAGCAGTTACAAACCTCTAGTGCAGTCCCTCATTACTGCATTACTTCTCACCTGCATAGGTGCAAAGGCTTCCTACCTGCTCTCTCTTCTTCCAGACTCATCTTCCTCCAGTTCGTGCTACATGCTGCTGTCAGTTTGATCTTCTCAGGGCACTTCTGTGATTGTCACAAGCCCCTTAAAAAGTGTAAGTGGTTCCCTGCTGCCTGCGGATTATATGGGAAAGTTCTAACCTGGTCCCCCAGGATTTAACCTCGCATCAGTGAGGGTTCTACGTTGCAAGTTACAGAAACCGACTCTGGATGATTTAAGTAAAAAAAGAACTTCTAAAAAGGGATATTGGGCAGCTCACAAAATTGCTGGGAGGGCTGGAGGGCCGGGCTCAGAAGGTAATGGTGCCAGAACTCATTCTCAAAGTCATGCCGAGGAACTGGTTGGACGAGGACATGACAGCTGCTGCCACCAAATGCTCGATGAGGTAGTTCCCACATGTTGTTGCCATGCGCACTGTCTTCTGCCCTAGGTACCATCCTATTGCTGACCCCCGAAGAAAATTCTGCAAGTGTCACCAATGCCAATGTGCATTTTCTTCTGTCCCTACTTTGTACAAGTTCCCTATTCAGAGATGCAGGGGACAGGGTGCATCTGACTGGGGGACCACAGGTCCCATGCCCACGCCCTAGCCGCAAGGGAGGGTGGGAAAGAGCAGTTGACAGAATGGCCATCTCTAACGGTGGGTAGGATCTGCCTCCATCCATGACTCAAAAATGGTGAATTCCACCAAGGAAACTGGGAATTCCCGAAAGGACAAGACGGGTGGTTCAGATGCTGGGTAAATGGTAAATATTCACCACACATTCGCGCCATCTTTCCATATAGTGTCCTGTGATTCGCACTCCCCCGTCATCCACTCCAACACAACCCAACAACGAATCGTCCAATCTAGCAAACGTCTAATGGCGTTGCATGCTAAGCACTGTGTAGGGTAACACTAACAGAAAGAATGGACACATCAAGATGATAACCTCCGCAGAGGCACACGCAAGCGAGGAGGCAAGCACACTGCATGCTGGGAGACAGGGAAGCTCAAGATGTTTCGGAACTGCCCACGAGGGATACTTATTCCAGACGGAAGAAACCATCATCGAGTTGTGGGGGTCATTTCTTCCCTCCAGCTAGACAAGTAAGAACAAGAGGGGCTGGCCACGCCTCCACACCTGCTCTCACCAGCCATGAAACCAGGCTCCTCACTCCTCGGTACCCCCTAGCGCTGCTGACGGCCTGAGCCTGTGGGGGCCATCATTTCCCTACTCACCATCTCCTCCACTGGCTGTGCCTCGACTCTCCTACTGTTTCTGTTGCACCTCCGCTTGTTCCCAGAGAGGCTGCCCCTACTCATTGGCCCGATCACCGAAACTGCTCAGGCTGGCCTGCACTGACCCGGCCCTGACCTTTACGTTACTTGTGACGTTCCATCTTTCTGCTTGCTTCCTGACACGTTGTTGGTATTTTTGCCTGCCTTTGGATTAGCGCCTGACTTTCAGTGATCCCAGTTAAGATGGTCTTAATGCTCTCTTCATCCAGGGAGCGGCCATGATTTTAACTAATTTTTCTCGACCTGATAAAAAGGGAGGCGTGGTATTTCAGTTCTGAAAGCACGGTTCCAGACCACCTGAACTATATTTATAGTGTCACGGGCCAGCTTGGCGGTTGGATGCTGGCTCGGAGATGCGAGTTCCCTGCCTGTGGCGCTGTCTTACTGCATGTTTTTTCACCACTCTTCAACTTTGCCATTAGTGAGAGATCCAAAAAGACATTGATGGGCTGTTTAAACTGTGTTATTGTGAAATTTGCGTTGCAGGGCGTTTAACAGTGCCATCCTTTTCTAGCCTTGTATGGCTGTGTCCCTTCCAGACTCTGGGTCTCCAGAGGACAGGGTCTCGGACTCATTTTGGTGAGACTCCGAACCTCCATCACACGGCCCTGAACTCCAGAGACAGATGTCAAATAGGTGAATAATTGAATAAATGGTCTCCCAACTAATGAAGAAGTTGGCAGCCTCGGTTTCACAGGATGATCTGACCTACTTAATGTTTTCAAACAACCTGCAGTGTATCCACAACCTGTAATTGGTCTGACTTACGTCCAAGAGCTGGAGTGGATGCCAGTCCTGGGCCCCGGCCCAGGGGTTTGCTGGCTTATTGGCTTTCTGAGCAGGTGAGGAGTGAAATGCTCTGGTGATGAGCAAAGGGATTGGAAAGGGCACATTGTATTCTATTCTTCCTTTTTTGCTTTCATGAAGTGAGACGGCCGGCTAGGATTAAGTCCAAAAAAGGAAGTGACTTCATAGCCGCTAGTCCCTGAAATTATGTTCTTTTTGAATAGATCTTTATAAGGATGTCGTTTCTCTATTCGCTGACCACCTAAATATTAAATAGTTAATGTCTTTCACATATTCATACACACAGAGTAAGCACATTAGGCATCATCAGACCCTTGCTCGAAGTACGCGGAGACAGATATAAGTTGTGCGGAGTCATCCTTCGCGCTACTGACTTGGGCATCCGGACCTTCTTTCCCACCCTCTGCTTCCATCTCAGCTGGGCTTTATTAGATCTCATCTAGACCTACTGCATCCCTCCAGCCGTTCATCCCAACGTTTACTTGTTCTGCCATTTACCTAATGCATGAGTTTGGATGTCACTAAGTAAATTTTGGGAGGCATTAAGTTCTGGTTATTGGTTCACAGGCTCTGCTGCTCAAAAAGTCTTCCATAGCGTCTCCAGTATGACTGCACCCCCTCGAAGATGTGCAGGGCCCCATCTGCACAACTGTAATGATAGTTGTGCCAGCCAGCTTTGAAAATGGCCCCAAACAATCCACTCCTTGTGAGAGTCTCATGATTTCCAGAGCCACCGCCATTGTAGGAGGGTTGGTCTGTGTGATCGATGGAATAGAAGTGAGGGCAGTCATTTCCACGATCAGGGAATGTACTGTAATTTTTCTGGTTCTTCTTGCACCCCTTTTGGGGAGAGCCAACTGCCATGGAGAGGATGAACTGAGGCCTCTGGCTGACAGCCATGTCGGCTTAGAAATGGAACCTCCAGCTCCAGATAAACATCAGGTGACTACAATCCAGACTCACAGATACCCTGACTGCAGTCTCCTGGGTGACCCTGAGCAGGCTAAACTACACCAGATTTCTGACCTGAAGAAATTAAAAAAAATTTTTTTTTAATGTTTATCTATTTTTGAGAGAATGACAGAGTGTGAGCAGGGGAGGGAGGGGAAGAGAGAGAGGGACACACAGAATCTGAAGCAGCTTCAGGCTCTGAGCCATCAGCACAGAGCCCAACACAGGGGTTGAACCCACAAACCATAAGATCATGACCTGAGCTGATATGAGATGCTTAACCAAATGAGCCACCCACAGAAACAAATAACAATTAGTTTTGCCCAAAGCTCCTAAATTTGAGGGTAATTCGTTAAGCAACAAAAGATGATGAATACAAGAGTCCTGATGTTCTTTCCCATCCCCCCTTTTCTCTTCTCCCTTACATCTTTATATATGTTCTACGTTCCAGCCAAAGTGAACTGGTTTTCTTTCCCCCCAAAAGAACGACAGGACACAGACTTCTGCGTCCACACATTTTCCTCAACATACTCCTCCACCTAAAACACCCTTTCCGGCCATCCCCACTAGCCAGCGTCCTCTCCTGTGTTAAGACCAGCTCATCTGCCTGAAGTCTGGTGGCATCTGCTGGATGGACAGAAGTCCCTCCTTCTGAGACCTCAGAAATTACTTTGGCTCTTCTCAGATCATGGATCTTTTGGTGTCTTGCATGTGCCCATCTGACTGTGTTGTTCTGGCTCTATGAGCTGATTTGCCCACTACAGGGAATGTAAAAATGTCTGTCAAATGAGCAAACTACCCTTCGAAACCTGAGAAACAAGCTCATCCGGCAGGCTGGCTTTAGTCGTTACGGGAACTGTGTCTTCCTGCCTGTGAACTCGTGGGACATCGGAGTTTTGCCATAGGGGCCAGAGTGGATTTGTCACCTAGGTCGGAAAGACGGGTCTTTAGGAGGAGGGAGGTTTTGCAAAGCAACATTGTTTCTTGGACAAGAGCGGCTTCTACTTTTCTTCGATTTCCATGGACACCCTAAATGAACATAAGTTCTTGGAATTCCTTACGTCCGATCATTTCCACGGACATGCCAGGAAAACTCAGAGCTTTAGACGTACCCTTCGATTTTTTCAAGCTATGTGAAAATCTAAATCAACGTCCTCATGCACCAACATTCTACCAGCTAAATCATGTGTTAATAAGTAAGGTGCTAATGCCTGAAAATGACGATACGAACGAGAATTTGCTTTGCTGTTGGCTCTAGTACCGTATTCTACGTGAAAACAATCACACCCCAATTTTTGACTTCCGTGGCTGTGAAATTAAGCTATAATCTTTATTTTATGGCTCTGAGGGGACAAAGAAAACTATCAAAGCAAACAGGAAACTGGTTCAGGAAAAGGAAATAAAAAGAATACACGAGGATAAAAGGGAAGAGATTTCCACTTTGTTTCCCTCTGACAGCCAAGGCTCAAGCGTGTAACAGGCCTGCTCTTACGCGGGAAATCTTGGGACCCAGACTTTTAGGGGAAGTATGTGTAAATGACTCCGGGCAACTTCGAAGATTATGTTCAGGAGACTGGGTGGAGAATGGCACGAGCCAGTAATGAAAACACAGGGGAGAAAATGAGATGGTGCTATAGAAATTTAAACTTTTTCCAATCGGTGTGTCACTTCAGTGAGCCAAGAATTGTAAGCTTAAAAAAATAAGGAGCCTTCAGAGAATGAGAGGACAAGCTAGAGCCTGGGAGAAAATATTTGCCAAGAACATTCAGTTAAGTGCTGTTACCCAAAAGATACAAAGCACTCTTAAAAGTCAAAAATGAGAAAATGAGAAACACAATTAAAAATGACCAAAGAAGGGCACTTGGGTGGCTCAGTCAGCTAAGGGTTAGACTTCGGCTCAGGTCATGATCTCACCAGTCGTGAGTTCGAGCCCCAGGTCAGGCTTTGTGCCGACAGCTCGGAGCCTGGAGCCTGCTTCGGATTCTATGTCTCCCTCTCTCCCTGCCCCTCACCTGCTTGCACTCTCTCTCAAAAATAAATAAATAAGCATTTAAAAAGAATGAACAAAAGAGCTGAGGAAACACTTCACCAAAGCTATACAGGCAGCAAGTAAATATATGAAAAGATGCTCAACATCCTATGTCATTAGGAAAGTGCAAATTTCCTTAAAAAGTTAAACAGACTCAGGGCGCCTGGGTAGCTCATCAGTTAAGCATCCAACTCTTGATTTGACTCAGGTCATAATCTCACGGTTCATGGGTTCGAGTCCCACATTGGGCTCTGTGCTGTCAGCGTGTGGCAGGTTTTGTGTCTCCTACTCTCTCTGCTCCTCCCCTATTTATGCTCTTTCTCTCTCCCCGTTTCTCAGAAATAAAATAACCATTAAAAAATTTTTTTTAATTAAACAGACTCTTGGGGTGCCTGGGTGACTTAGTCGGTTAAGTGTCTGACTTCGGCTCGAGTCATGATCTCACGGTTCATGAGTTCAAGGCCCACATTGAACACTCTGCTGTCACCACAAAGGTGGCTTTCGATCTTCTGTCCCCCTCTCCTCCGCTCAAGCTCTCTCTCTCAAAAATAAATAAACATTGAAAAAAAATTAGACTCTTACCGCACAATACAGTGATAGCTCTGATGGGATTCAGAACACATCACCTCAAAATATGGCCCCTTGGCATATTGAGTATTTCAGGCTAAATGAATATGAAAAATGGCATGTGCAGGAAAGACCTTCCGATCTTCCCCTGAAGCAGGTCCTAAAACCTTCATGGAAGAGACGCTCCCTCTGTACTGAGAGGAGGAGCCTCCTTATCTCTAAGGACGGAGGGCCACAGACAGGAATCTGGACGGACAGCCTTGGTGAGTTTCCCAGGTCACGCCCTCACCTCGTCCTCTTTGCCTTATCATATCTTTCCACAACTTTCCATTCTTCATCAAAAACCAGCATAAAAAAAACTTTAACCATTTCTTAGGGTCTTCATTTCCATAGGAAGGCTTCTATGCCTCATAAAACTTTATATTAAAGAAATCTGTATGCTTTTCTCCTACTAATCTGTCTTAATATGTTGAATTTTCAGGCCCATTCAGGGACCCTAAGAGGATAAGGAAAAAATTTTCCTCTCCTACCATACTCATTAGTATTTACCAAAATGAAGTGAAAAAAAAATTTTTTTTTAATTTTTCTGCAAGTTAGTTAACATATAATGTAATAATGGTTTCAGGAGTAGAATTCAGTGATTCCTCACTTACATGTAACATCCAGTGCTCATCCCAACAATCTCCTTACCCGTTTAGCCCCCCCACACCCAACACCCGTCCTGCAACCCTCAGTTTGTTCTCTGTATGTCAGAGTCTCTTACAGTTTGCCTCGCTCTCTGTTTTTGTCTTACTTTTCCTTCCCTTCCCCTATGTTCATCTGTTGTGTTTCTTAAATCCCACATATGAGTGAAATCATATGATATGTCCTTTTCCGACTGACTTATCTCACTTAGCATAATACATTCTAGTTCCAATCATATTATTGCAAATGGCAAGACTTCATTCTTTTTGATCATTGAGTATGTTTCCGTTGCCAAACGAAGTGAAAATTTATGTCCACACACAAACCTGCACAAAGATGTCGATAGCAGCTTTATTCAAAACTGCCCAAACTCAGAAGCAACCAAGATATCCTTCGGTAGGTGAATGGATAAACAACTTGTGGTCCCTACAGATGTTATGGGAATATAACCCCATGCTCAAAAGGAAATAAGCTATCAAACCAAGAAAAGATAGGGAAGAAACTTAACTGCAGGTAATTAAGTGAACAAAACCCATCCAAAAAGGCTACACAATAATGATTCTTAGTATATGACAGGCTGGAAAAGGCAAAACGATGAAGGCAGGAAACAACCAGAGGTTGCCAGAGATTGGGGAGGGAGGGAGGGATGAATATGCAGGCACAGAGGACTTCAAGGTAGTGGAACTACTGTGATATAATGGGGGATATGTGGCAATACATTTGTCAGAACCCATAGAATGAACAAAACCAGAAAGAAAATGTAACGTAAACTGTGGACTTTGAAGGCTAATAATGTGTCACTGTAGGTTAATCGAGTGTAACAAATGTACCGCCGTCGTTGAGGATATCAATAGTGGAGGAGGGGGTACATTGGAAGACAGAGGCTGTATGTGGGAACTCTGTACATTCTACTCTCTTTTACTATAAACCTCAAGGTGCTCTAAAAAGTAATATCTGTTAAAAAAAAAACAACAACAAAAGAGAGACCAATAGCTCACCAGAAAGTGGCATAAAGAACCAAACTTACCATTAAGTTAAAAGATATGTGGACTTTTAAAAGTAAACTAACTTAACCTCTAAAATTTGTGTTTTTAAATTTATACTGTGATCTTGAGCACTGAAATATATTCTTATGTGTTTTATTATTTTTTTAACATGGCCTGATTCTATTAAATAGTTACTTTCTATCAAGTTGTCTGACAATTGAATTTTCGTAAATACTCTCATTTTTAGTACATTTGTAAAATACCACATTTTCAAAGCATTTATATTTGTGTTATTAAATATCCTTTAATATCTCATGTAACACTTGAATACATGCCCATAAAAGGTCAGCAAGAACAAAACACTAACTTACTAATGGCGGTTACCCCCATTGAGGGGAGAGGGAAACTCCATTATTTTGTTTTATACTTCTCATATTAATTGAATTTTTTAATATTTATTTATTTTTGAGAGAGAGAGAGAGAGCAGGGGAGGGGCAGAGAGAAGAGAGGGAGACACACAATTCAAAGCAGGCTCCAGGTTCTGAGCTGTCAGCACAGAACCTGATGCAGGGCTCAAACACACCAACCATAAGATCATGACCGGAGCTGAAGCTGGATGCCTAACCAACTGAGCCACCCAGGAGCCCCATTCGATTTTTTTAATGTTATTTATTTACTTATTTTTATTATTGAGACAGAGAGAAACTAGCATAAACAAGGGAGGATCAGAGAGAGAGGGAGACACAGAATCTGAAGCAGGCTCCAGGCTCTGAGCCGTCAGCACAGAGCCCGACGCGGGACTCGAACCCACGAACTGCAAGATTGTGACCTGAGCCGAAGTTGGTCGCTCAACCGACTGAGCCACCCAAGCGCCCCTCAATTTTTTTTAAACCATGCATTATTTTTTCTGATTTGTAAAACATGAATTACTAATATTTAAACAATTTAAATGCTCTAATATGACTTGTTACTTTTGAGTTTGGTAGTAAAGGAGTTTCTTTTGGAATAGAATTTTAAGTATGGTGTACCTGTGTTGGTTTCATTATGATGTAATTCATGTTTTGACTGTGACTTATCATTTCAATTTGATCCTTCCTGTCCCCCTTCTACCCCTCTGCAACCAAGGGAAGCATCTCAGGAAATGACTCAGTTTTTCAGAGAGTTCAGGTTAAAAAACTCTGGAGTCATCCTTGACTCCTCTTTCCTCCCAAATCCAAAATCACATCTGCCCAATCTCTAAAATCTCTTTCTATCAAAATATATCTCAACTCTTATTACCATTTTCATCCAAGTCACCACGATTTTCCCCTAGATTATTGAAATGGCTTCATTAAAAAAAATTTTTTTTAAGTTGATTTATTTTGAAAGAGACAAAGACAGTGTGAGTGGGAGAGGTGCTGAGAGAGGGAGACAGAGAATCCCAAGGAGGGTCCACACTGTCAGCTCAGAGCCCCAAGTGGGGTTCCTCAAACTCAGAAAACCGTGAGATCATAACCTGAGCTGAAACCAAGAGTCTGTGGCATAACTGACTGAGCCACTCAGGAGCCACAAAATAGCTTCTTCATTGGCCTCGTGTTTCTTCTTTAGGCCATCATAACCTATTTTTAAAAAATGTTTACTTATTTATTTTGACAGAGAGAGAGAGAGACAGTGAGCAAGCCAGCGTGAGCACAAGCAAAGGAAGGGGCAGAGAGAGAGGGAGAGAGACAGAATCCCAAGCAGGCTCTATACTCACTGTAGAGCCCAATATGAGGCTCGATCTCAAAACCAAGAGATTATAACTTGAGCTGAATTAAGAGTCAACTGACTGAGCCACCCAGGCGCCCCCAACCCATAACCTATTCTTAACACAGCAGATGAGCCTGTTCCTTTTAAACAGAAATCCTAGCCCTTTAGTTCCTTGTTCTGACCCCTTGAATGGTGTCCCATGTCATACAAAATAAAATACAAACTCCTTCCAATAGTCTAGGTGCCATACAGAGCCCTCCAGGTCAGCTAGAGCTTCAATGGTCTCCCTCAATAAGCTAATACCTCACTATGACATCCCCCCACCACTCCAATCCAGAATTTTCTTTATAGTTGCTGTGTTCACCCGACATATTATTACCCCTACTAGATGGTAAGCACCATAAAGGCAGGGATTTTTTGTTTTGTTTTGTTTTTATTTTTGAGAGACAGAGAGAGTCAGCTCGAGCAGGGGAGGATCAGAGAGAGAGGGAGATACAGAATGTGAAGCAGGTTCCAGGCTCTGAGCTGTCAGTACAGAGCCCGAAGTGGGGCAAACCCATGAACCGTGAGATCATGACCTGAGCCAAAGACGGATGCTTAACTGACTAAGCCACCCAGGTGCCCCTAAAGGCAGGGATTTTTATCTGTATAGCTCATTATTTTATTTTTATTTTTTAAATGTTTATTTATTTTAAGAGATAGAACACACACGTGAGTAGGTGAGGGGCAGAGAGAGAGAATCCCAAGCGGCCTCTGTGCTGTCAGTGCAGAGCCTGACACAGGGTTCCATCCCAAGAACCATGAGAATGTGACCTGAGCCAAAATCAAGAGTTGGATGCTTAACTGACTGAGCCACCCATGCGCCCCTAGCTCACGATTTTAAAAAACAGCTTTGCTGAGATAGAATTCATGGATTACATAACTCATTCATTTAAAGGGCACACTTCAATGGCTTTTCGTATATTTGTAGAGTTGTGTAACCATTACTACAATCAATTTTACAATACAATCAAGGTCCCCAAAAGAAATTCCACTTTTCCTAGCCATCACTCCCCCCTTCTCCCTTTCTCCTCTGGCCCTAGGCAACCACTAATCTGCTTGCTGTCCCTGCAGATTTGCCTATTCTGGATATTTCATATAAATGGAATCGTGTAATACACAGTCCTTTGGGACCAGCGTCTTTTACTTAACACAATACTGTCAACATTCATCTGTGTCTCAGTAAGTATCCGTACTTTGCTCACCCCACCTTTTTTTTTTTTCCCCAAACAATATTCCATTGTGTGGATAGGCCACACTTTGTGTATTTGTCTGTTGAGGGATGTCTGGGATGTTTCTACTCTTTCCCTATTATGTATAGCACTGCTATGAATATTTGTGTACAAGTTTTTGTGTAGACGTCGTGGTTCAATCCTTGGAGGTAGATACTTAGGAGTGAAATTGTTGGGTTCTACTTAACCACATGAGAAACTAACTGATAGACTGTTGTGCAAAGTAATGGCACCATCCTGTATTCCCATTAGCAGTGCCTGAGAGTTCTTGTTTCTTCTTATCCTTGCCAACATATTTTTTTTTTAATTCTTGCCATTCTAACCAATGTGAAATGATGTCTCGTGTGGTTTTGATCTGCATTATCCTGATGATTAATCATGTCGAGGATCTTTTCATGTGCTTACTGACCACTTGTATATCTTCTTTGGAGACAAGTCTGTTCAGATCCTTGGCTCCTTTTAGTTGGGTTATTTGTTTATTACGGGGTTGTAAGAGTTCTTTAGATATTCTAGATATAAGTCCTTTATCAGACATACCATTTGCGAATATTATCTCCCATACTGTGGACTGGCTTCACACTTTTTTGATGTTGTCATTTGAAGCACAAAATTTTCCAACTCTGATGATGCCTTGATTATCTTTTTTTTTTTCTTCTGTTGCTTATGCTTTTGCTATCATAGCTAAGAAATCATGGACTAATCCAAGGTCATGAGGGTTTGTGCCTATGTTTTTTTACTGAGAGTTTCATGGTTTAGTTTATTTTAGACATTAGATCTTTAATCTATTTTGACTTCACTTTTATGTGTGGTGTGAAATAGAGAAGGAGTGGTTCCAACTTTATTCTTCTGTATGTGGGTAGCTAGTTGTCCTGGAACCTTTTTGTGAAAAGACAATTATTTCCCCATTGAATTACCATGGCACCTTGTTGAAAACCAATTGACTGTAATGTTGAGGGTTTATTTCTGTATTTCAGTTTTGTTCCATTGATCTATATGCCTCTCTTTGCGCCAGTATCACACCGTCCTGGTAACTACAGATTGGTAACTAGGTTCTTACATCAAGAAATGGGAGTCCTTCAACTGTTCTTTTTCAAGATTGTTTTGACGACTGAAAATCCCTTGAGATTCCAGATGAATGGTGTGGCCACCTTGGCAATTTCTGTAAAAAGTTAGCTGGGATTTTGATAGGACATATCATTAGCTTTCGTAACCACAGTTTTTAGTGGGTGCTCCATAAAGAGTTGTTGAAAGAACGAATTTTACTTTGTAGCGATGGAATATGTGTTTTCCATCTACAATTTCTCAGATTTGAGGATTTTATAATGGTTCTAGCTCCACAATATCTAGCAGATAACCCACATAATCTAGATTCCTAAGACAGCAGCACTAGAATATACCACTAAACCTGAACCTTACATCCAGTCTCTGTGTACAGAGACTACTGAAGAGCTATTATTGAAACACCATCTTGGTTAAGATCAACTATTGGAAACCTTTGATTTAGGATACAAAGTCAATGAAAAGTAATGACTGAAATAGAAAATCTATAGCATTACCATCAGTATCACCTCTCAGACTGATACTTGGTTTAAAAAGAATGCATCATTGGGGGGCCTGGGTGGCTCATGCAGTGAAGCATCCGACTCTTAATTTGTCTCAGGTCACGATCTCATGTTTTGTGAGTGCGAACCTTGAATTGGGTTCTCCGCTGACAGCATGGAGCCTGCTTGGGATTCTCTCTCTTCCTCTTTCTCTGCCCCTCCCCTATTCATGCTCTCTCTCTCCCTTTCAAAAAAAAAAGCTTTAAAAAATATACAAACAAAATCAAAACAAAAATGAATGAATCATTAATTACATGTACCAGCGGGCAGAGGATGTTAGGTTTACATCTTACTGAACAGGTTTTGTTCATAAGGAGATGGTAGAAATGGGTGGTGTGAACCCCTTGGGTGCTGAATATTGTTCAATCCACTTCAAATTCCTTGAGAATCCCCACTTAGCATCTTGTAAGATCTTCATTTAGGATCCCGTAAGAGGCAAAAGGTAGTGTAGTGTACTGGTTCAGAGGATAAACTCTAGGCTAATGTTCTCTGGGTTCAAGTCCTACCTCTGTTGCTTATTAGCTCTGTGTCTTTTGTGACCTAGTTCATCATTTTTAATCTGAGAATAAGTGATAACACTCATTTCATAGAGTTGTTTATATACATATTATAAAATCCCTAGAAGAGTGCCTAACATTCTATTTTTGCATCAATGAAATAAAATGAATAAAAAATCAATAAAACTGTTAAGTACACGGGCACCTGGGGGGCTCAGCTGGTTAAGCATCCAACTTAGGCTCAGGTCATGATCTTGCAGTTTGTGAATTTGAGCCCCACGTAGGGCTATGTGCTGACAGCTCAGAGCCTGCAGCCTGCTTCAGATTCTGTGTGTGTATGTCTCTCTCTCTGCCTCTCTCCCACACACACTCTGTCTCTCTCTCTCAAAAATAAAATAAAAACATAAAAAAATTAAAAAACAAACTGTTAAGTACACTAATAAGTGGCTGCAAACTGCCCCGTTTATCTAGCTTACTTTACCTATCCCATGATCTCTCCTCAGTCTTTTCAAGTTATCAATTAATAATCATGATTCCACCACTCCTACACAGAGAAGCCCTCATTAGGCTGTTATTGAAAGACTGCCAATTTCATGACACGCATTTATTCCGTAGAATACTCACTATGTGCAAGAAAAGATCTGTAAACAACCAGACTTGAGTATGGTTTCACTTTGGGGCCAGTTACTTTGAAAAAAGAAAAAAAGAGCTCCTTGCTTTTGTTTCAATTTATAGACTTGGTGGTGGATCAGCTCATTTAATGAGCTATAGCTGAGAGCAAATACTCAAGGAACATCGAGTGCTAAAAGTTCGGAGGATTTGATTTTTTTCAGTCCAGTAACCAAAAGCATTTGATCTTTTATTGACTGAATATGGTTGCTGTAAAAAGAAATGAAATGTCCTAAGTATTCAGGGTTGGATAACTACGAATGCTTTCTATTTTCACTGTTCAAACCCCTTAACTTTATGCTGTGTATAATAATATATTAGCATGTTCAGGCTTCATAAGGAAAATATACTTTTTGTCTGACAGTATTAAAATGGCCTAAGGGATGAAATTCTCTCCATGGTGTAGATCTTTGTATTAACAATTATTTTCCCAGATTAGTATCCTATTTTACCTAGGCAAGACAAGGAAAATGAAAGTAACATGCCGGGATGTTTCTTATTTGAAAGAGTAAGAGAATGTGGCCTTCACCCAAATTGTGATTTCCTTTGATAAATGTGCTTGAAGGAGATTCTGGAGGCTCTGCAGAATGCCCTCAGAGCAGCCCCGCCTGGCATATCTTCCCAGCAGGCCCTGGAGACATTCCCACTAGGATAGAATAAAAGTTCCATTATTCAGCAAGGCAAAGTCTATCACCGTACTCATTAGCATAGTTTGGAGGTTAAACAATGGTGTCTCCTCCTAACTTATTCATTATCAAATTACTTCACGATGTTTATTTAGACTACTGTCACTGAATCAATGGCACCAAGTTATAAAAACACGACTTTCTGAGACTTTGTTAGAGAAAATGCTCCAAAAGGAAAGTTCTCTGGATAGGGACATAAGAAATGTATTCCTTCCCATTCAAACAATTGGTCCCAATATCTGTTTCAAATACCTCCCATTTACTATACGGGATATATAAAATACTTTAATAAAAACTAGTCCTGAGTCTTAGAATAGTGTCCCTTAAATATTTATGTAATTAATGTCACATCATCAACTGAAAATAGCATGCACTCTTGTAAATGATAACAATAAATGAAAAAATACATTTTATTGCCAGTGCCTGCAAGTAAAATGGGTATTTTGCATATGGCAGTGTAGAAATACATAAGGAATCCGAGACGTATTTGTCAGTTTTTAGTGGGTAAGGCTGGCCTGGTCTCGTTCAACTTTACAGCGGGAAAACAATTTCTATTTCATTTTTCAAAAGTCTTCTTAATGATTAAAGGAGGGACGATGACCTTTTGGGTAAGTTTTGGCGTTTAGAACAAAGAATTTACTTTTACTTTTAGTCACTGGAAAATGGATCGGCTTGGTTAATCTTTCACTAGGAAAATGTCCACTGATGAGGTAACTTGGAAACATGCTTCTATTTCTTAGTGAGGAGGGGAGATCTGCCCCATTAAGTCTGTTTCCATGTAACATCTGGTAAGTGGAGACTCATAACCCTGGATATGCATCTACTCCAAGGCACCCCTAGATATCATGTGCACGGAGGAAGCAGAGATTATGAATGGGCGGCGCGGGGAGAGAGGACTCTGCTCCTGGTAAACACGGAGTGAGCTCGGACAGTCTCTTTAAGAATGAAGGGAGCACTCCGGCCACCCCAGATTCGGAGCACATTCTGCTTGCAAGCAGCTGTGTGATCATGTACCTAGTCTTGGTAGGATATGGCTCATTTTACATGATTTTTCTCAAAAGCAAATGTGAAGTTCTGGTTGTAACGTGACATGTTCTCCACCCGAAAGTGGACTGAGGAAAAGGAAACTTCACACAGAAGGTCAGTGTTACCCCTTTTCTCCCTCACTAACAGCATGCTGAAATTTGTAAGAGCTGAAGTTACCTTTCTGGGGTATTTTCTTTTTTATTATTATTTTTTAACGTTTATTCATCTTTCAGAGAGAGAGACAGACAGTGGTGAGAGGGAGAGGGTCAGAGAGAGAGGAAGACACAGAATCGGAAGCAGGCTCCAGGCTCTGAGCTGTCAGCACAGAGCCCGATGTGGGGCTTGACCCCACAGACTGTGAGATCATGACCTGAGCCGAAGTCAGACACTTACCCCACTGAGCCACCCAGGCGCCCCTTTTTTGGAGTATTTTTATTTTGCAGTTGGCTCTTAGTCCGCACACAGATTAGGTGAAGTTCCACAACTTTAAGGAAGATCAGAACTTATGTCATCTGCAGAATAAATTCACCAACTGCCAATCATTTATGGTGAAATAGACTCTTGGGTTCTTTTTAGATCACGAGTTTTACAGCCTTCCAACCACCCTCCGCCTCCAATTATATACATTAAGTCACTTCTTAATCAGAAGGACTGCAGTTGGTCTGTAAATTTAGGGAGAGAATCATTTCTTCATGTGCTTACTTTGCTTTTCACATCATCCAGAAAGGAAGCTCTAGTGCATTTGAGAATATGCTGGGAATTACACAAATGTATGCAATGCACCTCAGATGTGTCTTTGGCTTAGATGCCATTTATTGAGAAGCTGCACACACACACAATCCGGCCTGCTCGTGCAGCCGTGCAGCACACGGGCATACCTTATGGTGCTTCTGTTTAACATGCAGTCTTCGTGGAGGGACAAATCTGATACAGGTATACTTTTCTAACCTCCTGTTTACAGTAGAGCAGTGTGCCTTTCTGGCGCTGCCCGGGAAACAGGATGGGTGGAATCTGGGAATACAGCCTTGCAACGTGCATAATCCTGGCTCCACAATTGAGGAGATTCAATGAAGGGAAGCACTGGTCTCCTTGCAGAGGGCAAATGCAGTCAGTGCAGAAAGAGTCTATCTGGGGTTTTGTTATTCAAGTCGTTCCACCGCACGTGTGTTCAAACCAAGTTCTCATCATGCAGCAGCTCTCTGGAGCTCGGCTCTAGTTACACACGCACACAAACCCTGTCTTCTGGGAGGAGAAAGAACTGCATAGCCACATTTCGGCTTCTGTGTTTGCTCAAGGCTAAATGAAATAGCCTTCACTTCAGTGACACGCCGCTATGTCACCATGTCACTGGTGGAGAGAACTCCTGCAGGAAGGTGAGGGTATGAATCATTTCAGGAAAATATTATCTTCGGCTATGATGAATCTGATGTTCCTCTAGGCTGTCTGGCCAATTTGTTTCCCTCTTTTTTCTTAAAGAAGTAAATGTGACCAAGATGTTCCCTGGAGGGCCCCCTATAGATAAAGCATGTGCACTGATACACACACAAGTGAAATATACTACAGAGCTGCATGCAGTATGTAGAAATACGTATATCACAATATTTCATACTTGTTAGTGAAAATATTTTTACAACATAGTGCCTCCCAAGTGCAGGAAATAAATCAAGCCTTTTAAAAAGTGATTGCAGATGATTCATTTAGTGCTGTCATAATACAGTGTTTTCTTTAATGAAAATTTATATAGTTTTTCCTGGACTCCGTGAAATAAATTTACACTGAAAGATGGGAGGCACCAATACATCCAATATTAAGCACACCCACTTGACAATACACAGGGGCTTGACCGAGCGAGGTACAGTCTGACATCACTCGAAAGCACCTTTTCTGATCTAAGGTTTTCCAAGTTAAGATCATCACAAAAATGGACCAGAAACTGGTGGCATTTGGAAAGGAGGCAGAACACTTGTAGATCAACCTTATGCTGTCACAGTAAACTACCCACAGAATGATTCAGATCCGGATAATAGATTTGTGTTTTATTTATTTATTATTTATTTATAAATGTTTATTTATTTTTGAGAGAGAGAGAGTGAGAGCGAGCAAGCAAGACAGAGCGTGATCAGGGAGGGGCAGAGAGAAGGGGGACAGAAGATCTGAAGCGGGCTCTGGGCTGACAGCCGAGAGCCCAATGTGGGGCTTGAACTCACGAACCATACGATCATGACCTGAGCCAAAGCTGGATGCTAAACTGCCTGAGCCACCCAGGTGCCCCTGGATTTGTGTTTTCAACAATGTGCTTGCGACTGTTAACATCTGCAGGGAGAGAGAAATACAGCTAGCAACAGCAGCTTCTTACAGCATTTCAAATTGCAGACAGATGTAAGAAAATACAACTAGAAAAGGATGGCCAGCGTGAAAGAATTGAGAAGGTAGAGCAACTGGAAGAATGATATACGTACTTATACGCATATATGTGAAGATACAGGCATGCCCCCTCTTGTTGTGCTTTATTCTACGGCACTTTTACACGTGAAAGTTTGCACCCACCCTGCATTGAGCAAGTCTATCACTGCCTTTTTCCAACAGCATTAGCTCATTTCATGTCTCTGTGTCACATTTTGGTAATTTCTGCAGTATTTCAAACTTTCTCATTATTATTATATTTGTCACTGTGATCTGTGATCAGCGATTATGACTTGCCAAAAGCTCCGAAGGCAGTTAGCATTTTTCAGCAATAAAGGCTTTTTAATTAAGGAATGTATATGGTTTATTTAGACATCCTGCTACTGCGCATTTCATGAATGACAGTACAGTATAAACATGATGTTTATATGCATTGCGAAGCCAAAATAGTCACTTGACTTATTGCAATATTCACTTGATTGTGGTGGTCTGAAACCAAACCTGCAATCTCTCTGAGGCATACCTGGGCATGCACATATGCACATATATAATTTTATAGTCCTAGAATATGTAGTAAGGACTCATGATAAACAAAGAGCAGGAATGTAAAGCCAGGACTTAAGATAGACAGATGAGGGCTTAAGAGAAAAAAAAATCCTCTCTGATACATTTAGAAAAATTAGATATTAATGTAGTTCAGAAGGCAATGGTCTTTAAAAAGTTTTAATGGTGAAATAAAAGGCTGTCGGGGCCTGGGACACGGTGGTGGAATGGGGTTGGATTGAAGCGCAGAGTAGGTGGGAAGAGGGAGGTGGGGCACGCATTATCACTGTTCTTGGAACCTCACGTCAGAGACACTGTGAACCGTGTGGCCCATCATGGACTGTCAATCACGTGTTACAGGTACGCACAGAAATCAAGCCACAGAGTTCATGGTCTGACGCTAATGTCCTCTGGGATTATGAGTGTAAGAGTGAGGGTGACTTCTTACTTGAAGTAAAAGGTGATGCCAAAGATGGCCGACTGAGCCACCCAGGCACCCCTCAATATAAAGAACTTCTAATTTAAGAGGGGATTGGAGGGGCGCCTCAGTGGGTGGCTCAGTCGGTTAAGTGTCCGACGTCAGCTCAGGTCATGATCTCATAGTCCGGGAGTTTGAGCCCCACATTAGGCTCTGTACTGACAGCTCAAAGCCTGGAGCCTGTTTTGGATTCTGGGTCTCCCTCTCTCTCTGCTCCTCGCTTGCTCATGCTCTGTCTCTCAAAAATGAATAAATGTTAAAAAAACATTTTAAGAGGGGATTTTAATGAGGTATCAGCTAGTGGGAAATAAATAACTCTAAGGAAAGTAGGAATAGCAGACATAAAAGCACAGAATATTCTAGTACTATACTATACAATACTATATTGTGTCCCTAGCACCGTGGCTGAGAGAGAGACCAAGGAAGAGGCCCCCCAGGGCTGAGATCTAAATACTGTTGGAGAGGGCATGGTCATAGCTGACTACATGGATGAAAAGTTACTAGTGAAACTCTGTGGAAACCTACCCCCTAGGTCACCAGAAACAGCCATTCATGGATGACCGGCCTGGGTGGTTCAGTTGGTTAAGCACCTGACTTCAGCTCAGGACTGCAGGTCAGGGCATGATCTCACCACGTGTGGGTTCGAGTTCCACATCGGGCTCTGTGCTGAAAGCCCAGAGCCTGAAGCCTGCCCCGGATTCTTTGTCTTGCTCTTTCTCTGCTCCTGCCCCTCTTGCACTCTGTCTCTCTCTCTCAAAAAAAATATTTTTTAAAATTAAAAAAAAAAGCCATTCATGGGAAGGCGTCTCACTCAAGGTACTCTAGGGCAAAAACACCTGAAACAGTTGTCACAGGGGGCTTCAAGGACTGTGTCCCAGGGGCACTTGGGAGGCTCAGTGGGTTAAGCAAATGAATCTTGGTTTCAGCTCAGGCCATGATCTCACAGTTCGTGAGTGTGAGCCCCATTTCGGGCTCTATGCTGATAGCTCAGAGCCCGGAGCCCGCTCCAGATTCTCTTTCTCTCTCTCTCTGCCCTTCCCCTGCTTGTCCTCTGTCTCTCTCTCAAAATAAATGAACATTAAAAAATAAATATTCCAAATAAAAAAAAAAAAACCAGAGCAGAGAGTAGCTGGGTAGTCAGGACAAATCACGTGACTTACAGAAATCGAGATCAGTCTTCTTGCATCCTTTACACCATGTTCTGAGCACAGACAATGAAGGAATAGAACATTACCAGTGCTTCCTTTTCCGCTGCTTGTAAAGGGCAGAGTTAGATACACGGATAGATGACCTAGGCTTAAGCCAATTCTTTCTGTCTTCATGAAACTGCTGTTAAATGTTCTTTGCTTATGTTCTGTTAACCGAGTCGGACGGGGTATTCCTTTGCTAGTGCCGCCATAACAAAGCACCACACAGTTCTTTTTTCAGAGTCCTGGAGGCTGAAAGCCCAGATCAAGGATTCAGGTTCTTCTGAGACTTCTCACCTTGACTTACACATGACTGTCATTGCCCTGTGTCTTCCCATGGTCTTTGCTCCGTGTCTGCTTCTGTGTCCAAATTTCCTCTTCTTGTGAGGACATCAGTCATATTGGCTTAGGGCCCTCCCTAATGCTTTCATTTTAACTCAATCCCATCTTTAAAGACGCTATGTGCAAATACAGTTACAGTTTGGAGTACGGAGGCTTCAGGCTTCAGCTTATGTATTTTGGGAAGTACACAATTCAGTCCACAACAGGTGGTGAACTGTGGGGGTGCCCGCATCACGCTGGGCCATTTACTTCCTCACCTCCAATCTCGGTTTCTGTAACTACTTTGCAAGTCCATTGTGAGATCTAAGATGGTGCAGGCAAAGTATTTAGGAGACTTTCTGGAGTACACTAAGAGCAACAGATATCAGCTATTGGCCACCATGATATTACTTTAAATCATCTTTTACTTAACGACAAACACACAATGGGTACTTCCCGGATGATATAATACCTCTGCATAGAATATGGTAGGGAGGGCATACAAGCTTCTAACGACTGAGTTAAGTTTGTCTTTTCCCCAGGACCTTTTCACATGCTGCGCTTGTACCTGCCCTTCTGCACTGCTGGCCTCTTCCAGCCTTCGCCCAATGGAACGCGAGAGAGGCCTTGCTTGGCCACCCTGCGTGAAGGAGGTGCTTCCTCATTCTTGCTATCTATCCTCCTGTCTTGTCTTCCTTTTCAGTACTCTGAGGGTCAGTTCTCTGTCTTGTCCCCTGGAAGGTCAACTCTTTTTCTCACTGCCACATCCCGAGTTCCTAGCACACTGAACATGGTACACAGATGGTGCTCACCATGCGCTGTGTAACTGAGTAAGAGGCAGGAAGCTGTGGGACCCTGTATGTGGACGCAAGTCCCGGCTGAATGACAATACGCAGCCACGTGCTCCAGAGTATAAATGGGAGGTTTCCCAAAGGAGAAAGGGATAAATTAACTGCACTTTGGCAATACTGACATTTTTGTAAGTCAGTGATAATGGTACTCATTATTTTTATTGCTGGAAAACCGCTATTTCCTTCCAGGACACTCGGCCCCAAATGACGACAGCAAGAAGATGGTATCTTAAAACGCTAACTTTGAAATCTATAAATGGAAAGCCCCAACTCTTTCAACAACCATTGTAATCAAGTGCAAAAGGCATAAAAATGTGAGCACTTAAAGAGCTCTCTTCCCCTTTGCAGCCCAACCCAATCCAAAGCACTTCAGGTTACCGCAGACGTCAAAGAGGGGGTAGGTCCAGCTCTGCAGGATCCAGAGAAGGGAAAAACAAAGTTCCAGAAAACACAAAGGCCATCAAGCCCACATACGCATTTCTTTGACTGAGTCCACAGTGCATGAATATTGCGACAATGATTAGTCTTGGCTTAGGGCTGTTTTGTCAGGTCTAAGTGGTCAGGCGGGCCATTTAAATGGTCCCATTTTATTTGACTAACACCAAACCCTTAGTTATGATCAGGTCAAATATATTTTGTGTATGCATAAATGAGCATCTGTGCACTTTTTGTGCATGAAAATTTGAGCGCAGTCCTTGTTAAAAATTCTAGCTCAAATTATGAGATGATTTGGATTAGGAAACACTACATTTATGTAACTTTGTCTGCTGTGAGCCTCTTAGCACGTGCAGTTTTATTATCACTATTTTAATCACACGGGTGGAAATGAAAGCCTGTCCAAATTTGAGACCACGTCCTGGTGGTACTTTTCAAATATAAACTGAGATAATCTGAGTCTATTAATATACAAAGAAGACTCTTAAACATCAACTTGAAGGGCGCCTGGGTGGCTCACTCAGTTAAGCATTCGACTCCAGCTCAGGTCATGATCTCACAGTTGATGAGTTCGAGCCCCACATCAGGCTCTTTGCTGACAGCTTGGAGCCTGGAGGCTGCTTCAGATTCTGTGTCTCCCTCTCTCTCTGCCCCTCCACCACTTGTGCTCTGTCTCTCTCTGTCTCAAAAATAAACAAACATTAAAAAAAAATCAACCTTAAATTGAAGAAAGAAAAAATGTGTCTGCAGTCAGTATGCCAGTTCGGGTACAACAACGTGGACGGTCGTGCAGGGGTCAGTGCGGGGCATGATTCAGTATGGGACCCACACGGGATCAGGGGCAAACAGGATCATTTTCTCCTAAGCAATACCCAACCAAGGATTTCACCACGTGAAATACTGAAATTAGCATCGAAACCACATAGTATATCCTAAACTGAATGTAATGAGTCAATTACATTTAGTTCATGTCACATTATGGATTTAATTCTCACCAACCCTTCAGCTTTGCTGCTCTTGACAAGATGTTCATGAGGAAAACCTGGAGAGGCGATGTTAAGGCGCCTTTCCTTGAGGGAGCTGGACTCACACCATTAGTGCCGTCAAGATTCCGGGGCCCAGAAAGAGAAGTTCAGTTTATTCTTTCCAGAATAACAAACTTGGCAAAGAGTAGGCTTTGCTGTTGGTTATTCTGAAAGCATGGAGATTGTTAACGTGAGTGGGGGCAAAGCAAAGACCATTTGTTTTGTCTGTTTTCCAGAAGGCCTACAAGTGAGGTGCCATCCATATACAAGTTTTCCTGCCATTATGTCATACGTGTGTTCCTGACAAACTTCATGTTCTGAAAAATTGAGCACTGAAAATAACGGGGTCCAATGGGTAAATAGGGTCGGGTCAGATCGTGCAAACATATGCAGCCTTGTAACCAGAGCACACCAGGAACATGTTAATAATGTTTAAAAAAATTTTTTTTAATGTTTGTTGTTTTTGAGAGAAAGAGAGAGAACAGAGCATGAGCAGGGGAGGGGCAGAGGGAGAAGGAGACACCGAATCTTAAGCAGGCTCCAGGCTCTGAGCTGTCAGCAGAGCCCGATGCAGGGCTCAAACCTATGAACCACAAGATCATGACCTGAGCTGAAGTTTAACCCACTGAGCCACTCAGGTGCCCTCAACATGTTAATGATTTTAATAAAAATACAAACACAGTTGAAAAGACATTCAAAATGCCTCATCAATAAGCACTTTAATAAACCTATGATTTTATCCATTTTTTCTTTCTATTTTAAGTTTTTTAAAATTTATTTTGAGAGGGAGCGAGAGGGAGAGAGGGAGAGAGGGAGAGAGAGAAAGAGAGAGGGGGAGAATCCCAAGCAGCTCCACGCCATCAGCGCAGGGCCCTAAGTGAGGCTTGCTCTCACGTGTGATCATGACCTGGGCCAAAATCACGATTTGGATGCTTAACCAACTGAGCAACACAGGCACCCAGGATTTTATCCTTTTGTAAAAAAGAAGTGAAAGGTGCTCAAGGGAAGCGACTCAAAGTGAGAGCCAAGGTTGCTACGGCGCAGAGATGAGAAGAAAATATACCACGAATGAGGAAGAACCAGGCCAAAAGCACCTACGTCAAGTTCTGACTGAATGGAGTCAAGAAGACGGAGTGGCAAACGGGCATCATGTGGGGAAGTCTGTTAGTCAGGGGTTTGCTACATCCAGCTCTTGTTACTTGTGACATAAAACGTTCGTGGGAGGAATAATGTATTTTACATGTCAGCTTGACTGGGGTGAGGGATGCCCTGATAGCTGGAAGAACATTGTGTCTGGGTGTGTCTACGAGGGTGCTTCTGGAAGAGATTATCGACGTTGGAACGGGGACACTGCCCTCACCAGGGTGGGCAGGCACCGTCCAGTCCCCAGGGGCCCGAGTAGAACAGAAAGTCGGGGGAATGGCAAATTCCTCTCACTCTCTGCTGAAACGGAGATATATCCACACTCTTGGTTTGGGGGACTTTGGCCTTGGTCTCCCATCCAAGTACTAATCAGGGCTGACCCTGCTTAGCTTCTGGGATCACACGAGATCAGGCGCATTCAGGGTGGTGCGGCTGTAGATGGGACTTTGGACTTGGAATGAATGACACCATGGCGGTTCCCGGTATACCAGCCTGCAGATGGAAGGTCATGGGACCTCTGGGTCTCCAGAAGCACAGAATTTCTGGACAAACCCTGAATAATACAGTGTGTGAATAAAAAATCACATCAGAGCTAACAGGACTTCCTTGAGATATTAGCGTTGTGTTCTTATTTACAATCACATGTGAGCATGCGCCCATCGGAGAACCATGGGGGTGGCCAGACCAGACTGTATGTCACTTCTCAGTATATGTACTTGTCTCTACAATTACTTGTTGATTTGAATCATCGCCTTTCAAACAAATGTCACATAATTTGGCTAAAAAGTCCAGATTCCTTTTATTGGATATTAAGATTTCAACAATCCATTTCCTTTTTTTCTGGGCTACAATTTTCTTCTCAGCGAGTCTAGTTTGTTCCAAACCAGGGTCCCCAGGTTCATTTTCTCTTCTTCCTTCCTCTTCTCATTAATGTCTGCTTGTCTTATTCTATATGCATCATCCTGTTCTTTTTTCTTTTTATTTTCTTTTTTATTTTTGAGAGAGAGCATAAGAGAGTATAAACAGGGGAGAGGGCGAGAGGGAAAGAGAGAGAGAATCTGAAGCAGATTCCATGCTCAGTGAGGACCCCAACGTGGGGCTTGATCCCACAACTCTGGGATCATGACCTGAGCCGAAGTCAAGAGTTTGACCTTCAAATGACTGAGCCACCCAGGTGTCTCTTACCCTTATTCCTTTATTTTTTTTAAATGTTTATGCATTTTTGCGAGAGAGAGAGAGAGAGAGAGAGAGAGAAAGACAGAGTGCAAGTGGGAGAGGGAGACACACAATCCGAAGCAGGCCCCAGGCTCTGAGCTGTCAGTACAGAGCCTGACGTGGGGCTCGAACTCATGACCCATGAGATCATGTGATCGTGACCTGAGCCAAAGTCAGATGCTCAACCGAGTGAGCCACCCATGCACCCCCTTATCCTTATTCTTAACATAACCCTGTTTTGATGGTAAGACTTCTCATATATACCTATTTTAAGGAAGCAGTGTTAAAATAAGCAACAAAGTATAAAGTTGAAACTTGCAGGCACCCCTTCTGCAACAGATGACCAATCCATTTTTCAACTAGCTCGTTCTCCCCACGATGCATAGAACTGTAACACTCTTAGATATGTGTGTCCATTTTCCGGGGCTGCCATAACACATCCCCACAAACTGGGTATCAGTTTTACTTTCTTACAGCTCTGGAGAGTCTGAAGTCAAGGTGTTGACAGAGTTGTGTCCTTCTGAGGGACAAACAATTCCATGCCTCTCTCCTGACGTGAGGTGGCCGCCGGCCATCTCTGACACTCACGGGCCTCCCGACACATCACTGCCCTCTTGGCCCCTTTCTCCATGCTGAAGTCTCCTTAGTGTACACGTCTTCTTTCCTTCTCTTCCCTCATGACACGTGGCCTTGGTTTTAGGGCTGCCCTAACCCAGGAGGACCTGATTTTGAGATCTTAAAGTACATCTGCAAAGCACCTCTTTTTCCAAAGGAGGCCACATCCCAGGTTCCAGGGAATGTAATTTTTTGAGGGGCATCATTCAACACACTGCCACACGATTTAAGCAATTGTTGTCACGGAATGAGGATGGTGGGTTTTGTTGAAATGCTGACAATCCCTTCTTAAAGGGCTGGGGTGGTCGGGACTGTACTCAGCGGCTGAGTTTTACTCTGCTTGAAATTAACTTATTTTTATTGACTCTATGACCTTGGGTGTCTGAGTTAAATGCCCCGTGAGAAAGTACTGTGATTAGACAGACGAGTTCACTAGGAAAAAGTGACTCAAAAGGCCCAACGGTATTCACTTTGGCTCTCCTGCACAGGCAATGTAAGTCCTAACGAGTCAGCTCTACAGTAACCAGAGTGTGAAAGCATTCATAAATTACACAAATTCTCATAGTGGGAAAGTGAAATTTACCTGCAGGGAAATATACAAATGTAAATTCTTTTCTACGGTTTATTGTGTTTGTGGCAAGAAATGATGATTGTCCCTACTTCCTACCATGAATACAACACACCAACACACACACAGGTACACTGACGCACACACACACACACAACACGTACCAACACATATGTACCAGCGTACACATACACACACAGGCATACCAACACACAATACACAACACACAAACTGACACACACACACACCCCAACACATACACACAAACACATTATACTTAGACTAAATACCCAAAGTGATTGCGAGCAGCTCCCACGTACAGATTCAGTAAACGGTAATTAAAAGCAACGCAGTTGGGGCGCCTGTGTGGCTCAACTGGCTAAGCGTCCAGCTTCGGCTCACGTCATGATCTCACTGTTTGTGGGTTCGAGCCCCGCGTCAGGCTCTGTGCTGACAGCTAGCTCAGAGCCCGGAGCCTGCTTCGGATTCTGTATCTCCCTCTCTCTCTGACCCTCCCCTGCTTGTGCTGTCTCTCTCTGTCTCTCAAAAATAAATAAAAAACAGAAAAAAAATTAAAAGCAATGCATTTATTTCCTTTATGTTTTCCTTTCAGTACATTCCAGACTCTGTTCTTAACCTTTCACTGTCGCTCACTTAATTAATAAAAACGTTGCCACATTTCTTTTACATAATGTGCCATTCCCCAGCAAATGTAAGGGGATCCTGGCACACAAGGCTGTTGTTTTTCTTTTCTGTTCTTTCTGTCCAGCACTGAGCACTATGAGTCCCAATTATTTTACCCACCGAGAAAGGAAAGTTTAAAGCAAAGCCTTTATTCATGGGGCTACCTGAAGCTTTGACATCATTAGATGGAACTCACTGCATGACTTTAGCAATGGAGTTTACACACACTACTGGAAGTTTACTATTATCATTTCTGTTAGCACCTGCTGTTTTTGCTGTGGTTGTTGTTGTTTTGATAATGCCAGGGCTCCTGGTAGAGTGTAGGTGACTCTTCAGAGACATGAGTCAATGTCAAAAAAAAATCTACTTTTGGGGGGGAGGGTAGCTTCTTGTCTGGCCCACTATAATTGCTATTCATAGATCCACAGGGCACACTTCCAGGTCCAAAACATACACATTCGGCAGTTTGACCCTTCAAGGTGCTATAAAAGCATAAATGCATTTCTTTGGAGAAAACTGTGTGCAACGACATGGTCCCCTGAAACTGTCCAATTTGATCTGTGATTCCTGCTGAGATGTGCATTACATCATGGTCTATTTTCGGCTTGTTACATTAATCAAAACCTATGCCATTTATTAAACAGCTTCCTGCAGCTCAGGCATTGGAAATGAAGAGTGCCAGCAAGCAGCTGCCAAACACCATGCACGAAAGAGGTGGGCTGGATGTGAGTAATGTACAAATTGAATTTCAAGTGACTGAGCAGTCTCTTTATCTCTCGGTGACACAACCAGGGACTGTGGCCGTGTGCTTAAGGAAATGAAACCCAGAGCCATGGTTCAATCATGGGGTGGTTACCGTGGCCCTGCCCAGCAGTCTTTCCGGAACCGCTGATGAGTGTGACCTTTACAAAAATGCAGAGAGCCTTGATTTCTGCACGCTTAACCTTTACACGCCGGAACCCCTCTGTGAAACCTACCCACAGCAGAGGGAAGCTTCAGAATCAAAACAGACACACACCTTTTATGAAAGAGCGAGTACAAGCACGCACCCCCCCACCCACACGTATTCTTGGAGGATGAAGACATCGAACCCAATTTCAATTATTCTCTCGACCGTGTGTTTTCGGGCGTTTACACTCCCCTCCCTCCTCTGGAGCAGGAAAGTACCCGTACTCAGTGCAGTGTCAACCCTGTACTTAAATTCATTTGCTCCACTTCACAACAGGCTTGGCCGAAACTGGTGGTGAGAATGGAAATTACATATGTTTGGGACTTGCCAAAAGTCACGGAGGCCATTTGCTCACTGTTAAATAACGACGGCGTGCACACGCTGAGTGCTCCGTGCCCACCAGTGACCCAACCAGGACAGCCATTGTGATTGGATAGCGTTTCAAGGGTAAGGGATTTGCATGGTGAGGCTAGAGGTCCCAGAGCGTTATGACAGTAGCTACAGCAATATTCCTACTTGACTATAACAATGAATCAATCCTTCCTTCCTGGGTTCCTACCTGCCTTTAATAATACTTTGTTTTTAAGTGAATCTAATTTTACTCATTATTTACATACTGATTCAGACCACATTCAGCACTAAGAAAAAGCAAGTAGGTTATCTACCCCTTTTTTGATTTTTTTTATGATCGTTATTTATTTATTTTGAGAGAGAGAGAGAGAATGTATGAGGGCAGAGAGAGAGGAGGGAGAGAGAATCCCAAGCAGGCCCTGCACTGTCAGCACGGATGGAAACTGACACTGGGCTTGAACTCATGAACCATGAGATCATGACCTGAGCTGAGATCAAGAGTCACACACTCAACCGAATGAGCCACCAGGTGCCCGTGACCCTTTTTTAATATCTAGTTCTAGTAGTTGCATTTTCACTACTGTGCTCTTCTCTTGACTAAGTTCTTTGTGTAACCTGATCACGTGACTCACCTAGCAAGCAAGCCCATGAAACAGTTAGAAGAGGCTAAGTTCTTACTATTGATGAGAAAACTAACGTCTAAAGAGGTTGAAGAGCATGTCAAAGGTCAACATGGCAAATCACTAGTAATCCTGGGATGTTAACCTTCCTTTTCTGTGATTTCTACAAACAACAAGGGAGATGGCAGTAAGACTACGGGGAAACCAGTAATTTCAAAAGACAACTTTAATTGTCTTTACAGAGTCTCAATCTGCGGCTTCCTGTTTTCTATATTCACTGGAGAAACCTTGTCAAAGTGCAGGAAACCCCTGATGTGCAGACACCTAGCTTAGAAACACCATCCAGCCAAGTGATCAACCATGAGATACTGTGGGGAAGGGGCCGGGCAAACTTTTAGAGGCTCAGTTTAGAAGTGGAAAAAAAAAAAAAGTAGGCGGGAGGATACGCTAGAAAAGAAGAAAGAACCAACAGACGACCTCCACCGTCATTCATTCATTCCCAGGGCCGCCATCCGAAACCGCCGCAGGAGAGAGTCCGTGAAATTCACGAACCACTTTTATTCTTGTGTTTGAGGCACTGTACTAAGTGCTGAGAATACAGATCCAAGATGGTCTATAAATAACTCTAAGCAGAGGCTGGGTGTGAAGAATGCTACTAGAAAAGCACCAGCGAAATGAGAACACAGAGGTTGGAAAGTTTATGTCTGGCTGAGGTAACCGCGGAAAGGCGTTGAGTCCAAGGCTGAGGCTCTGATGGATGAGCTGGGCCAAGTACAAGTGCGAGTTCTCAGAAGTCAGCCCCATGAGGAATTACTCCCTGGATTCCAATTTTAAACCCAAAAGGGTTTTTGTGGGGGGTGATTTAGGCATCTAGTCACTTTCATAAAATGTAAAATACATAAAGCAAAGGACACAGTGTGAGGCATATTCCTACCAGTATGTCTTAAGCCCTTCTGTTTGCCAGGTATATATATTATGACTCATTTTCACAAGGGTTCCCTCACAGCAGACATTATAATACCATTTTACGGAGGAGGACACTGAGGCTCAGTGTCTTCTCATCACTTCACCTTCACTAGCAAGTGGGAAATTGATGCAGTTATCTTCAAGCAAGTAAAGTGCTCAAAAAACGCGAAACGCTCTTACAAATCGTAACATGCACGGAAAACCCAGACCTACTGGCTATTTAGGCAAGTACAGGGTGTCGAATCTTCTACAAAAGAAGCTTTGGATGGTGAGCTTTGTCAGTGGACGTGATCCCCCCTTTAACAATTTCCGTGTATAATGCAACCTTTTCAAAATACATTTTCTTTTCTATAAGACGACATTGCTTTTATTTTGGCTACGTATGGTTTCTCTCCCTGCTCACTGTTCAATACAGGGACATCTGCCCCAAAGAAAGGATTCAGCTTAAGTTAAAAATAAAAATGAAGGGGCGCAGGGGTGGCTCAGTCAGTTAGGCACCCAGCTTCGGCTCAGGTCATGATCTCATAGTTGGGAGTTCGAGCCCCGTGTTGGGCTCTGCGCTGTCGGCTCGGAGCCTGCTACAGATCCTCTGTTCCCCTCTCTCTCCGCCCCTTCCCTGCTTATTCTCTCCCTCTCTCTCCAAATAAATAAAAATAATAAATAAAAACGAGGGTGTGCAGGGTATATGTACGCGTGAATGCTGATTCCTCTTGAGTGACTGATGAGAGCCCTGTGGGAAAAGTAAGCAATTTTTTTTTTTTTAATTTTACGCTGTCCACTCCGACCGGAGTCTTCAGAGGCACCCAGGCCTCAGTATATTCAGTGTTCGCATTGCTCTGCCTATGCTGCTTTAAATTTGGGGTCCCTAAGAAATCGATGGGAGCAACTCTGAGCCTTCAAAGTAGAGCCAAATGCTTGGTCCTCAGCAGGGAAAGTGACTTTAATTAATTCTGGACGACCTTTCCATTGAAAACCAAAACACGGCCTGGAGGCTTTTCAGAAAGGTTAGGTTATACCTTTTCCCTCTTACTGTTTAGGAGGCGGGGTGTTAGGGTTTCCCGCACAAGTCTCTGCATCCTATGTGGTTGTGGGCGACTCCTCCTTTTAATAAAGGCCAAACACAATAGAACAAGCCAGCAGCAAGCAAAAAATAAATAAATAAAAAATAAGCCCCTGTTTATAGCCAATTAACTTGTCGATTCTGACAAGAACTAAACCAGAGTAGAAAATCTTCCATCACAATAAAATATGACTAAAGACCTCATCAATACTCATTTAGCAAATGCTTCGTACTGGACCATCTTTTTCTAATAGTTACGAATTCCATTATTTCTTATTTCAGTGAACATGTTAGAAAAAAAAATTAAGTGAAATGGGATTAGGTTTGCCATTTGTCATTTACTCAGAGTAGAATTCTGGTCTGACATGCTGACACTCATAGCCAGGGCTTAATGCTTCTAGTAATTATAAGGATCATGTAGAGTATGTTGATTGGTGGGGGGGAAAAATCTTTATTAACTGCTCAGAAATAGTTAATTCTTCATTACTCAGAGCACTGCACTAGAGACTGCTGCCTGTGAACCATGGATTAGAGTTTATGATAGTAATAACCTCCCTGGAAAAACATTTGTTACTATACTTAATGACCAGATTTTAGTGCATTAACCTTCCTTGGGAGGTCAACTAACAAAATGGATGTTAACTGCTTGTAACAACCAATTCCTCTGAAATTAATATTTAGATGCCTTTGGTGTCAAAAAACCTTCCTTCCATATCAGGGCATTAAAAACACTTCTAAATTATTAATAGCAGGCAGAATTCAGTGGCTGAAGGATTTCCATTGCAACACTCTTTTATCCTCAGCCTCTTCCTATTTTCCCCCGAACAGAGTTCTTTTCTGCGGGAACAAGGAAAGCATTGAGGGAAATGAGGTCTCAAAAATGCATGTGGGTCAACAATGCACTTTAGTTTTGAAAAGGTCACCCTTTAAGTTCAACAGAAATAAACATAATAGGAGTGTGAGAGGGGACGCTGAGCATGCACTGGGAACCTGACAGCGACAGACTCCCGCCAGGCCTCAGGCCCCCCGGAGCCACAGCCTCCTCGCCACCTGTCAGGAGCTCCTTAATGACATTTTTGCCTCCCTTCTGCAAGTGACCTGCTGGCTGGGCTCTCCAGCCCTCCTCCCGCCCCCCCCCCCCCCCCCCCCCCCCCCCCCCCCCCCATGCCTTCAAATTGGAAACAAACCACATTTATGTCAAAAGAACTTCGCAACGATTTCCTTCCCGGGCAATCTCAGAATATAAAACATGTTCTGAAAAGCTGCCCCATTCCCTGGAGAAATTTTATGATTTGGTTACCGCGCCGTGTGCTGCTCCTTGGCCGGGGTAGCCTTGAGTGGGTGCCAAACAATGAAGCAATGCTATTATTAGCCTCCCCATTCAGCGGGACAAAGCAGTCCGTGTTTCTATTTTCAGGCTGTGCTCCTCTAGTGCAATAGATATGCAGAAACTTCGACTCAGGGCCAGCGCTGCACCGGGAGGGGCAAAGTTGGCATCTCTTGCCAAAACATGCACAGGGGCATGGACGTGGAAAATGTACGAAGGTCGTATTTTTCGGCAGAGGAAAATACAGATGGCCCAAGCCCCGCCTGCCCAAACTTCTTGTTTGGACTGAAGCTCACCTACTGGCGTTGGGATAGTCCCCCTGAGATATCAGTGATGCTGCCACCAAGTTTAAGAATTTTCCCAGATCGCAAAGACGCGGTACCTTTCGTGACTCCGTCATTTACATCTGTCTGCGTGCGGGCTTCATAAACCAGCATCGCAACTGAGTAGTGACCTGGATGATGTGAGGGGCGATGTAAAAACGGAGTGCCTGCGTGGCTCAGTCAGTTAAGCATCCGACTTCGGCTCAGGTCATGATTCCAGGGTTTGTGGGATCAAGGCTGTCATGGGCTCTGTGCTGGCGTCACAGAGCCTGCTTGGGATTCTCTCTCCCTCTCTCTCTGCCCCTCCCCCACACATGCGCGCCTGCGCAGGCGCACACTCTCTCAAAATAAGTAAACTTAAAAAAAATGTATGTAGTAAGGGCCTCATTCTCATGGGGTGGTCAGTTACAAGCCCAGTAGCAAAGTTTCCAGAGAGAGCAGGCAACTGGTGGACATTCCAGGTTTTTTGTTGTTGTTTATTTATTTAATTTGAGAGTCCACTTGCACAGACGAGCTCACAAGTGAAGGAGGGTCAGAGAGAGAGGGAGAATCCCAGGTAGGCTCCATGCCACCAGTGCAGAGCCAGATGTGGGGCTCAAACTCACAAACCATTACATCATGACAGACTGAGCCACCCACGAGTCCCCATTCTGGGTTTTTTAAATTGAGATATAATTGACATACATTATATTAGCTTCAAGTATACAATGTAATAATTTGATATTTGTATGTCTTAATAGCTTTTTTTCAACGTTTATTTATTTTTGAGACAAAGAGACAGAGTGTGAGCAGGGGAGGGGCAGAGAGAGAGAAAGACACAGAATCTGAAGCAGGCTCCAGAACTTGGTTTTGTTACCGTAAGGGAGACCATAGGGCATTTGTCTCTCTTAGACTGATGTATTTCACCTAGAATAATGTGCTCCAGGACCACCATGGTGCCACAAATGGCAAGATTTCCTTCTTTGTATAGCTCAATATTTCATTATAAATACATATACCACATTTTCTTTATCCATTCATCTGTTGGATACTTAAGCTGTTTCCATGCATTGGCTATTGTCAATCATGCTTCAGTGAACAAAGTGGTGCATCTATATGTTTTTGAGTCGGAGTTTTCCTGTTTTTTGGATAAATACCCAGAAGTGTAATTGCTGGATTATATGCTAGTTTTATTTTTAGGTTTTTGGCCAACCTCCATACTGTTTTCCATAGTGGTTGCACCAACTTCCATTCTTATCAACAGGGCACACGGGTTTCATTTTCTCTATATCCTTGATAATATTTGTTCTTTCTTGTCTTTTTGATAATATTCATTCAAGTAAGTGTGAAGTGCTATCTCAGTGTGGTTTTGATCTGCATTTCCCTGATGATGAGTGATGTGGAGCACCTTTCCTGTACCTGTTGGCGATTTCTACAGCTTCTTTGGGTGAACGTCAGTGTAGGGCCTCTGTGCGTTTTTGATGAAACTGTTGGGTTTTTTTTTTTTTTTTTGCCATTGACTTGTATGAGCTCTTTATATATTTTGGATATTGGCCCCTTATCAGATAAATGATTTGCAAAAATTTTCTCCCAGCAAGTTGACGCTTTCCTTTGCTGCGCAGAAGCATTTTTGATAGAGTCCCGTTCATTTTTACTTTCATTGCCTTTGCTTTTGGTGTCATATCCAAAACATCATCAATAAGACCTATGTCATGGAGCTTCCTGCCTATATTTTCCTCCAGAGGTTTTGTGGTTTCAGGTCTTACATTCAAGTCTTTAATGCATTCTGAGCTAATTTTGGGGTGTGGTGTAAGAAAGTGGTCCAATTTCCCCAACACCATTTATTCAAGAAACTGCCCTTTCTTCGTTGTACATTTTTTTGCTCCTTTGTTGTAAATTGTTGACATACATGTGTGGGGTAATTTCTGGGCATTTATTGTGCTCCATTAATCGATGTGTCTGTTTTTATGCCAATAACATATTGTTTTGATAACCATAGCATTATAATACAGTTTGAAACCAGGGAAGAAGGTAACTTGCTTTGCTGTTCTTTCTCATGGTTGCTTTGGCTCTTTTCCTCTTCCGTGGTTCCACACAAATTTTAGGACTTTTGTGCTACTTCTATGAAAAACACTCTTGGAATTCTGATAGGGATTGCAATGAACCCAAACACTGCTTTGGGTACTATAAATTGAGCATTTTTGACTTTTTTCCATGTGGATAGTTGTGTAATATTGGAAATTAAGTATAGACAGGAGTCCATTAAATTTTTTGGCGTGCTTCCTTTTATAAACAAGATGTGCTGTCTGACCATCCAGGTAGGACAAGTTGTGTATAATAATGATTTTAACTTAATAGCCAGATTCTTCCTCGCTTTGGGAATTCTTGCTAATCGAGAGGTTGCTATGCCCTTGCATACATATTATTCTTCTTTCCTATTGTAGCCGCTTTTCGCTTTGTTGATATGGTCTTAGGAAAAAATTTTTTGCAAGCAGGAAATGAGCATTTTTTTCTTTTGAACTGTGACAAGTTTTGCGTTTTTAACAAAGGCATCTAGGAAAAGATGTGCTTTCAAATACGAAGCTGAAATGTAAACTGGAGATATTCTCTCCGTCCCCTATACTCATTTACCATGGAAATATCAATTATCGGCTGCTGGGAGCCAGCTCCTAGACATCAGGTTTTCTATGGTAGGAAATGATTAAAATATAGTTATTGCCTTGGACTGCTTTATCTGTAAACTGATAAGATTTCTGAAAGCTATTTAATTATCATGTGAATCATTAACTGCATTATGTTTACAGAGAATAGGTTATCTCCCCTGCTTCTTGGGAACTGTGGATCCTTCATCAGTGACCTGGAATGGTTGCTGAGTGTGATGCAGGTAATGTACCTGGGCAATTTATCAGTGCCAGGTAGAGTTTTAAATCGGCACGTTGACTGCGGCGTTGTTAACTTAATGAACTTCGATGCACTGCTTCCTGAAAACCCCTTTATGGTTTCTGTTGGCTCCATATGGCATTCTGATGAGCTTACACTTCTCCTTAAGTGTTTCTATATCAGAAAACAAGAGCAAAGCTAAAACAAAGTGAGTCATCTGGTTTTGTCTTTGCTTTCCCTGCATGAGATAATGTGGAGGTGTTAATTACAAGACTTCACTGAGTCCTGACTAATAACAGTGTGCAAACAAATGGATGTCAGGCTCAGCCACAGAGAAGCTTCTACTAATAAGGTAAAACTAGCAATTAGAGCTGACAATGAAGTAATACTTTCCGTTGAATATTCATTAATGAAGTTCTTGTTTGGGAGAAGGGAGGCTTCTGATTGTCCAGATGGAAACCCAGAATAGGAACCCTGGTCATTCTTTTTAAATGAATTCACCACCGTTCGGTGAGCGAGCACACTGGATTAATTCCCTTTTGTACAAATGCACTGACCCTTTGCTTCAAAGGCAGAGCCTTGATAACAACTAAGATTCCTCAATCCGTGACCTTGGCATAATAGGGACAAATTGAATTCCCAGAAAGAGAAAAATGATAGTGACCAGAGAACATCACTACATAGCATGTGTTATTGAAATTCTTCCCTGCAGCCTGTGGAGTTTCAGGGAGAAAGAACGTGATTAGCTCATGTAACCCAGTCACGGCACTTGGCTTCATGCTTTCCTTCATTTTCCTTTTTTTTTTTTTTTCCCCTTCCTTTCTCTTTTCTCTCTTTTCAGCAAGCGGTGTTAAAATGCTTCTTTAAGCCCCTAAGATCCTCCCTCCACTTTCAGGCCAAAAAGAAGCCTCCCTCCCTCCAATAAAGAGTATCGGGATTGGGCATCGACTGTATGATTATTTCTGAAACATGATCAAAAGTTATAGCACCTGGCTAATACACCTTTTTCACATTTCTTCGCAAAGACACACAAATGAGGGACTCTAGTAATGAAAGCATTTCATTTAGGTGACACTCGGTAGTTCATCACGAACTTAAAGACATACAAAGGGTTTGCTTTGTTTGGTTTTGGTTTTGGATCGAAAGAAAACACAAATCTTCCATTGGAATAAATGCTGAACATGTCAGAATCTTAGGTTGGATCACGACCTGGATAAAATAAAACAATCTTCTGTTTTGACTCTCTTAAGTGGCTCTGTGCCCAGATTAAAAAGCAACAGCCCCAGCCTCTTTGCAGTTAGAGACGGCTACAGAGCACACATTTGGCGAATGGTCTATATAAAAGGAAGTTACTTAAAAGTTCTCAAAATAGGACAGAAGCAGCTGGGAGGCACTCGATCTGGTGTCGCCGTGTTCTTCTGCAGTCACTGGAACCAATGAGCCGTTTTGCAGGAGGAAGAAATGAAGAGGTCCTTAGAGCCAGCAATTATGGTCCTCTGGACCTCTCTTCCCGTGAGGATCCCTCCCTCCTCCTTCACAGTGGTTATGCCTCTAATTTCTAGGCCTTCGATGTGCACAGCCAAATGTAACTCTGAGCTAAAATAGAATATGGTGTCAGAACTGGTGGACGGTGCGAGGAGGAAAAGATGCTTCATGTAATAGAACCTAAAATGTCTGCTTTGCTTGATGGAAGAGGTGGACCAGTGAAGACAATAATACAGGCTGGGCTGGCTAGTTGATCCATGTGACACAGGGCAAAACACTTCTTTTGAGACTCTTGAAAAGCAGTCTACGGACTCCTACGGAACACGGAGTGTTGGCATTTACTGAGCCCTTCTTGCTGCTTTTAGCAAAACTCTAATCGAGAGATGAACTCTCAGGAGACACTCAGTCTACAGAGAGATGTGGAAGAAAATTCAGCACTGCTAAGAGAGGTACTTTTGCCCAAGACCCGCAACCAAAATTGTGTGAGCATTCCAGAATGTACAGCCTTGTATTAGTTAGGAAATCTGTTTGACTGCTGGAACAGAAACCAAAAATACAATGCAAAATTTAAAAAATACAGAAGCTTACAGGCTACCTGGGTGGGACAGTCGGTTAAGTGTCCCACTTCAGCTCAGATCATGATCTTGTGGTCCGTGAGTTCAAGCCCCGCGTCAGGCTCTATGCTCACAGGTCAGAGCCAGAGCCTGCTTCAGACTTCGTGACTCTTTCTCCCTCTGTCCCTCCTCTGCTCACACTTCTGTCTCTCGCTTGTCTCTCAAAAAAATAAATAAGCATTAAAAAGTTTTTAAAAAATACAGAAGCGTAGTTCTCTTTCCTGTAACAGTCTGAGAGTAAGCGGGACAAGCCATGCGGTATGTGGTTCCATGACGCCCTTCTATCTCAGGACTTCCGATTCCCCACGGTGTCACCTTTGTCGCGATTATTCAAAATGACTCTCTACCGGTGACATTTCACCTGACAGGAAGGGGAAAGAGGGAAGGAGAAGGCGCTTCCTTTCTCTTTAAAAGCATATGCCCGAAGTTGCACGTGTTATTTCTGCACTAACCTATTAGATAGACTTTAGGGTATATAGCCAGTCCCAACTGCAAGACCTTTAATCTGGGCCACCCTGTGCTCTGCTATAAGCCTTGGCTTCTATTATCCTGGAAGGTGGAACCAACTGGTATTTTCTCCCCCGTAGGGTTGAAAATCCAACTTCTCTATCTCAAATGGAAACTCTTACAAGGCAAGGGACGTATCTTTCGTTTCCTCTTCTTTTCTTCTTCTGACCATCGGGCCGTAAAATGCTGCCAACACAATCTTAAATTCCTCAGGGCTTCTTTTTAAAAAAAAAAATATTACATAACTTTAATAAGACAGCAACACGTTGTATTTTGCTTTTCCATGAGGGCAAAGTTTATGGTGCTGGAATGTTCTTTAGCAGTCTCAGTCAGGAAAAACAAACCCCCAAATGATCTTTTAAAGAAATTTAGGATAGTAGAAAGGTCTCAATGTGTAGTCTTTAGTTGGCCTCTGAAATTCTGTTCCTGGAGATTCTATTGTATAGACTGAGTTCAGCCCAGGCAATCCTGGGACATTTCCTTTTGTTTTGAAAGAGGCACGTTGCTAATTCTCTAATCAATGAACGGATTCTTCATTTGTCAAACAGCCTAACTGCCTTTGAATGAATATACTTCATAACCAATTCTTTAAAAAGAACATTTTTCTGCAACTTGACCAGATTTTAACTGTATTCCTTGATTTATAGAAACATCCTATTAAATAGTGAAAAAAAATTTTTTAATTTAATTTTTAATTATTTTTTAAAAATTAACATCAAATTAGTTAGCAAATAGTACAATAATGATTTCAGGAGTAGATTCCTTAAGCACCTTACCCATTTAGCCCATCCCCCCTCCCACAACCCCTCCAGTAACTCTCTGTTTGTTCTCCATACTTAAGAGTCTCATGTTTTGTCTCCCTCCCCGTTTTATATTATTTTTGTTTCCCTTCCCTTATGTTCATCTGTTTTGTATCTTAAAGTCCTCATATGAGGGAAGTCATAGGATATTTGTCTCTCTCTGACTCACTAATTTCACCTAGCGTAATACCTTCCAGTTCTATCCATATAGTTGCAAATGGCAAAACAAACAAACAAACAAACAAAAAAACGCCTTTAAAATCTATATACTGGAGGAAAATTTGGCCTTATCTTTTGACTCCAACATGTGAACAAATACGTTGTTACAAGGATGTGTTTACTGAAGCATTATTTACAATACCAAAAAATTGGAAGTAAATTAAATATCCATCAACAAGGGAATATTTAGGTAACACATAGTATGTCTATGTCCCCAAATGCCTATGCAATTCTTAATAAAAGTGCATCCAGATCCGTATGGGAATATAGTCAAGATATAACATTTCATTTTGAAACAGTATAAAATATGTAGATTTCAAATTCCTTTCTGTAACACAGAACAAGTCAGAAAGCACATACATACAATTGTATAAGCATGTAAGTTTCTGGAAGCATATATAAGCAGCTCCTAAAAATGTTGACGACTAGAGAGAGATGAGCGTGTCCTTGTATGAGGAATGTAGGACTCTGACCTCTCACTCTACAACCTTCTGCATTGAATGAACTTTCTACCTTAAATTTACATTAGTTTTGAATAGAACAAGAGTTACTAAACCCTCTAAGACTAATTTTGTTCCAATGTATCTTGTCTTTAGACAGCACAAGAAGTACCCATCATAAGAAATTGTGGAAGCAGGGGTCTAAACTGTATCCTGCTTCCCTTTGCTTTATGATGATGAAGGACTAAGTCTAATACTATTGCTTATAATGCTGTAGCTTTGGCCACAACCTGCCCGAGAAGTTGTCACGGCTAATTTCCTAACTTAACTGCGGGGAGAACATTTTAAGACACTCACCTGATGCTCACTCTGACAACCCAGAACTTATTTTCTAAACATTTCCCATTTTATCAATGAAAACTGTTCCTCTCCTCTGACCAGACTTCAAATTAAGATGAGTATTTGGTATGTATAACTTCTGCTCATCTTAAGAAAGAGTACGTTCCTTCTCCTGGGACCACGTGGCTGAAGTCTAGAGAAGCATGAATTTGAATCTGACTGTGTGTTAACGCAAGGGGCTGACGGTAGCCTCACTGCCTCAGCGTGCCATAGGGCCATAAAACAGGGGTGTTTATTTCATAGGAGCTTATGTATTCAGCACACTTATCATGACGATAAAAAACCAATTACTGGGGCGCCTGGATGGCTCACTCGGTTGAGCCTCCGACTTGGGCTCAGGTCATGAGCCCCGCCTTCGTGGGTTTGAGCCCCTCGTCAGGATCTGTGCTGACAGCTCAGAGAATGGAGCCTGCTTCAGATTCTGTCTCCCTGTCTCTCTGCCCCTCCCCCTCTCACACGCTACCTCTCTCTGTCTCAAAAATAAATAAAACATTAAGAAAATTTTAAAGAGACCAATCACTGAGTATCCGCTATGTCTGAGGCCCTCTGCCAGGAAAGGGAGAAGTCACACATTCTTGTTGTCTCAGATTTTAGAATCCAGCTGGAGGAGACAGGGCTTACGCATTCATAATGAAAATGTTTTATGTCAATATCCTGCAATATTCATTTCTGTCCTTCGGAAATTGAGAGCTAGCTATGTTCTGTAAAAACCCCCCTCGATGCAAATGGGACAAAACGATTTTCCAATCTAATTTGCAAACAAGGAGGACTTGCTGAATAATAACAGCACTTCTCACCGATTCAATGCCTACTCTGGTTTTCACACTTTACGGGCATTCTCTATTATCATCATTTTTCAGAGGAAGGATGTGAGGTTGGGCACAAGTTAGTGCCTGAGTCAGGAATCAACCGCCAAGCACAGGTCCTTTGGACCTCTAAGCTATAACGCTTTGTACTCTTAATGAAGGGAAATAGAGATGAGGAGGGGTGGGGAAAATCTTTCAACTCTTCTTTTTTTCCTTCTTGCAACACTTGAAAAAGAGACACAGGACAAAAGAAGAATGCACGTTCTCTAGGCACAATTCTTTGCAGCCCTCTGACGAAGTACCTCAAAAGCTAAGCTCCCCTCAATCCTGGCGAGATAGGATCGGCAGGGCACAGTGCCGAAATGAATGGCTTAAAAGAACAGCAGAGACCAAAGAACTTTTTATGCAGAGAAAACCCAAATCTGGGGCAAAGCCCTCCTGTTCATTTTATGTCACAAAAGGTACGTAGTGCCGCCTGTCAAGGTAATGCATTACTACACTATTTGGAAAAACTACAGTTCTAATTAGATGAGCAAATAAATGTTCATTTCAATTTATTAATATAGCTGTAGGCCTTGTTACAATTTATCTCTGGGTTCTGAGGCCAATCCATCTCGAGCTGGGATTCATTGTGGCGAAGTAACGGGTTTTAATAATGGATACGGGCGGTGAATTATTCAGGCAGAAGGGAGCAAAAGTCTTGATGCCTTCACTCACTTCTTTAATTAACTGTGAGATGCTGACGAGTCTGGGCTGTCTCGGGGCTTTCTAACTTTATCTCCATCAGAACCGGGAATTTTTCCTGAGCCACAGACATGTTGTGTTCAGGCCCCTCCTTATCTATCACCATCTTGTCCTCTGTTAGTCTGAATTCTGTGTCTGCTTAAATATTATTTCCACGCCACTTCTAGAGCAACGACCACAGGTCCTGATAAAACCCCTACCTTTGTTCCGCTGTACGTGTGGATACCCTTGTAATACAAGAAAATGCGAAAAATTTCCATCCCCATTTACGTTTGGAAACTAACCAATAAACAAAGCCAAATCCAGTTCTGGTCACTTAAGCCCATTTTGTTTGGTTTGAAGCCATTTATTGTGGTGGCTGAGAAATCAATGAACTTTGAGAAGAGAATTTTTAGAGTCTCCATAGGACGTAGCATCAAACACACAAAATGAAACTGGTACTAAATTTGGGCTACATCTTTTGCGCAGAGCAAAGTGTTGTTTACGGAGCTCTGGGAGGTGCCCAAGTGATTCCTGTATGTAAAAGCCACGCAGGGCGGGGAACCAACCAAGTGACAGAACATGTCCACATCTTGCAAATTTTCTCTTTTGCCCAACACGAGACTCTCTGACATCTAGCTCAGACACTTGGTGCCAGTTTAAATCAATGGTTTTGCTGTGAACACATTAATAATATGCTTAGATAACTGACTGCCCTTATTTGGACAATCTATTTTGCTATTACCTGTTCCGACAGAAGGTTTTGTTTTTTTTTAAGTGCACATAGACTGTAATACAGCCATTTATTTATGCTGTGACAAGGGAGTTCCTCTTTCAATTTTGTTCCATTGGAGAGAAAGTAAGAATCTGGGGGAGGCCTGAGCTTACCACTTCTTGGCAGAAATTGAATCACCGTTTCTATAAATCAAAAGTCATGTTAAAAGCTCCGTGAAGTAAACAATGATGTATATGAATTAGCAGCACAACCGTAGTCAATACAAATCAAAGCGGCTTTATGAAGGTATTGATGTTTTCAGCTCTTCTAAGGTTGAATACATTTTAAGTACTTATCCTCCGGGGCACTGTTGATCTACATGAAACTATTCACTTTGAAACCAGACCGTGGTCACATTGAGACACACAGCCATACACGCTGACCCCAGGGGGACTCTTCTCTGAACTGAGTGACCCCAGCTGTGACCAGATGCTCAGCGTCAACCAGTATTAAATGAATGACACCGAGGGCAAAGATGTTTATATAATAGGAGGCTACCTTCCTATTTGGTTTTCTTATGTATGAATTTTTCAAAGTTTTTTTGGGGAAGTCAATGCAAACGTATTTTGTAAGGAGCACCTGTCTCAATGCTTTGCCCTATCATGATTTCACTCAACCTAGGCCTTTAAGAGACTGATTCTGGGGGCGCCTGGGTGGCTAGGCGTCTGACTTTGGTTCAGGTCATGATCTCACAGTTGACAGGTTTGAGCCCCGAGCTGGGCTCTGTGCTGACAGCTCAGAGCCTGGAGCCAGCTTTGGATTCTGCATCTACTTCTCTCTCTGCGCCTCCCCCCACTCGCACTCTGTCTCTCTCTCTCTCTCAAAAGTAAAAAAACATTAAAAAAAAACTTAGAGACTGATTCTGTATCTTCAGTTTGCATCAGTACATCTGGTTAGTGGATTTTGAGCCGTCCAGTGGGTGCCACTGGCAGGGCACTTGTCTGAAAAGCAAATTAGTTTTTACACCAAAATGCCATAGTTTAAAAATCAGGTAACAAAGGCATCCTGTTAGGATATAGTAGATTAGCTGGAAAAAAAAATTTTTTTTTAAATATCAAATTGTGACTGGAGGGCTACGAAGAAATAACACAGGCTGCCTATTTCCACAAGCTCTCTGGCTAGCACATTCCACGTTAAGGTAAGTCATCTATTTTGCCCTCTCCGGAGCTCAGAAGTGAGCTCACTGCGCGAAGGACACACGTCAGAATTCTGCTGGCTTTTTCTGGGAGAATTAGAGCATTTAACTTTGTCTCCAAAAGGACTGGCTTCAAATGATCTGACCAACGGTCTCTTACACGAGACCGCGCTTAGAGAGCACGCTAAGAAATGAAACATAAACTGGTCAGGGGGTGGAAGTCATTCATCTTTTAAAGCCCATAAAAAGGGAGAATTGTAAATTAAAATGTCTACAATAGGTTCAACACCTCTCTTTCAGCCCCTCCCCTCCTTTTGTCATGGAACAGCATTCAAGTGTGGGAATGTTCCACCGAAACATGTGTAAATCACACATTTGGTCATGTTGTACCAGGAGCCCGGGACCAAGGGGCCCAGGAGGAGGGAGGTAAGGGATATTAAATACTGGTCCAGCCGTTTGTTAATGAAACATTTACACAAGCAGTCTATGTGGTTGTAATAAAAAGGGGGGTCTCTTTCATCACCCCCTTTCATTACTAAGCAGTGTTTAAGAGGATTAATGTGTGTGTTGTGCGGGTGGGGGGGGTGGGAAGAATGTGCTTATCAGTTGAGTCTCAGGGTTGGTAATGCCAAGTTCTTAATAGATCGCCTCTGGATTTAGGATTACGGCCGCGCAAATTCTTCCAGGCTTTCAACAGAAGGGAAAGTGGGTTTGTTTTGTCTCCTTCAACAAGAAAGGGCTATTGACTTCGTGATAACATGAGCTGGGAGTCAGTGTACCACTGCCTTCCACTCCTGTTACTCCAAAAAGACGGATTCGTTGTATTTCCTTATTTAGGCTGTGGTGGCCAGCGCATCAGTATCTGCATTGATCCCAGTGTTACCACGATTAAGGAAGCAGTTGGCGATACCAGTAAAATGGCAACCAGTGGACTTTTAGGATGTTCGTACAAGCATCCCGGCAAGGAAAGGACGATACCAAGAAGACGGCACCGCTGTTTTAGAAGCTCTGTGTTCTCTGCGCCTCATTTTCTGAAAGGTTCCCTCACGGCTCAGATAAACTACATATTTTGGAGGACGCTGAAGTGCATAAGTGGCCCTTTTATGTTTGTGGGAAGTCAGAGGCAGCCTTTATTGGCAGTCTTGTGAAAGAGGAGACTACTGATGGATCATGCTGCTTGGGGTCCTGTGACTTCCACTATTTTTAGCGCAAGGAAGATATTGGTTGTAACAGCGTACAATGGACTAATCAGCTATAATAGAACTCACACTGTTTTTGACTTCACATTGTACTTATCATGTGCCTTGAATGTAAACAGCTCTTTGCTTCGGACAAAGATGGCAGTCTGCCACGGTGGGATTCAGCCCTCTCGAAGGCTCAGCAAACAATGAACAGAAACAAGCCTGAGGCCTCTGAAAAAGCAATTGTTTGAGTATATGTCCCTTGCACCCTCAGACAACATTATTTTTGTTACTTGCATCCTTTCTTCCCAACTCCCCTCTTCCAATCAGCAAACATTCAAACGGGCCAGTTATCTGTGCACGGCCAATGATTTTTTATTATTTCTCCACCCACATTTAAAAAGTCAAGAAATCACAGCTTACAGAAAGCCTCGAAGGAGGGCATCCCTGTGCGTTCTACACTCCTCGTGAAATACGGGGAACTGAACGGAATAACATAAAGCTTTGATCATCTAAGTAGATAAGAGATGTTCTATTTAAAATCACACCCAACACCAAAAAGAAGTTTATTGTGTTGTGCCATCTGTATGTACCATTAGCAGACACAATAGTTTGCTCTCAAAACAGATTTAGAGCAATTTACTGTAAAGCAAATTGTAGTTGGCCAGCCTTCCTACATTGTTAGCATCCGAGGATTTTCCAGCCATGTTGGCGGACTTCAAAGTATTTAGAATTTTTATCACAGTGATACACGCCCATGATAAAAACAATCAAATAGTCTAAGAGGGTTTATAAAGAAAAGCATCCTCTCTCCCTCCCTCCGCACCCAGACTCACTTCCCAAAGCAACTTCTAACCTTTCTGGTCTTTTAGTTCTTCTGGGAATTATCGCCTAAACTCTAAATAACTACTAGGCTTACAATGGATTCTCTTGATTCATTCAACGGATGGTTCAACAAATATTTATTTTGTGCCTACTATTCTAAGACTGTGATACAACAGCGAATAAAAATGGACCAAATGCCTCATGGGCCTTACGTTCTACAGGGGTGGTGATGGGAGAGCTGAGTAATACACATTATCAGTAAACAACTTCTGCAGTTTTATTAAAAGTAAACACCGCTAGTGAATAAAAGAAAGGGAAAGGTGGACCAAGGGAGGGGCTCGCAGTTTAAAAGAGGATGTTTATTGGGCACCTGGAAGGCTCAGTGAGTTAAGTGTCTGACTCTTGGTCATGATCTTACGGTTCATGGGTTCAAACCCCACATCAGGCTCTATGTGAGTGCAGAGCCTGCTTGGGATTCTCTCTCTCCCTCTCTCTCTGCCTCTCCATCCCTTCCTTTCTCACGCTCAAAATAAGTAAATAAAACTTGAAAACTAAAGTAAGATAAAATAGGTAGGGTGTTTATGGATGACCTCACTAAGAATGCAATGTGTGAGTAAAGACATGAAGGAGGCAATAGAGTAATCTATGAGTCCAGGCAGAAGGCAAAGCAAGTGCAAATGTCCTGAGGCAGGAGCATGCCTGGCTGGCTAACGGGACTTAAGTAAAGTTGGCATGCGCCACTCCCAAGTGTTGCTCCTTAAAAGACTGGCTTGTAACCCTTCTGGTTCTCCTTCCCTTTCCTTCTGGTTTGGAGAAGGTGAGATTTAAATAACCATCTGAGATACAAAGATGCGAGCCCCTTGTCAAGGATGGGAGAACCACCTTTCGAGGTCTGGATTCTCGCTTTTCAAGGAAGTAAGCAAACAGGCAAAAATAAGTAAATAAGGCTGCAAGTGGTAGCTCTCTCTTTGGGACTCTATTTGTTTCCTGTTGCGCATAACCAATTACACCAAAATGTAGTAGCTGAAATCCACAAATGTGTTATCTCCTCTTTTCTTACTTTTTGTAAATAATTTTTGTAATGTTTATTTTTGAGAGAGAGAATGTGCAGATGTGAGTGGGGGAGAGGCAAAGAGAGAGAGACACACACAAAATTGGAAGCAGGCTCTAGGCTCTGAGCTGTCAACACAGAGCCCGACACGGGGCTTGAACTCACAAACAGAGAGATCATGACTTGAACCCAAGTCAGATACTTAACCGACTGAGCCACCCAGGCACTCAACTCTTATCATGTCTTCCAGTCAGAGGGGACAGCTTAACGTCTTGCTAAGATCTCTCATGAGGGGCAGTCCAGTTGTCCTCCAGGGCTGCACTTATCTCAAGACTCACCTGGGGCTGGCGGACCTGCTTCCAAGCTCAGTGACGCGGTAGTTGTCAGGCTTCAGTTCCTGGCAGGCTGTTAGCTGGTGAGTCTCAGTTCCTCTGGTGCTACTGACTGAGGGCCTGCACTCCTCACCACACCAGGTGGCTCTGTCCTTAGAGCTGCTCCCAATATGGTTGCTTCCTTCCCCCACGGCTAGTGATCCAAGAGAAACCCAACGGAAGCCCAAGAAAACGATGTACCGTTGGTTATAACCTAGTATTGAGCACGCAGGTCCAGCCCACACACAGGGGGAGGGGATCACACAAGGGCATGAAGGCCAGGAGACAGAGCTGGTCAAGGCCACCTACCACAGGGGGGAAACATGACATCAGGTCAGATCCTCAACATCACGCCAAAATAATGTGCAGATGAATAAGGAATTGCACTAAAAATAGAAGTAGTTGTGAATGTTTCTTTAGCATCAGATTGGGAAGAATGTCCTACACTTAAAACAACAGAAGCTCTCTGTCACAGGCAGGGTTCTCCGGGAAGCGGACACTGCAACAGTGTTCGACCGGACAAGGCTTATTTGTAAGCATTGCCATGAAATGAAAAGGGGAGGAAGTGGGTTTGGGGAGAGAATGTGGATCTGAGAAAAAGTTGGTAAGCCCCGGGGAGCTCTGGGATGAACACTTCCCATCAGCGCCGGCCCAAGTGGTGTGGCCACCTCGGCCCTGGACCTGGTGTCGTGATCAATGTGCAGGTGGGGACTGCCCTCAGCACGCGAATCGCTTCTGTTTAAAAACCAGGGAGGGCTACGAAGGAGCTGGGAGCGGGTGGATGTCCGTTAGTCGCAGCGTTTAACTGGGCAGCACATCCATTTTTGAAGGAAGATGTGAGCAGAACATCTCCACCAATGCCACGATGTACCCTCCTCCGGGCCATGTACATCCGTGCTTTCGACACTGGTCTGGAGCAGCTCCTCTGGGGCTTTACCAGGCTCTTTTCCTGCCACGAAACTGCCCTCAGGCCCTTGCAGGAAGCGAATAATACCCATTAGAGTGGTCCTGCATTGGGAAGAAATGCCTAAGTCCCTATATGACCACCTTGTTCCCCGGTGACTGAGGACCACCCTGCAGAGTGTAACATACCCTCAGAAGCGGAGGTAAAATCTGCAACCACCACCAGCTAGAGGCTGTTGGCTAAGCACACTCCTAGTCCCTGGGCAGGGAGTCTTTTCTGGAAGGGTAGTGTGAGCAATAGACAATCACAAATGAAAATTTAAGGGATGCCTGGGTGGCTCAGTCGGTTAGGTGTCTGACTGCGGTTCAGCTCATGATCTCCCGGTTCATGAGTTTGAGCCCTGCGTTGGGCTCTGTGCTGACAGCTCAGAGCCTGGGGCCTGTTTCGGATTCTGTGTCTCCCTCTCCCTCTCCCCCTCCCCCATGCGCTCTCTCTCAAACATGAACGTTTAAAAAAAGAAATAAAAAAATAACCCTTTTTTCATAAAACATGATTCTCAACACTCAAACACGTAAAACAAGAAAGTCAGAAAAAACCCTATAAAATGTTAATGACAAAACTTCATAAAATGTTAGCATCCTATTATAATATCAGTCTTGAGTAAAAATCTGTGGTGTGTATACTACATACATTTAACAAATACTGTAGTACCAACAAGTACTTCGAACTAAGTTCTCCAACCGAACAAATACAGTACTTAACAGATATGAAAAAGTACTCATCTGGCCTCACAAGTAATCAAATAAATGTGTATTACAGCAATAACATCCATTTCGGGACCTATCAAATTTCCTTTTTTTTATGGTAAATTAGGCAGCTTTGGCAAGTGAGCTTTAAGTTAGACACACTCACACACACATAGCTGACAGGCGTGCCAATTCCTAGTTCTATGAATCAATTTCGCATCAGGTTCCAGGAGTTGTAAAAACAAAACCTTTCTACTTGCTAATTCCATTATAAGAGCTTATCACTCTCTTTCCAGTGCCTCAGAAGTGATCACCTTCTTCAAGATGAAACTGTACATCTTTCCCAACCACTGGCTACCAGACACTCACTGAAGAGAACAACGAACAAACTTTGAGTTTATTTATTTTTGAAAGTGCAAGTAGGGGAGGGGCAGAGAGAGGGAGACAGAATCTGAAGCAAGCTCCAGGCTCTGAGCTGTCGGCACAGAGCCCAATGCGGGGCTTGAACCCACGAACCATGAGATCATGACCTGAGCTGAAGTTGGCCGTTTAACTGACTGAGCCGCCCAGGCGCCCCACAGGCTTTGCGTTCTGTAACGAGGAGTATATGGGCAGAGGAACTGCTGCTGACTCCCTACATGAAAAACGGAAAAATTACATGGTCTGAATCACTGAGGGGAATGATAAACAAGATTTTCCCCTGAAGCAGGATGTTCTGACCCACGGCCACATCCACCTGTGCAGGAACAAGGGGCATTCCTGTCATAGACTGAGGAGGACCAGGAAAAGAAAGGGCAAATCTGTTTGGGAATGACAAGTTTGTTACTGTAAAAAAGAAAAACGGAAAGAAGGGTATGCCTCAACTCACTGATGCTACTGTGCCTCATCATCCGGGGTCCAGAAGAGCTAGCAGGATTGTAGATTTCCAGGCTAAGAAAGATGGCTTCTACCGGGACACTGAGAGAAAGCCCTTGACCAAAGAAGGTAAGTAACAGGGTGTTGTTACTGCCCATGTCCCGGGACAAGACTGGCAACCTGCCCTGAAAGGGTGGAGTAGTAAGGAAAAGAAGAGAAACACTACACAGTATGCTCAACCTCTGGCTAAGGGACTGAACAAAGGCAAAGAAAACCCCAGGAACAAAACGTCAAGAGACAGAATCATCTACCTCTAAGTCTGAGTCTAATCAAAAAGAAGAGTTTTGTTTTTTTTTAATGTTAATTTATTATCGAGACAGAAACAGAGCATGAGTCGGGGAGGGGCAGAGAGAGAGGGAGACACAGAATCTGAAGCAGGCTCCAGGCTCTGAGCTGTCAGCACAGAGACGGATGCGAGGCTTGAACCCATGAACCATGAGATCATGATCTGAGCCGAAGTCAGCCGCTTAACCGACTGAGCCACTCAGGCGCCCCAAAAAGAAGAGTTTCTTAGAGTAACTAATAAATGAGATCAGACATTCAAAAAAAAAAAAAAAAAAAAAGATTACCCTTAGGAAATAATCAGAAATGTGAACAGACTTCTACATAGGATGGTCATTTTAGTCTTGTTTGTTATGTTAAAAGCCAGAGGCCATTCAAGTGTCCATGTTAGGAAAAAGGTGTTATATAAACTATAATGTATCTATATGACAGCTTTTTGTGCAGCCATTGAAATGAAAATGTGTGATGAGCCTTTAACGTGAAGAGATAATGCATAGGACATGTCAACGGAAAATAAAAGCAATTGCACGTGCTATATTACCTCCACATGTAAAAATCCATATGAAGATGGAGAGATGGAACCATGGCCAAAATGTAAACATCGATCTAGTTATCTTTGGGTGATTTTACTATCGTATTTTCAGTTTCTTTTCCATTTATTTATGTATTTGTTTATTTGAGAGAGCCCACGTGCAGGAGTGGGGGAAGGGCGGAGAGAGAAAGCAAGGGAAAGAGAATCCCAAACAGGCTCAAAGCTCCCTGCAGAGCCTGATGCAGGGCTCAGTCTCACAGCCGCAAGATCATGACCTGAGCCAAGATCAAGAGTCAGATGTTAACTGACAGAGCCGCCCGGGTGCTCCTTAGTTTTACTTTCAGATTTTACAAAATACACATTCTAAGAGTTATCTCACGTGACCATTGCCGAGAAAGCTTTCCTTGTCCTTGGCGAAGGAACTGGCTTACTTCCTTGGTGTGTGCCCCGCCCTCAACACTGACTGCCCAGGTGCTCTGTGTGGGCATCTGCCCTGCAGTGCTGGTATGAACGGTCCAGAGTCAAGGTCAGCGTTCACAGGCTGGTGGCATAGTGCTCTGACCGGCTCCTGTCACCAGCTGTGGGGTCCGGGGTTCTCAGACCACCAGCCCTGCTGACCAACTTGTTACAAACCCACGACCTCCACAGGTGCTATAATTTGCCAGGAAGATGCACAGACTTGGGGGAAGCATTCTACTTAGGACTATAGTTTTAGCATCAAGGATACAAATCAGGACGAGCCAAGTGAGGAGATGCACAGGGTGAGGGCTGAGAGGGCCCCACATGGAAATGTTCTCTGCCCTCCAAACGCATCTTCCTCCTGGCACCACGCTGGCTCCCCCGAACCTGGAAGGTCACGTGAGCTTCAGACATACAGAGCTTTTAATGAGGTTTCATCACATAGGCTGGGCCTGAGGAAATCCCAGGCCATGGGATTCTCAATCTTGAGACCCCCTTCCCCTCTCAGAGGGTGAGAAGCTGGGCTTAGCACACCTGGCTCAGAGCCTCGACTCTCCAATCACATGGTCATTCCCTCCAGCGTGGTGGTGGTCCCCATTCTGACATTTAAAGGATCTTAAGGAGTCACCTCATTGGAAAATTCCAATGGGTCCAAGGCGCCCACCATGAATAACAATGACATTCCTTTCACTCTGGAAATGCCACGGGTTTAGAGCCTCCTTCCCAGGAACCAGGCCAACCAACTTCTTTACTAGACAACAGTATCAGTCTCGCCCTGTGGCTGTGGCCTCCTAATAGGAGGGACGATGCCAGGCATGCTGATGTCTGGGACCAGCCCCCAGTGGATATGCTTCCTGCAGTAAATCGGGCAGTTTAGGAAACACCTCCTAGAGCACGCTGACTTCGAGCAGCTCCTTACTGTTTGTGAGTTCCAACCCGAACCTTTCTTTGCTACTTTGTCTTTTCTACCACAGCACCCTCTGAAGGTCACTGTTCTGGGAATTCGTCAGGCGCCGACATTTTGTCCTGTCTTAAAGTAAACCCTCACTGAAGAGAACAGCAACACAATACCCCCAACCATAAAAATATTTTTAAATCAGTTTTCTTAACCTTGGTGATATCTATCTGTAGAAACATATTAGTTCACTTTGAATTCACTAGGAAATTAGGAAATATATCTGCTTTGTGTAAGAAAGCACAACAAGGAAAGTCTGGGATTAGTAAACTAATGGCTGTGTTTACGAGGCTAACATTGTCGCTATTAAGTACGTTATGAAAGTGAGTGTGGGTATTTTCATTCTTGTCCTCAGTCTGAGGATGGCCTGGGGACTGGGTTTTTAGAGCATTATTAAAGCATTTGGTGACCCTGACAAGTTAGTGGACTATATTTATACTTCCTCCTTTATTCCAAAAGCTATTTGCTTCTGGTAGGTGACACAGTCAAGGCTGAGGGTTATTTAACTTGGTCCTTCAAGTCTTGAGAAACTTCTATTTCATATTTACTAGATTAAAACAAAGACTACCACCCTCATGGGACTATGTTTGCAAAATTAAGTCAGCCTTTTTTTTTTTTGAGATAAAATACTTAATTTTTTGTATTGTAAAAATTTTTTAAATATTTATTTATTTTGAGAAAGACAGAGAGCATGAGTGGGAGAGGGGCAGAGAGAGAGGGAGACACCGAATAAGAAGCAGGCTCCAGGTTCCCAGCTGTCAGCTCAGAGCCTGATGTGGGGCTCAAACCCACGAGCTGCAGGATCATGACCTGAGCCGAAGTTGGAGGCTTAAGTGATTGAGCCACCCAGGGGTCCTTGTATTTTTTTGTATTATATATAAATATTGTATGTATTTAGAGATCACACACACACAATTTTAAATGTTTTACTCAAAGACAATAGCAAAAGTTCCTGGTCATCGAGATTCACAGTTCTCTCTCCACCCACAAGGAAACTCATCCCAGACAGGCCCTAAGACAGTTACTTTGGGTGCTGTGCGTCCTCTAGGTCCTAGTCTGATGTAAACTTTTATTTATTTATTTATTTTTTAATCTTACTCTCTGAGCAGGCTTGACCTAGGGCTTGTAGAAGAAACCAGAACTTTTTATAATTAGGATGAACACAGAGCCTTCCGTGTTTACTGCATTTGTGTGGTCTCCGGTTCCCACTTGAGGGCAAGGGTCTCCTGTGACTGTATTCATAGCAATTCCTAAGGATCATCAAATACCCAGCACATATTTACATTTTCCCATTAAAACCAAGGGCTTATTTTATTTAAAACAGGGGAGAGTAACAGCATGTTTGCATCTAACATGATGATGTAGTGGAGAAGGAAAAACTGATGATGGAGGATCCAGTGGGGACATTTGTAGGGGTGAGGTCGTTGAGCAGAGTCCTGCACTACTCTGTTCCAGGGAAGACCATCCCGTGCCTTCTGTGCTAGTGGGGACCCCTGTATGTGCGTCACAGGCTAAAAGGGATGGTACTGAAGGAAGTATCAGCCCACCAAAGTGGTTCGAAGAATATTTTAAACGGAAAACATCTGAACAGAGAGCAGCCACAGAATGCAACATTATCTAAATAAGCAGAACTTCATGAAAATACAGCTGCCATTGACCCCTCCCCCCACCCCCCAAGGCATTTCCTGTTTGAAAGAAGATTGACCTTTAGCAGAGGAAGTGTGAAGTCGGCTGCCATCCCACGCCCCTATGGGGAAATTTCAAGCCAGGAAGGAGATATACTGCCCATTTCTATTAGCATCAGAAAGTTCCACAGAATCTTGTATACCTTCCCAAGGAAACCCTAACCCCGCCCCTCTTTGTTAAGTTGGTATATAAACCTTTACCTCCAGCTTCTCACTGAGTTACTCATCTCTGAGCAGCTCCCACGTAAGCCTATAAAGTCAACCTTACCTTTTTTTCCAGTTAATCTATTACCAGTCAATTCTCAAGCCCCCGACTCTTTGGACTTAACTTAGTAGAGGAAGAACTTTTTCTTCCCCAAAGGATCATGGGAACATGCAGAGAGGTGGCCTTAGTTAGAAGCATGGAGCCTTCCTACACAGTGAGAAAGCAGGTGGGTTGGCATGTGCCCACCTCCTCTTACTGGAAATGTCATCTACTCTCAATAACCCACAGCCTCTTTCTCATTCACTGCTCTCTCTACTCCAGTATGGCTGCCAGGCTCAACACGCAGGCACTGAATCATTCATTTGTCCAATGTTTCTTTAATCCTATGATACGGTCTAGGTCCTGTGGATACAGCAGGGAACAAAATTCAAACACTCCTGATTCCACGAAGCTAGCTTCCTAGCGGAAGAAAACAGATGGAAAACAAATAAAGAAACTACATAGTACTTTAAAGGTGATAAGTGTGAAAGGCAAAAATAAACATACAGACACAAAGCAGGAAAGGGAGTTGGGAGTGGTGACTGCCTCACTGCAAAGAAGATATTTATGTATTTATTAAAGGTTATTTATTTATTTAAGAGAGAGAGAGTATGTGCATTTGTACGTGTGTGTGTGTGTGTGTGTGTGTATGTGTGTGTACATGAACGAGTGTGAGTGGGGGCAAGCAGAGAGAGAGAGACACAGAGAGAGAGAACATCAAGCAGGCTCCACATAGCATGGGGTCCAATGCAAGGCTTGATCTTGTGACTGTGAGATCACCACCTGAGCCGAAATCGAGAGTCAGATACTTAACCTACCAAACCGTCCAGGTGGCCCAGAAAGGGACATTTAAATAAAGATTTGAGGAGGTAAGAAACACACCATATGGTTATAGTGGGAAGTCTATTCCAGAATAAGCAGAGGGAGTGTGCCTGGTGTCTTCAAGGAACAGCAAAGAGATGAGTAAGGAAATGAGTGAGGAGATGACGCACAGAAAATAAGACCAATGAGGTCACGTGGGGCCAGACTGTGTGGGGGTTGTAATCATTTTAAGTACTCTGGCTTCCTTCTGAGTGAGCTGAACTGAACAGACAAATGATGGTCGAAAATGGACTGTCAGGGAGCAAGGATGGAAGCAAGAAGAGCAGAAACAATGCTGACGAAATATTCCTGACAAGGGATGATGGGTACCGCCGTGCAAAGCCATCTGGCATTTCCTCAAAAGGCTAAACACAGAGTTACCATACGGTGCAGCAATTACACTCCAAGGTACAAACCCAGGAGAAATGAAAACGTCTCTCCAAACAGAACACACATAGTCATAGCATCATTATCTATAAGAGCCAAGAGGTGGAATCAATCGAAATGTCCATCAGTTGACGAACAGATAAACTAATATATCCACACAAAAGAATATGATTTAGTCCTAAAAAGGAATGAAGTGCTGATATATCCTACAAGGATAAACCTTGAAAATATTATGCTCTATAGGGTATCTGGGTGGCTCAGGTGGTTGAGTGTCCAGCTCTGGATTTTGGCTCAGGTCATGATCCAAGGATCGTGAGATTGAGCCCCATGTCAGGCTGAGTGTGGAGTTTGCTTAAGATTCTCTCTCTCTCTCTCTCTCTCTCTCCCTGTCCCCCTCTCCTGCTCACACACTGTCTCTCAAAAAAAATATTATGCTCTATGAAGCAAGCCAGTCACAAAAGACCACAGGTATTTGATTCCCCCCTATGAAAATTCGAGAGAAGACCACCCCATGGAGCCAGAAGGTAAACAAGTGCTTGCCAGGAACTGGGGGAACGAGGGAATGGTGAGTGAGTAAGTGTTCTGAAATTAACTATGGTGACAACTGCACAACTATGCGAATATACTAAAAACCACTGGGCTGCACACTTTAAACAGACAAATTACATGGTACATGAATTCCATCTCAGTGAAGCTGTGAGTAAAAAGAAGAGGCTCGAGAGACTGGCACAAAGAGGTGGTGAGATGTGGTCAGAAGGCTGGAATCCCATGAAGGCAGCACTCCCAGAATTTGCTGTGGACTAGCCGAGTCATATGAGAGAAAGCCACGAGTCCAGGATCAGGCCAAATATTTCCTGGCCTGAGCAACTTCAAGTGGGGAGCTGAGAATAAGTAAGATGAGGAAGGCTGTGTGAGGAGCAGGGGTACGAAGGAGAACCAGGAGCTCTCTGTGGAACATGTTAAGCTTGGTACGTCCAGGAAACATTCAATATACAACTGCGGACAAGAGTCTGGGATATAGGAAATAGCCAGACTAGAGAGTTACATTTGGGAGCCATCAGCATATTGATGGTATTTAGTTGGTGAGAGTCGCCAATGACCTCCAGGGGGCCGAATCTTCATTTGGCTTCTCAATAGCACTGGACATTAGTGTTCCCACTCTCATTTTCAGTAGAGAAACGGAGGTATTTTCCTTCTTCCTTTCTGGTCTCTCCCAGTCTGTATTCTTTGCGGGCTTATCTTCCTGGACCTAGTCCTCAGTTGAGAGTTCTTCCAGGTTTGTTCCTGTGTCTTTGTCCTCAACTGACTACCGCTGCTCTAAGAGATCTTAGCGACGCCCATAATTCCAATTCTCTCTTACAGGCCCACGAGTGAGCTTCACTTTACGTAACTACTAAATATACATCAAAAGCATCTCCAATCCAGTCTGTACACACTTACCTCATTACCTTTCTCTCACCCCAAACCTACTCCTCTTCCAACGGCTCTTATTTCAATGAATAAGTTAGTCATTTCCGCAAACCACAAGCGGGCATGGATTTGCTTACTCTGGACTGCACTATTTTTCATTCTTTCCATGCCTTTTTCTCATGCTCTTTCCCCACCAGTCCTATTTGTGTTTCCCAATTATTTAGGTCCTTCACTCCCTCACTAAATTGGTTCAACCCGAGGACAGAGACTGTGTCTTAGGCATGTTGCAATTCCTAGCACAGGACTCAGTGCACAGTAAGCTTTCATAACATACTTCCTGAGCACAAACAAGAATTAATGAATGCCCATCATAAAGGCTGTCCTCCAATTTATGTCTTCCTACCATCTTCTCTCAAGTGGTTCAAATCCCTGTTCCTAACTCATGTGGTTCTCCTGGAATTGGACTGGTCGTTGAGGTGTAAAATATAAACACACAGTACTATGTGCCACAATATCCACTGGATGAAATTCATTGAAGATACTATTCTGCGCGGAGCACGGAGCAAGACGCTCTACAGAACAAAACAATCATGAAGATGAGAGTAACATCAATGAAAGGTTTCCTTGTTCTCGTTTTAAAAGGCCATCTGCACTGTTTATGTTAAAGATGTGGCGGTGTGAAGGAGGCTGTCCAACCCTGGAAAGGACGTGCAACACAAGAGAGCAGCATGTGGACTCTTGGTCGAGGTATGAATGGCGGATAGAAGACAAATGGCATTACTTGAAATTGTGACTTGAAAAGCAAGTAAACCATGAATCATCCCCACACACAAGCTTGTAATCAGTACAACAGAAAACTGATATGGGAATAGTTGTCATTTACGCTGTTGTTGGCAAAACACTACCCAATTCATGGCTATGCATGCCGCCTAAATATTGTAGCATGAACACAATTCATGTTATCTGGAACAGCGAACACTACTGTTGAGAATTTACTTACTTATTTTTTTACCATGTTTAGAAAAAACAAAAAAGAATTCCTGAACTGTATAAAGCCAGACAATAGCATAGTGCTTCTCTGTAGAAAGACACTGTATTCGCAGCAGTAGGGCTAAGTATGTAGGATATTACATCATACAGCAGGATGTGCAAAACTCATTTTCCATCATTTCAAAATATTACAACACTCTTGGGAGTTAAGTATTAGCACGGTCCCACATTTACAAAGGGTTACAAACTGTCCCACAGTTACAAAAACTGAGGAAATGTCATCAGTAAGATGAAATGATCTGCTTGTGGATATATTCAGCTAATATGTGGTAGGGAGCAAGGACGCACGCTCAAGACTTCACCTTCCAATTTCCAACTCCCTCCGTCCACAACTCACATGTTAACCACAGACCAAATAAGCCAAGTTTCTCTATTTAATGATGAGGATGCTTCTGTAATGAAAAAAAGAGTAACAAGAGTAAATGATCAACTTGTCTCTACCAGAATGTAAGCCCTGTGTATCCCCAGTGCCCAGAGCAGTGTTCGTCACCTAACGGGCTCTCAAATATAACGTCTTTGTAAATCAAAGAATCGTACATCATATTTTCAAAGACATCTCACAAACGTCTTCACTGGTTGTGATAGCCATTTCCAGTTTTCAGGCTCTGACTCCAATATTCTTTTTTTTTCCATTCCCTTTTGTATAACAATACAAGTTAAAAGACTACTTACAAAAATCCATGCTGAGAGATTAAAAATAGGATATATTAGTTCATGAAGACCAGCTCCAGAATAGGATTTCGGCTAATCTTACCTTAAAAGATGACATGTATTGACTTGAATAGGTTGGCTTCTCTGTGGACGGAAGGTGTTGAAAGGCATGCAGAGAAATTCACCTCTGAGGAACACACACACATCTGTCAAGATTAAAACCAAAAAATCACTCTGCGAGAAAATTCTGAAATGTGGTTGAAGATAGACTTCCCTTCTGAAGCGAAGACAGGATTCAAAGTCAGGTCCTGTTAGAGCTACTCAAATATCTTTCTTTTCCACTATCCTGGCTTTCTCCATTGACAATGGAGAATCACGGCGTGATTGATAGATTTTAAAACTTAGCAAGCATTTTGTTTTGAGATAGAAAAGTAACAAGACCCTGGGGTCTGAGGAGCTTCCTCTCAAGGGCCTCATGTTTGTGAGAGGAGATGCTAAGTGAGATGGAGCTCTGCTTCACTTCCTTTAACACAGGAGTCTGGAAAAGGATTCTGTGGTCACAAGTTTGAAACACACCTCTACTTAAAATAAAATGTGGGGGCGCCTCAGTGGGCTAAGTGTCCAACTCTTGATGTTGGCTCTGGTCATGATCTCACAGTTGCCTGGGTCTCTGCTTGGGATTCATTCTCCCTCTAACTCTGTCCCCTCCCCCTCCCCCACCAGGTGCAAGTGCACCTTTGTGCTCTCTCTCAAAATAAATACATAAACTTAAATGCTACAGACTTTCCTAATGCAATACCCAACCAAAGGTACAGTCAGACGTATGCGTGTGTGCGCGCGCATGTATAATTTTTATTAAAGTAGGTTCCAAGGCCAATGTGGGGCTTGAATTCACAACTCCTAGATCAAGGGTCCCATGCTCTCCCACCCAAGCACCCTGTAAGGTATTTTTTATGTAAAAGCTGCTTATCTGCCCATCTCAGCTTCCTGGAGCTCAAATGAAGAAGCAGGAAGGAAGGCTCACCATCAGCAGAGGCCTCACTAATACCACAGTGCCCTCCTCTAAACCGTTAAGCTGTTTACTCCAGGCAAATCCTCTGTCTGCACTGGGAATGCTAAGAGCCCATCTCCCTGGTGTTCCCGGCCCTAGTGGTAGTACCATAACCAAGGGCAGGGAGGGAGGCACCAGGAGGTGTGTGTGTGTGGGGGGGTGTTATTTATTTCAACTTAAAATGAAACATTTATTCTTTTTTGACAGACCCAGAGGAAGAGAGACACACACAGAATCCAAAGCAGGCTCCAGGCTCCCTGCGGTCAGCACAGAGCCCAACTTGGAGGTTGCTCGAACCCACGAACCATGAGATCATGACCTGAGCGGAAGTTAGATCCTTAACCGACTGAGCCACCCAGGCGCCCCGCAATGCTATGGTTTAAAAATATTTAAAAACACTCTTGAAAAATGGAAGCTCTTGTTTACTCCATGTGCAGGAACTCAATCCAAACACATGAAAAAGGGTAGATGTGCTGTGATAGAACGCAGTTGGAAGAAGGATTACTTCTTCCCCTGCTTTTTGATAGCAAATTCCATGCAAGAATGTACCAGTGAGAACAAGTTCCTCCGAGTGACATTTCATTCCTGAGCAGCTAGACAGATTAATGCTTGCTTCTTGCAGCTCCATGCATTACCAGCCCCAGTACTCCAGAGATGAAAAATCATGTACTCTATTCATTCTTTATTGCGTAAATGTTATACAAAGAGAAGAGAAATTTGCATTTGGGTCTTCATTCCTGTTAAAATATTGTGGTCTTAATAACAGGTTAAGAAATACTAGAGTCCCGCTGTCCTTTTATATTTAGCCTCTATAAAGCAGCCTAATGGACTGTATGTCTAAGGTGAGAAGAAACGAAAGTGGAATTATGTTAAATTGTGTGGCCTCTAAATAGATTTTAAAAATTTTATCACCTTTGCAGGACACGACTAAAGAGACTCGCCTGTAAATCTTCTTAATAGCCACGTCACAGGAAACCAGAGACATGTGCAAATTACCAGCCACACAAATCCCCCAAAAGGTGAGTGAGCTACAAACCTCGGATGACACCGTCTAATGGAATTCAGAGAAGAGCTGACTCATGAACGGAAAGATCCTGAACAATCTGTGCTCTGCCAGACAAGTGGAAAACAATTTCGGCCAAGCGATCCCAGAGAGCAAACCTGGATTTTCATTCGTGGTACCTACAATATTCTGCCTTTTTAAATGTCCCTGTCCTATGAGGTTTACTCCTTCGGTTACACTTACGCTTTTGTCCCTCAGATATATATTTGCCGTTATTAGAACCTGTGTGAGTTGGGGTGGGTGGACATGGGGGAGGAGAGGGATGGGGTTGGAGAAGATGGTGGGGGAGGCGGGTTCACTTCTCTCTGCTTCCCCCATGGGGAGGTTCCTCTTGTGAGGTTACCTCCAATAGTCTTTGCTGCTTGGTGGAAACATTGTTTGAAAACACTAAGTAAAATGAAAACAACTATGGCTGGAAGACTTGTAAACATAAGACAGATGATAAAATTGCACTTGTATAAATATACTTGTAAGGTGAAAGAAATTCTGGGCAAGTCCAAATGTTTTCAACTTAGTGAGAGCGCGATAGTCTGAAGGCATTTCTTTGGACTATTTGATGTGATCAAGATTTTTTCTTTAGATATACATATATTTTTTAATTTTTTTTTTTTAAGAAATTTATTTTTGAGAGACAGAAAGAGACATTGTGAGCAGGGGAAGGACAGATTGGGGGAGACACAGAATCCGAGGCAGGCTCCAGGCTCTGAACTGTCAGCACAGAACCCGATGCAGGGCTTGAACCCACGAACTATGAGATCATGACCTGAGCCGAAGCCGGACACTTAACCAACTGATCCACCCAGGAGCCCCTAGATATATTTTTGAATAAAATAACTTATACACCTGCCTACAGTTCCTTACCAGCCTTGCACAACTTAGGAAAACAGCTGTTCTCCGACCTTCAGTATGCATACCCCCTGCCCCCCCACCCCGCCCCCCCACTCCTCCCCCCACTCCTCCCCCCCACTCAAATGAACAGCAGGGATTCAGAGAGGGCTCTACTGAACACATAAAATGACGTCCTAACAGCATCTTTAAAGGTGCAAGTTTGAATTTCTGTCTTCTGGGCCCATGGGCACTGGTTCTAGAAACTTGCTGAGTTAAACTGACTCCAACACTCAGAGGAAGGAATTGTTTGTGGCTAAAGAAGAGAAATGAAAATCCTTGAGGGTTTAATTTGAAGTAATTACAGCTTTGGACTACTGCCAATGGAAAGTTTTCAGAAAGCCCATCTTTTACAAGAAAGTAAACTCCCAAATAGTTACAGGAGGAAAATCTTTTTTCTTTTCTTTTTGAAAAAAAAAAAAAAATCCCCACTAAAACCCAAGTAATTGTTTTAAGCAGTTTTGCCCCCAGAGTGAAGATCTTTGTATTTTTCAAAACTTTCCTGAGATACAATGTAGAAGAATAATAAATTACAAAGAAATGTGATGAAACCAAAATTGAAGTCTTCGTCTAGGGAAGTCTGAAGCCATTCCCACAGTTCCAAGGGCCTGGACCTGACGAAAATCACAGCAATGCAGCAAAAGCCTGATGGAAACGAAACCAAGTCTGTGTTTCCTTTCTGTTTTGTGTTTCCTTTCTGTTGCTTCTCTGGGAATTCAGGTAGAGAAACTGAACTCCAGGAACTCCTGGTGAATATCCAAGTGTTCCCCTTTTCTGAATCAGCTGGGGAGCAGTAAAACAAAGCAGGAATGTGTAGAATTATTAATGGGTTGGTCAAAGGAGGGAGGTGCTGCTTTAAAATGAACTTAGAAACTATTTATTTAAAAAAAAAAAAAAAAAGTAAAAGCCTCATTTGAATGTCTGAGATTTGTCGCCGGTAAGGCAAAATAGCTTCAGATGACTCTTCCTTATTATTATTGTTGTTATTGTTTATTTGGGATTGTGTTTGCTGCTTTTGCTTTTGAAGGCCGGTAGGCACATTACACATATCCCAGTAGGCTGTTCCCCATATCTTACATATAACTATCCATATATTTATCCTCTTAAGACTTTAGGTTAGCAATTTTAGAAAATGCCTGCTGTTGTTAGATCATAAGAGCTGTGTTAAAAATTTTTTTAAAAATATTTTTCTTTATTACTGAGAGCAGGGGAGGGGCAGAAACAGAAGGAGACACAGAATCCAAACCAGGCTCCAGGCTCTGAGCTGTCAGCACACAGCCCCATGAGGGGCTTGAACTCACGAAATGTGAGATCATGACCTGAGCCCAAGTTGAACATTCAACTGACTGAGGCACCCAGGCACCCCAGGAGATGTCTTTTTTATGAGGGCCATCACAAAAGATAGATATTATTACCCCACTTTGAAAGAGAGGGAGCCTCATAAGAGGTGATGTTGGTATGTGATCCCAGGTAAGTCAGGAGCCAACAATTCTCTATTAAGCCTCAACTCTGTTGCGATTCTGCAATAGTGTCCTATACCAATTTGGGGTGCATGCCCCTTCGAACAATACACAGAATAAATGACCTAAGTTCCAAAGAGAAGAGAGCAAGAGTCTTGGACTTTGCGATTCGTAACAGAAAGAAGGATGCATTTGCTCTAAGATCAGAAACTCGGAAAGAACATATTTTTCCTCTTTTTCTTTTTGGTAATATTGCCCCAGGGTCCAAAGTGGTCAACTGTTGTCATAATTCATTTGGCAAGCCTGTCAAAGATAGCTCAGTCGTTTAGTCTAACAAAATATTTTTTAACAGTCAGCGTACATATTTGATTTGGATCCAGGGACAAATGGCTCTCCAAAGGTTTCCTGGCAGGTTGATGACGCGATGCATCAACCGGATGGATCTGGACTTAATAGTACTGAACAGTGGAGTACATTTAAAAAGCTCACATACATTCTCAAATATCATAGAATGTAACAAATTTCATTGCCTTTGGCTCAATGATATTTAGAATATGTGATACATCAGTCTTCCTGTTCTGGGTTTCAGTCGTGGTCCAAGGTGGTTGTCTTCTTTTAACATGTAAAAAGCGTAACTTGATAGATGGGTCATTTATCTTGGGCCTGGTTTTAAATGGCATATATTCAATCATGTTGTGATATATATTAGCTTATAAGTTAACCAAGGAGGAAGTTACAGTCACATATCATTTATCCTGAAGGACTAAAAATGGAGATGTTACGTGTAAGTACATCTTCCCCCGAATACCTTAAGGGTACTTTATTTTTTATTTATCTTTTCTAAGGGTAATTTTTTTTAAACAGTACTTTCAAAATTACAAAGCCTATACTTTTTTGATTCATTCAGGCTTGATTAAACAGGATCATCATCACAAGTTGACTCTTGATGACTTGACATTTTTGTATTATTAGCTTTCTAATATGGAAAAAGAAAAAGAGCACTAAAGAAAATCTCATGGATTTGTGTCTTGGCCCACATTCAACTTCCAGCACTGCAGAGATGAGGTGTTGTTTTTGCTTTGCCTTCTTGACAGGTATAATGATGGCTTTTTCTTCTTTTTCTTCTTCTTTGTCCCCTTCCTCCTCCTCCTCCTTCTTTGATTCATTTTAAAAATCAGATTATTTGCTTTCTTTTTGTTGAGATTTAACATTTCTTAGTACATTTTGGATAACAATCCTTTATCTGATATCCCTTTTGCAAATATTTTCCCCCAGTGTGTGGCTTGTCATAACATTTTTTTGGATAATGTTTCTTGCAGAGCAGAAGTTTATAATTATAGTAAGTCTTGACATCAGATACTGTCATTCCTATAACTCTGTTATTTTCTTTCAAAAGTGTGTTGAATATTCCAGGTCTTTTCTTTATTTATAAAACTTCAGATTCTGTTGAAATCCATAAAACAATTTATTGGAATTTTGATTGGGGTTGCACTGAATCTATAGATCAAGATGGAAGAACTCTGATATCTTGACAATATTGAGTATTTCTATCCATGAACATGGACCACCTCTTCATTTATTTTGTTCTTTGATTTTGTTCATCAGAGATTTGTTTCCTAATTTAGGCCTAGTACATATTTTGTTAGATTTACACCTAAGTATTTCATTTTCAGGAGTGCTGATGTAAATGTCAATTGTGTTTTTAATTTTAAATTCTACTTTTTCATTACCAGCTTATAGGAAAGTAATAGACTTTTATATATTATATCTAATTATATATTGACTTTTATATATTAATCTCTTATCTTACAACCTTGCCAATAATTACTTCCCATAGCTCATGCCTTCTGCAAACATAGAGCTTTATGTGTTCTTTCGTTAGAACTACGAGACTAATTCAACAGTCCCACTAGCTTCTGCACAAATAACCCAAAGGAGTTAAAGCACATCAAGTATGTTTAAACCCAAAAGTATATAATGATCTTAAATAAGAAAAACAAACAAGCAAATGAACCCTCATTGTTCTCCATTAGAAGATGCTAGAAAAATGAAGCATTATTTTTTAAAACTTGGGAAAGATGTAATCATTTATCCTGCCTTTCCCACATCCCAATACAGTGTAACCACGTAATTTGCAAGAAGTTACTCCTTACAGAAGTACTCTAGCTAGTAAATGAAGAAAATATGATAAAAACATCATATCACCATTTGGCAATCCCTTTCAGTATAATGAATCTAGATTGACAATGATTATCAATGGCTGCTAACAGCTCAAAAGGACAAACAACTAGATATCATATGCTTCCTAATGGAAGTGCACCAGACTACCTAATCCTTCTTACTTTTAGTATTTAAAGTGACTAAGCTTGTATATCTAACTACAGGAAATATAGAAGATAGAGCAATATATTAAATATCATTACAAGGATGCAATCAACAAAGTCTAGATGGATAAACTCTGCCGCACAAATGATCTTAAATAAGTTGAAGGAGAGAGAGAGAGAAAGAGAGAGAGAATCTATAGTTTAAAATAGATGTAAGACACATTTTTTCAACAATTGAATTTATGGACCTCATTTTGATGCTTTAAAAATTTTTTTTAGCAACACCTGGGTGGCTCAGTCGGTTAAACGTCCAACTTTGGCTCCAGTCATGATCTCTCCATTTGTAAATTCGAGTCCCACATCGGGCTCTGATGACAGCTCAGAGCCTGGGGCCTGCTTTGGATTCTGGGTCTCTCTCTCTCTCTCTCTGCCCCTCCCTGCTCATTCTCTCTCTCTCTCTCTCTCTCTCTTTCTCTCTCTCTCAAAAATAAATAACCATTAAAAATTTTTAAAAAAATTTTTAATAGTTTTTTAATTTAAGTAATCTCCATGCCCAAGGTGAGGCTCAAACTCACAACCCTGAGATTAAGGGTCACACGCATCATCCACTGAGCCACCCAGGGGCCCCTAAAAATATTTTTTATTGTTTTAGAAATATTTTTTAGGGTCACCTAAGTGGCTCAGTTGGTTAGGTGTCTAAGTTCAGCTCAGGTCATGATCTTGCAGTCCTTGAGTTCAAGCCCTGTCCCAGCCTCTCTGCTGACAGCTCCGAGCCTGCAGCCTGCTTCGGATTCTGTGTTTCCCTCTCTCTCTGCCCCTGCCCCGCTCATGCTCTGTCTCTGAAAAATAAATAAACCTTAAAATTTTTTTTAAAAGTTAAAAAATTTCACACTCAGGAAAATTTGCATACTAGGTATTCAGAAATATTACTGAGTTATCATTATTTATAATATCTAATGTAATTGTGACTTTTAAAAAGAAAGTAGTTCTAATCTTTTAGGATACACTCGGAAATATTTCTGGCTATGACAGGAGGCTGGGATTTGTTTCCTAGTAATCCAGTAGGCGAGGCAGAGTTTAATCAACTGAAGTTGTTAATTGCTGAAAGTAAATGATTAGTACATGGGATTTATTATATTCTTCTTTCTGCTTTTGCATATGTTTAAAAATCCCATAATAAAATGTTAACAGCAACAAGAGCAAACCCCTAAGGCCTAGAGAGATTAAATTACGTGCCCAACACCATATATGTAATTAGGGACAGTTCAAACCTGCAACCGGACTCGTGACTTCCAGTCCAATTCTCTTTCCCTTATAACAAGCTGTTTTGCAGAGAGGCCAAGCTTCTGGGGTACCAGATATCTGCCCGCAGTGTCGGAAGCCAATGGGTGAACTAGGGAATGCACCACGCTGCTATCAAACACTCATCCACGCAGCTCATCAGGAAGCAGCCAAGTGGCAAATTGGGATTGACTGGCAGTGCCGAGCAGCTGCTGATTGTTGAAGTCCTGCCCAGAGTTCTTGGCTTCTCCCCGCTTGGTCTTCAAGGGAGCCATTGCAAAAGTAGACCAGCCTTCAAGTGCCCAAACAAACATTGTTGAGAGGCTGCTTAGATGTTTCTTGATTGCATTGCAAAATTAGTTTTTGCTGGGAACTATATAGTTGGACCAGTAAAGAGTCTAGCTACAATAACTGAGGTTTCAGTGCCTGGGCACCCAGGGTTAGAGAATAATTAGATTAGAATGTTGTTTCCACATTGATTACGATATTAAGATTGTTCGTTCTTTCTTTTTCTTTCTTTCTTTCCTTCCTGTCTTTCTTGCCTTCCCTTCCCTTTCTCTCCTTTCCTTTCCTTCCTTTTCAGAGACAGAGAGGGAGAGAGTGAGAGCATGAGCTGGAAAGGGGCAGAGGGAGAAAGAGAGAAAAATCTGAAGCAGGCTCCATGCTCAGTGCAACACCGACTCGGGGCTCTGTCCCACAACACTGGGCTCATGACCTAAGCCAAAATCAAGAGTCAGACACTCAACCCACTGAGCAACCCAGGCGACCCCATGGTTACGGTTTCATTAGACACTAAAACTCAATCACCAGTGATGTAGGTCTGGCACTGTTGGGCCTCTCATGCTGGTGAGTAATCTGTGGAGAAATTAAGAACTAATGAAGTTCATCCTGAAAACCAAATAGATAAAGCAGTGGGGGCAGCAGTACAACACCAGGAAAAGGGCAAGTAAGTCCTCTAAAGGAGGCAAGTACAAACCCAATATTTATTTATTTAAACAATTTTTGAATTTATATATTTTGTGTGTGTGTGAGAGAGAGAGAACATACAGCCCAGTGAGCAAGGGAAGGGCAGAGACAGGGAGAGAAAGAATCCCAAGCAGACTCTACACCGTCAGCATAGAGCCCGATGCGGGGCTTGAACCCACCAACTGTGAGATCAAGACCGGAGCCTACATCGGACGCTTAACACGACTGAGCCACCCGGGCGCCCCTGCTCTCATGATATTTGCGTATTCCTGACAGTGACCCATCTTGCAGTGTGCTTTCCTGACACCACCTGAGTTTCTGACACCTCCAGTACCTCCTGAACTTTCTCCTGTTGTACCTTTCAAAAATTGCTTTTCCCTGGTCAAAGTGATGGCCCATGTCACTGGCCCCCTTCCCATTCTTCATCTGACCAAACAACAATGCAGAGTAGAATCTCGGTCCTGCTTTAGTTTGTTCCGACTCCAGATTCAGGCCACAAGGGCGCGGCTTCTACTTCACATCCTTTCAGGGAATTAGTTAGTTTTCCTGAGGGAAGAAGGATGCGGAGCTCACACAGGTGTCTTGCATTTTTAGATGAAACCCTAAAGGCTGTGGTAACTTAACAACTCTCATTTTTTATCTGACGTTCCTTTTCTTTTCAGAGAACAGATATATCGCTGAACAGAGCTGACAGGTAAACGTGAGGTTACTTAAAGGACTCTCCCAGTTTAGTTTGGCCAAGTCTTTAGAATCAGATACAAAGAGGTTATCGGGACTGTGGAGTCAATCAATAACTTCCAAAGGAGTGTAAGCAAGAAAAAAAAACAATGGCCAGGGTGTTCCCTACATAAATAGGAGACTCTCGTGGCTAATTTGATACAAATTCACTAAAGGGAGAAATTTGGTGTCCAAAACATATAAAGGTTTTCTCTTGATTACCTGCTGCACTCCAAGGAGGGCATCTTATGGTTAATTTGTTGATGTTAAATTAGCGGTTCTATGTCTTTTTCTTTGTAACTTCCACAGAAATGATTATTGCTTGGAATGTGGGCTCACTGTTAGTCGAACTGTATGATTGAACTCGGGAATATTTTGCCTTAAACTCTGGTGTCACTAGGTGTCCTACTCTTTCTCACGCGTTGTTTTTTCTCCTGATTTGGTATGGCTTGGCTGTTGTGTTTTGACCGTGTGTGGCACTTGTATAAATTAAATAAATTTGTAAGGTCCTAAGAATACTTTCTAAAGTCAATTCTAGAATTTTTCCCCCTATAAATACTGATATAATTTTTGAACCTTAAGTCTTCCAAGTTTGATTAAGGCAAGAATCCCAAGGGTTTCTTTGGAGAGATAGACCCATCTCCACATCAAGGTGCCCACTTAACCATTACCCCACAGGGCTCCCACAGTAATATGCCAGATTATGTTCACTCCAAGTCTTCAGGACAAACTTCTATTTTGTGGATATGGAAAGAGTTACTTTCCTATCCATCTGTTCCCCAAAGGTAACATCTCCCCCTTCCTCCCTTCAATTACCTACGCGTGATTTTCTAGGGTCATTCGGCAAATACTTAATTTTTGCGGGGAAACGCGATTTTCATAGAGCGTGATTGCCCAAAAAATAATTGACAACTTACCCATAAAACAGTCCTCCTTAGCTCTGCTCAGGTTAATGAGTGATGAGTCTTCCCAAAGAATTTAAATGCTGCCTACAGCCCTCAACTGCGGACAGGTGGGCCACACCTACGTGGGGGGAGGGGAGGGCGAGATGCAAATATTGTGTCAGTATCCGTGTATTTTAAAATACAGTTTGCCTGATATGTCTACAAAGGATGTGGGTTGTTTCTCAGAATCTGAAGCAATGTCACAGCAGCCACAACAAACAAACGAAACACCACCGATGGCTTTTAGTCTTTTGATGATTTTTAGTATTTTCTCATTTCGATAAATGGAACACATGCCCCTCTCACAATAGCAAACATTAAGATCTTTAATAATATGTTGAAGAAGCAACAACCGCCCAGGAAAAGCCGGAATTCAGTCTTCCATGCACCCTGCAATCCCATTTCTCTTTCCCTAAGATTTTTGGAAGTTGTAGGAATAGTAGTAAATATAAGATCCCTGGGTGAGGAGTATTTTTTTTTTTAAGAAACAAATTGGTTTGGAATAGAGGCAGAATTGGGCGTTCACGGGACCATCCCTTATTGAAGTGCAGGACGGGCTGAGCCAGCCCTAGTCCAGACCCCAGACAAGACTTCAAGGCCATGTGGGGCGGGGAGGGCGGATTCGAGAAAGAACTCTGTGGCAGGAATGTTTGTTTAGAAAGCAGCGGGGGATTATCTGATAAACTGGGTAAACTGCTTGTCATTCTTATAATGTAAATGAAACCGGTAGTAAAGCGAAAAGCTGACATCCTCTCACTGGACAGATAAAGCCAAATGATTATTTTTAGATTCACTTACAGGAGAAAGCAAACATTTTATTCCTAGTCTCCAACACTTACCAACTCATCCTAGCCTCCTGGAATGTTTATTGGGACTGAGTGAACCGAAAGTGCAGGAGGGAGGGGGGAGGGGAAGAGTGCCTTAACCCTCAGTTTTGCCTTCAGGCTTCTGACGGTGTGTAGGGAGCCTTTGAAGTTGGCGGCAGAATGAGGATTTATACAGAAAGGAGAACTGGTTGGTTCTCTCTCAGGCCATGGAACTGGTGCATCTCGAAGTTATTATTTCAAAATGATTTTGCCTCCCATTTACCCACAAGGACCTGACCCGAAAGGTATTTAATTTTTAAATGGGCAGACAAATAATTCAAAACAAAACAAGCTCTTAACCACAACACAAAAAACCTTATTTAAAATCCCTGGAAGGCTTCTAGTGAGAGCAGCGTGTGACTGACGTGGTAAATTAGGCCTGCTGGAGAAAAATCAAGACAAAATATGGATTCACTGTTTTTTTGAAAGGCAGCCATCTTTCCAAGAGAATGTGTGCACCACGTTTTATTAAGAAATTATATCTTTCCCCATGTTTTCCGTCGCTTTCACATGCTGGCAATGGTGAGCAAGTTGAGCAGATGTGACGAAAGAATTAATCCCAGTCTTGGGAACACGTAAACGAAACATTTCTTTGGAAACACCTACCTTTAAATTCCATTAGTTCAATCAGACCCTGGAAGGGACTGGATTAGGGGAGTGATTTACAGGGCGCAGTCTGTCCAGACCTAGAGCCCTTTTGTAATATGAAAAACGTGTAGATGAATTTACCGTTTCTCCAATGAGTTGGCACGGGGTTTAAAATCTTGCTTTGACTCAGATAACCGCGTTTGTTTTAGCGCTACTAAATTCACCTCGCTAAGAATTTTTCTTTCTTTCTTCTTTTTCTCCCCCCTAGGTTCATTCATAGCTACTACCCATTTGTCTCTGTAAAACCAACTCTTGCCTCTGAAAAAGCAGCATAACCAGCCAGAGAACGAGTATATAGGATTAGCACATTATAAAGAATGAAGAGAAGCTTTCAGCTCTCTGTCATGGGTGATATTTATCACATTTCTCACGACCGGCTCTAATAACAGTGCAGAGATAAAATAGGCTTGATACATCTCTCCTGTACAGAGAATTTTACAACACCAACGATGAGAAACCCAGGAGATGAAACATGTTCTTCTCCTCTCGTGCAGTTTTTATTAGTTTTAAAATGGGAGGTGTGCGTGGAGTGGGGGGAGAGGCTGCCACAAAAGTGGGCTTGAATTTTCTGTCTGTTATGCTAATGTATTCATAGAAAAAGCTGGTGCTGAGGGCGGTTCTCCAATTAAGACAAATGAGGCACATTGAATTTCTCCCCCAGGGCACAGCAGGGGTGCTGGCAAAATCTACTTTATTCTTTTCTGTCAGGGCTGAACTGGAAACAAAAGCATGAAAATTCAACACATCCACTTACAGAATAATAAAGGCTGTTGTTTAAAGCGTGAAGAGTTTTGGCACCCTTCTGGGGCTTTATGCAAATCATTCTTCCTCTCAACTGCCACCACACCATCGGTCTTGGAAATTAAAGATGTACTTGGTCGGTTAACAGCGGAAAGGAGACGAGCAGGCTGAAACTCAATTAGATTTGTATTAAGCAAATAAATCAGGACTGACTGATATTGGCTCAACTAAAATGCATTATGGGCTGAGAGTAATTCTAATTTGATTGACAAATATATGTGGTATGTTATTAACCTAAATGAAAGATACGAATCCTTTTTTTTAAAAAAAAGGATTTTATTCTAGTAAACAATCCTCTCCCCTCCCCCCCCAACTTCCACAAAACAATAAACAGAGACCATTGACACGCTGCTGTTTACAATCCGCGCTCAAGAACACAGGAAATCTATTTTCTGATACATGTTAAGAGTTTAAGACGAAATTATTCTGCAGAAAGACATTTGTTTGCATTGATTTATTTGGTGTAAGGTAACAGCTGAACACGTTATTTATTTGGTGGAGGGAAGCACACCAAATACACTATTTTATTAGGGTAACACAAAAGCACAGCCCTGTATACGCCTGGTGATTTATTGCAAACTCTGTAGGACATGATGCTTTTCCACGCTGGGGCATATACGAAGGGCTTCAAATGAGATTCAAAGTCATAAATGAAGATTTCAATCAAATCATCCAAGGCTTTGAGGGGAAAAAAAAAACCCAAACCCTTAACAAATCCCGTACGTGTGGTGGTGTGTGTGGTTGGATGGGTGAGACAGTTCCTCCTGTGAGGAAGTTCTGGGAGTTTCTTTTTAACACGTCTCCTTGTCTTCCTGTTCACACTTGGAGAACTTAAAGAAATTTAAGGCATTACATTTCACATACTGCTAAACTGATAATTAAATACTCATTTAATCTTTATGCTTTTATGAAAACCACCTCCTACCCCCCCCCCCCCCGCCCCCATCTTTTCCTTTCATCTGCACGGCCACTTTTTCTGTCTGGCTACCAGATAAGAGGCTCCTTCTTATCTTTCAATTATCTCTCTTTCCGTCTTTTCCCACCTGGCTCTTCTCGCCAGCCCCTGCTGCCCATTGCTCTCCATCAATGCCAGAGATGGTCTCTTTCTCCCCTTAGAAACCTGCCAGGACCCTGCCCCGCCTGGGCTGCCTCTGACCCGCAGCTCCGGCCCATCCCTGTGCCTCCTCTTGCTGTTCTCAGCCCTGCTCTGATGAGTACATCGAAGATATTCGGCCAAGGGGCACCTGTATGGCTCAATAGGTTAAGCACCCTGACTCTTGATTTTGGATCAGGTCATAATCTCATGGGTCGTGTGTTCGAGCCCCGCGTTGGGCTCCTTGCTGACAAGGTGGAGCCTGCTTGGGACTCTTTGTCTCTGTCCCTCCCCTCTTGTGCACATGCTCGCTTGCTCTGTCTCTCTCTCAAAATAAACTTTAAAAAGGTAAAAAAAAAAAATCTTCAGCTCAGCTAAAATACTTGTCTCTGGCTCCCATTCCCAAAGTCTCCTCCCCATCACCATCAATAATGCTATTCACTGATGCTCAGAGTGAAGTCAGAACGTCACAGAAGGTGACATCAGCGGGGCCCTCAGGTCTCACACACTGTTTCTCCTGGCCCAGATTAAATTCTCTATTTTTAGCTTTCAAGCAATTGCCATGTCAGACCTCTCAGCGGCTCCTCTGCTCACACTTATCTCTCCTCCTTCCTGGCGTAGCTGGCCCGCTGCTGGGCTTCCTTTTGCCTTTCCTTTTTGACCAGTTTTTGCCCTCTTTCCTGACACCTCTGAAATGGACCTGAGAAGTCAGGTTTTGAAACTTCAATATCCATCCCCACGCTGATATACAACCTGTCAAGGCCAATCCCTACCACTTACTGGGGGTTTAGGATAACTTTATTCCCTTATATTTGTTAAAAGCCACTGCAGAGACCACACTGGAATATTCCCTGAGCAGACACATCCAGTGAAATCATACAAGCAATGCTTCAGGTAGGTTACTTTGCAAGACAAGTGAAGTGAACTTGACCTGGGTGACTTCTCGGTTTCTGCCTCTGAAAATCATTAAGTGAAACTTGGTATTTCCCGCAAATTGATAAGAGGAACAGCTAAACAACTCCTTTTCACTTAAAAAACAAACAAACAAACAAAAAACAAAACTCTAAATCCATCATTGTAAAGAATAAACAGTCACTGCCTTCTCCCTGGGGAACCTGCTTTACAGTAATATACCTCTAAGCCTCATCCCGAGTTTTGGTTTAAAAATTCCCAGTTTGCAAAACGGTCCTTAGGATGATGTGTGCCCAGCAAAGTTTTACTAATTCCTGCTTCAGTGATTCATTGGTTTTATTTCTGTTTTGGCTTCTTTCCTAAATTTTTGATATATTTAATGAATGCTTTTTCAGATTCTTTTAGTTAACATTCTTTATTACGTGTTGACTGTTAGAAGTGAGATTACATATAATTTTCTTGAAGCATTTTGTTGATGCCTGTTAGAGTATTCATATTGACTTTTTTTTCCATTTAAAAGCAATAACAGGGGCGCCTTGGTGGCTCAGTCGGTTAAGTGTCCAGCTTCCGCTCAGGTCATGATCTCACTGTTTTATGGGTTCGAGCCCCACATTGGGCTCTGTGCCAACCGCTAGCTCAGAGCCTGGAGCCTGCTTCAGATTCTGTGTTTCCCTCTCTCTCTGACCCTCCCCTGCTCACTTTCTCTGTCTCTCAAAAATAAATAAAAAACATAAAAAAAAATTTTTTTTAAGCAATAACATTGTAGTAGACCTTTCACATGTACCTGGAATCCATTCTTCAGACCTCTGTGAATCTCAAGATTTTTTTTTCATTGTTGAAAATTGTGGTAAAATATACATAACATAAAACTTACCACTTTAGTTACTGTTTGGTGTACAACTCACTAGCATTAAATATATTCACAATGTCGTGCAACTATCACAGGTGTCTGTTTCTAGAGCTTTCCCTTCATCCCACACTGAAACTCTGTACCCCTTAAAAATAACTCCCCGATTTCTCTCTGCCTCCAACCTGTGGTAACTTTGTCTTTACGACCCTCGGTACCTCATATAAGTGGACTCATACAATACTGGTCCTTCTGTGACTGGCTTAGTTTGCCAGCCTAACCGTAACATCTTCAAGGCCCACCCTTGTCTGGAGCATGCGAATTCCCTTCCTTTTTAAGGCTGACTAATATTTCACTGTTTGCATGTCCTGCATTGGGTTCATCCATTCATTCCTTGATGGATGGATGGATGGAAGACAATGTGCGTTGTCTTCACGTTTAGCTATTGTGAATAGTGCTACTGTGAAGATAGCCACAATAGTGCTATTGTGAATTAGTGCTACTAATACCTGAGTCTCTGTTGATGACACAAAGGAAGTGGATGATTTCCTCACAAAGCTTTCGTTTTCCTTCGTTGACCCCTTCATGTCTCCGTCTTCGCTCTAACTCTTGCAGTTATATTCTCTTTGGGGTTATTTTCTGCCAAGAAATATGGCTTTAAATCTGCTCACAAGGCAAAGCTATGTCAAAAGCAGCAAGGTGACATTGCTACTGTCTTTCACCCATCTTCATGTGTAAAGTAAGTCTGGAAAGAGGAAAAAGGAAAACTCTGCTGTAGGGGCAGGAACATTTTCTATCAACCTTTCTAGTTCTTTGGCTGGTCTAATAATCAAATTGACATATGACAGATTAACCAGAGGAAAGCAAAGAGTTATGTATGTAGGGGAGGTTTGTAAAGATAATAGGGGGGTAATAGAGGCTTATAAAAGGAAAGGGGTAGGGCTCTGGAGATACAAAGAGGAGGAAAGCCATTCAGGAGAAGGTGGAAGAGAGGTTTGGAAGATAAAGCTTGTCCTGTTATACCGATAAGTTTCTCAGGTCGGTAACTTCCCTGTGGTAATAACTCTCTTCCCAGGATGGCTGCCCCTCTGCCATGTAAATTTAGGCAGTTAAGAGTGAGGTAAAGAGCTTGTCTTCACTCTGCTGGGCTTTGCCTGCCTTTAGCTCAAAATCATCATTTTGCCAAAGAAACATATTTTGGGGTGGCAAAATCTGGTCCCCTTCAGGCCCACCTTTGAAACTTCAAATGGGAAGCTTCACAGTCTAGCAACTAAGTTGGTAACTTGCTCCGTATCTCATGGGGCTCCATGTCTCGGTGGGCCAGTCTCAGTCATGGAGAAGATCAGTTCAGCTAACTAGCTGTGTCTCATTTCAGGCAGTGGGTGATGCAGGGAGACTCCCAAAGGTAGGCCTATCTGGTGTGAGTAAGCAGTGATGTATTTAACACGAACATATCTATGGACGCAGCAGGAAAACAATGGTTAATGACTGGAGCAGACTACGATCCCAGTTTCTGATTTCTGAGGGCAGCCAGGCAAGATTTCCAGATGTCAGGCACAAAGCATCTTCTGATAGAGTAAGGGAAGACTGTGGCACTCTGACAGATCTAACTGGTTTGCAGTTTGAACATCTCTGGTGATCCTTCTGATGGGTGCAGATACCAACAGCCACCAATACGGTCTATACATGAGCTGTGGCAATTACTCTGAAGTTTAGATCAAGTCATTCACTTACAGTTTGCAGGCCTTTGAGAAAAGGGCCAGATTTTTTTGTCTTCGTGATTCCAAGGCAGAAGAGTGGAAGACAATTAGAGATGTTAGTCTGGAAATTTGTAGCCAGACATACAAGGAAACTAGAAGTTTGGATCCAGTCCAGTTACGGGTAAGTAAGAAAACCTCAAAGGTAATGAACAGAACTAGAATCTGATATCTATCCATACATAGCATAGTTTCTACTGAAATAGAATTTGTGTCTCTATAATCAACCCCATTTCTACCAACAAAAATTACAGTAAAACTAATTTGTTTGCAAAATAAGTCTGATCTGATTATAGTTGGCCCAGTTATTTTATATAAATTTAGCAAAAATAATGATCGAGCACATAGACACTTTAAATCTTCTTGGTTGGAACTTTTGATAAGGAGCCTCAGGCTGGACTCCTAAAACCCTCTTGATGCTCAGAAGCGGAGCTAACAATGTGCCATCAGACTTAACCTGCAATATCTGTAGATTCCAGTGAATTCCTCTCTTCTTGAGGTCCCAAAGATATCCTGAGTTTTCTGTACCTGCTAGGAAGTGATCTCCCTTACCTGTTGGGAGCTCTGTAAACAAAGCACCAAGCTGTTTTTCCAAGGGGCTTTCTTGACTTGATGAAGTCAACCTTAGTTCCTTAAAGCTGTCGGAATTTGATTTGGGGAGATGTGTCAAAAATATCAAAAGGTTTGGACGGTGACCCAATGGGATCACAGATCAATATGAAACAACAATTATCTATTTGACCAAAGTGACATAAAAGATTTCAAAGACAAATACAGAAGGTCACATAGTTGTGAGCAAAATTTAGCTTTTTAAAAAAATATATTTATTTTTGAGAGAGAGTGAAGGAGACAGAGCGTGAGTGGGCGAGGGGCAGAGCGAGATGGAGACAAAGAATCCAAAGCAGGCTTCAGGCTCTGAGCTGTCAGCACAGAGCCCCAATGCAGGGCTCGAACCCACAAACTGTGAAATCATGACCTGAGCTGAAGTCAGATGCTTAAAGAACTGAGCTTCCCAGGTGCCCCAAAAGCTTGGCTCTAAGAAGACTCAGTTTTCCTAAATAATCAAAGACTAACAATAAAGAGAACATGAAGCACAGGAAATTAATAAATATATTTATTAAATTTTTGCTTTGTGGGCAGGTGATGTAAAGGGTAAAGAAAAATCTTTCTGGATTGCCTGAGTGGCTCAGTTGGTTATGGTTCAACTCTTAGTTTCAGGTCAGGTCATGGTCTCACAGTTCCGGGGTTTGAGCCCCCCATCAGGCTCCATGGTGGCAGCACAGACCTGCCTGGGATTCTCTCTCACTCCTTTTCTCTCTGCGCCTCCCCTGCTTGCTCACTTTCTCAAAATAAATAAACTTAAAAAGAAAAAAAAGAAACATCTTTCAAAATCTTCTATCAGGAGCAGATCAATAGTTCAAGAATATTTTGTCCTTTTAGCAGATGAAAGTAAAACATAGGGTATTTTATTTGTTTGTTTATTTTAAGTTCATTTATTTTAGGAGAGACAGAGGGAGAACACAAGTGGCATAGGGGCAGAGAGAGAGGGAGAGAGGGAATCCCAAGTTCTGTGCTGACAGCAGAGAGTCCGATGTGGGGCCCAAACTCACAAACCAGGAGACTGTGACCTGAGCCGAAGTCAGATGCTTAACCAACTGAGCCCCTGAAATTTTTTTTAATTAAAAAGATTTTTTTGCTTTTGCCTTTTGTTTTGTTTTGTTTTGTTTTAGGGAAAGTGCAAGCAGAAGAGAGGGGCAGCAGGAGAGGGAGAGAGAAAATCGTAGGCAGGCCCCACACTGAGCAGGGAGCCTGATGTGAGGCTCAATCTCACCACACACTAAGTAGAATTCTTAACCCTTAGTAACCTTTCTAGTGAAAACTAAGAAGTGAGCAGTTGTAAATTTGTCTGTTATACCAGCAATCTTTAGAGTCTCATGTTTGAAATATATTTCATAATTTCTAGAAGCATGTGCCCTTTTTTATAGTACAACCTTTTAATGTGGCATAAGACATGTTAACTAGTTGACCCAAATCTATACTTAGTTCTTCTGCAATAGGAAGCCAAAAGTAGAACACCCATCTATAGTGAGTTAATTAATGTTTCACAGTGTTGTCTTATTTGGAATGATCTAGAAAGTCTCTAATTTTTATTACTTAACCTAGCAAAATTCTAAAGTTTCAAAGTTATCAAAAAGATTTTAGAAGCTGTTCTTAAGTACACACTTTATGAAATGTAATCGTGGCTAAAAAGCTCTGGGGTACCTGGCTGGCTCAGGGGGTAGAGCATGCGACTCTTGACCTCTAGGTCATGAGTTCAAGCCCCAGGTGGGATGTTGAGTTTACTCAAAAAATAAAAAAAGGAAAAGTAAAATCTTAAAAAGTTCACTCATAATCTTATCTCACTTAAATCTATAGAACTTCCTTGTTCCTAAAGAATCTATGTTTAGATTACTCATGAAGGGTTGACCTTAGCTCAAGCGGTTACTTCATGTCTGGTTCATAGATTACTCATGAAGACATTATAAGCCAGTAGACAAAGTCAGCCATCATCCTAAGCTGTTTTTCATCCTAACAAATTTTAGAACAGAGACAACATGAATTTATTTAATAAGCACTGTTAAACGTTGTATGCTTACATTATTTTCACTACTGATAACTCTGAAGACATACCTATTTTAGTTGGACCAACAAACTTAAACTCGCTTAAGTAGTAAATATTTTCCCAAATCACATGAACTTGAAAAGCATTTGGGTTAGGTTTTAAATATTCCTGAGAGTTTCAGCAATCTTTAATTCATAAATGTCTGTTTTTAAGCCAATTAAATAAGAGCTCTTTTACAAATCAATATGGTAATTCCATTTGGAGTACAAAAATATCTCACATCCACAACATACATATTACTTATCAATATCAGATAGATACAAACAGAGACATTATACCTTTGTTTAAAAATTTTAGGGGCGCTTGGGTGGCTCAACTGGCTAAGCATTTGACTTTAGCTCAGGTCATGCTCTCAGTTCAAGCCCCATGTTGACAGCCAGAGCCTGGGGCCTGCTTTGGATTCTGTGTCTCCTCTCTCTCTGCCTCTCCTCTGCTCATGCTCTGTCTGTCTCTCTCTGTCTCTCAAAATATAAATAATAAAATATTTTTTAAAAATTAAAAACAAGAAACTTTAGCCATGAGATTGATATGATTCTGTAAAATTCACTAGTTTATAAAAGAGCATTTGGATTCAAATTTTTAAAATGTTATTTATTTTGAGAGAGAGAGAGACAAGGAGAGAGCACGTGCACACATGCCAGGCAGAATGGGGTTGAGGGGCAGAGAGAGAAGGAGAGAGAGAGAATCTCAGGCAGGCTATGTGCAGTCAGTGCAGAACCGACTCAGGACTTGATCTCACAAAACCAGGAGATTATGAACTGAGCCAAAATCAAGAGATGGATGCTAGGGGCGCCTGGGTGGCTCAGTCAGTTGAGTGCCCAACATTGGCTTAGGTCACGATCTCACGGTTTGTGGGTTCGAGCCCCACATTAGTCTCTGTGCTGACAGCTCAGAGCCTGGAACCTGCTTCAGATTCTGTGTCTCCCTCTCTCTCTGCTCCTCCCCTGCTCACACTCTGTCTCACTCTGTCTCTCAAAAATAAATAAATGTAAAAAAAAAAAAAAAGAGTTGGATGCTTAACCAACTGAGCCACCCAGGCACCCCTGCACTTCTGGTTTTGCAGAGATTTGTAAGATAGAGACAATTGTTCCCAATTGCTCAATGAATTGAGTTGTACCCTGAATAATATCAAGAGGTTGATTTTCCCATTCAACCACATATTCTTTCATTTCCTTCTTTATATCAAGGAGATTTCTAATTCAGATATAAATTAAAAGATTTCCATATTCTAGAACTTCAGGGTTTAAAGTAGCTGCCTTTGCAGACAGAGATCTGGGGGACTGACACTTTAAGAATTTGGACCTTCTGCTCAGAGCGGATAGTGTCTGGCCATTGAATGTCCTGTTGCCATTGCCAACTGTAGGGGCAGAAAAAGTTTCCTTATACTCTTCTAGGTTCTCTGTCTGGTCTCATAATCAAATTGACATAAGGCATATTAACCAGAGAAAACCAAAATTATGTGTGTTGGGGAGACCCATAAAGATATGAAAATTCAAGGGCACCTGGGTGGTTCAGTAGGTTAAATGGCCAACTTCAGCGCAGGTCATGATCCCGCGGTTTGTGAGTTCAAGCCCCGCATGAGGCTCTGTGCTGACAGCTCAGAGCCTGGAGCCTGCTTCAGAGTCTGTATCTCCTTTTTTCTCTGCCCCTCCCCTGCTCACACTCTGTCTCTCTCTCTCTCAAAAGTAAATAAACATTAAAAAAAAGATATGAAGATTCAAAAGGGAACCAAGACATAGAAGCTTATACAACACCCTGAGCTAAGGAAAGGGGTAAGAGTGTAGGGATGCAAAGGGGAAGAAAGCCTTTCACAAGAAAGTTTAGAAGACAAAGGTTGCCCTGATATGCAGCTAAGTTTCTTAGGTAAAAAATTATCTGTGCAAATAGCTCTCTTCCTGGTACAGGTCCCCTCTCTAATGTGAATGGAGGCAGCTGAGGGTGAAGGGAAGAGCTTTTCTTGAATCTTCAGGGTATTCGTTGCCTTTAGCTTAAAATAATCCTTTGCCAAAGAAACATATTTTGGGGTGCCAAAATCTGCTTCCCCTCATAGCGGAATCCTAGATCTGTGATTAGTTGTTTAGTTTAAACCAAGTTATATCCTGGAGGATATACTTTTCACACCTCGAGTTCATATTCAAAGTATTTTTCTGCTTCTTATAGTGCAAGGGGAAGAATGAAAGCAACACCGGAAGTCAGAGTTGAGAGGCAGAGATTGACACCTGGGCAATCAGAAGGCTTGGTTCCCTAAAGCCCAGTTAAATAGCGTTGAGCTCTCACTCAGTGCTAACAGAAACAGTTTTTGCTTGCTTTGCTCTAAAACCAACTACTAAATAATGTTAAGATATCTTTGAGGCAATAATGTGTAATCACTCACAGTTCTTTTGAAGGGAATGTGGTTAAGATAAAAAAGCCCAAAGGCAGAGAGCTTTTAACTACCAGCCATTTGGCAATATTACTCTCCACACTCCCTCCTGCCCACTCCCCTCCCCCCAGCCCTTAGTATAAATCTTCTCTCTGGATTTAGTGTTGGGCAGAGAGATTGTGAAATCACTTTTTAAAAAGTTCTTGCTGTTGTTCTTCATTTTTGTTCTGTTCACTTCAGTGTATTTTAAAATATCAATGGGGTAGGGGCGCCTGAGTGGCTCGGTCGGTTAAGTGCCCGGCTTTGGCTCAGGTCATGATCTCACGGTTTCTGAGTTTGAGCCCTGCATCAGGCTTTCTGCTGACAGCTCAGAGCCTGGAGCCTGCTTCTGATTCTGTGTCTCCCTGTCTCTGCCCCTCCCCCGCCAAAGAAAGGATCATAAAAATAAAAAAAAAAAATCTACCAGTGTGGTAGAGAGTGTGCTGAATTTTTAATTATGAGGTTGCATATCCACCTGTTGTGGAAGAGGATTTCAATCCATCAATCAGAGAACTCAAGTTTCCACCATAGCAGATGGTCTTGACCCCTAAGGCAAGTAAAGATCAGATGAGACAGAGAGCCACCAATTGAGGGGAGGAGGAGACACCTGTGATTTCTCTTGGGGGCAATACTACTTGTGTCTCTTCTGCTTATCGTACAGACATAAAGAAAAGAGGGATCTGGTAACAAAATCTCCAAAGGATATACAGGGAGTCAAGTGTTGTCTCAAGAGGCATTAGTGAAGAAAGGAATCCCGCATGACTGGCAGGCATGGTTTGAGCCCGTGTGAACAATCCTTGACGTACCTTCAGATGCAAAGGTCCATTGGAGGAATTCTCATCTGGAGCAATCTGTTCACGGCTTTTCTTTATTCAGTTTTCATATAGCTCTGCTTGGAAAAACTAACAGCCAAGAGACCAGTCTAAAGGTTAAGGTCCAGGTCTTCTTTTTTTTCCCCAGGTGGGAGTCCTGTCTCCACCACCTCACATGGGAGCTCTCTGTGCTTCAAGGCCTCTGAATTGACAGATTGTTCTTTCTTAGTTCTCAGCCTTATTTCCTTTTATTTCACTTCTGAGAGTACACTTCAAATACAGACATTTTGAAAAGCCCTCTCTGTGCTTCTTAAGAGATTTTCAGAGGTATGCCTGTATTTTTATTCATACATATCAAATTTATCTATCTACCCATCATTTCTCGATCTATTATATATCTCAACTATTTAATAGAGGGGGCTATCACACAGCTGGGGCCAGCCCCAGTGGTTGGTCAGTGCCAAGGAATACACGAACTGTGAAACATATAAATATTAGATATCCATCTAGCAGCCTTTTTATGAGGGGATGGGGCATTTGCACCAGTTGGGAAATTCTGCATGGATTTTCTTACACATACTCATAACTCGTGGTCTATAACTTTAGTTTTTGTTTCTTTTCAAGTAAAGGTTTATAGACAGTTAAGAAGCAACGAGCAAGGAGAGTCACTCCCAAAAAGTGATTCTCAGATGTTGGCGTGTGAACTAGTTGGAGGGCTCATTAAAGCACACATTGCTGAGCCCCATACCAAGAGCTTCGGATTCAGTAGATCTGGGATGGGGTCTGAGAATTCGGGTCTCTAACCAGTTTCTTGGTGATACTGATGCGATTGGTCAATGGATGGCTCTTTGAGAACCACTGTTGGAGATTTTTATCAGACTTCTATAAAATATACTATATTTTATAGAAAGAAGAAATAATGTTGATAAGTAGGAGAGGTGGTTAATAGAAAGTAGATTGAGAGTGAAGATAAATGTATATGTATTAGGGGCACCTGGGTGGCGCAGTCAGTTGAGCATCCAACTTTGGCTCAGGTCATGATCTCGTATTTCGTGAGTTCAAGCCCCATCTCAGGCTCGCTGCTGTCAGCACAAAGCCCACTTTGGATCCTCCTTTCTCTGCCTTTCCCCTGCTCATGCTCTCTCTCAAAAATAAGCAAACATTAAAAAAAAATATATATATATATATACATACATGTATTTTATATACTTGGATATACAACAATCCATATTCACAAGCATTTTTCCTCTAGAGTACTTGGAAACTGACATATGATGCTGATAAGGCGGTATGAATAGTTGGCTTTACAAGAGGAGGGAGGAAGTCCTTTTAGGAAATGAGATCATTCTTTAAAACCCTGTCCCTCTACACTGAACACGTTACATTCTCAGGGCTTCTTGACTTCTCTGTAAATTGGCCACGGCTGCAAATACATTAAAGGGTTTTCTTGAAGACAAAAGGTGATGGTATATAGAAGTGTTTCTTCATGGTAAGTAGGGAAGGAAATGGGGGAAACCCTTAAGTACATATTGAGAACAACTTTATTGAGGTCTCCTTTATCATGTTTTATTATTTTATTTATGTATTTATTTACGTCAGACGGGTAATGTGCCGGCGTTATAACAAGGTGTAAGGGTGGCACATGTCACACAACAGCGTGAACACCCAATCATCATGCTTATGAACTACAAAAGGATCTCCTTTATCATGTTTTAAAACCAAATGCCTATTTTTTCTTTTTCACCTTCAAGAGATCTGCTTGCTTTAATATAAATATATTTTACACAATTTGACATTAACCACATAGATCTTTTAATTTTTTTGTTCAGTCCCCTTCATGCCCCGTGGGAGGCGCAGTGCAGAGCTCACGACCCTGGAATCAAGACCTGAGTGGAGATCAAGAGTCAGACTCTTAACAGACTAAGCCACCCGGTTGCCTCTAGCTCTTGATTAGTGACACCAAAAAGTCCACCAAGAAATCGTTATAAATTTACTAACATATAAAAGTAGAGTAAGTGCCCTGGTGCACTTTGTTCATAAAATCCTTTCACTTCCTCTCCTCTATATTTTGAAATATATATAGCAGTAGGTTTTGACCTTACAGCAATTTACACCCAAAGCCTTTTGCCAAGAGTATCCTGTGTTATTATTTGTGGATCCAAAAGCAGGCACATCAAAAATTATATATTTCTCCGTTGGTCTTCCTTCTTGTGTCTTGGCATATAAAACCTCCCTTCCCTCCTCTCCCCTCTTCTCCACTTGCCTGGACTTAGTCTTTCTGCAACCTTTGACCATTGGCCTCAGACACAGTTCTTGTTCTAAGTTCTTTTTAATAATAATACAGGATTGGGACACCTGGGTGGCTCAGATGGTTAAGCGTCTGACTCTTGATTTCAGCTCAGGTCCTGATCTCATGTTTTGTGAGTCAGAGCCCCACATTGGGCTCCACACTGAAACAGAGCCTACTTGGGATTCTCTCTCTCTTTCTCTCTCTGCCAGTCCTCTGCAAGTGTGCAGAAGCACACGTGCTCTCTCTTTCTTTCAAAATAAATAAACGTTAAAAAAATAAAAAAACCCACACAGGATTGGATGTTCTTTAAATCTTGTAATACTATACAGAATAGAAACAAAATTCTTTATCGGTAACATAGTAAGGCATTCATTCCCTCCCCTTTTTTCCCTAAAGCTTGTTATCAAGGTCTTGATATGAATATAACATTTAATTACCCTTTAATGGAAAAATCATATTTGATTTGCAGATTTTTTCCCTTGAAGATTGTAACTTACCAACCCACATTTAGTTAAGAATTGCCCATACTGGCTAATAATTAATGCATTTCTGTTACTCATCAGTAACTAGTATTCAGATGTAGACCTAAAAAATCATAATATTCTTTTCATGATAATCTGAAATCTTTTTTTTAAAAATTTTTTAATGTTCTATTTATTTCTGATACAGAGCATGAGAGGAGGAGGGGCAGAGAGAGAGACACAGAATCGAAAGCAGGCTCCGAGCTGTCAGCCCAGAGCCTGATGCGGGGCTTGAACCCACGAACATGAGATCATGACCTGAGCCGAAGTCGGAGGTTTAACTGACTGAGCCACCCAAGTGCCCCATGATAATCTGAAATCTTGCAGCTTATGTACTAAGACTGATTATTTGCAAATAAAGAGAAGTTACTTGCTAAATTCATAGTTTCTCATGTAAGAAATTAATATAGATATCCCCAAATGGATCTCTAAATGGGTTCCGGCATAAAATTTTCTGGCAGAGCCTTGAAACTTATATGTGGATACACATCAATAATAAATTGTTAAGATCTAAGTTAAAAACCAAGCCCCAGGGGTGCCTGGGTGGCTCAGTTGGTTAAGCGTCTGGCTTTGGCTCAGGTCATGATCTCACAGCGGCGGGTGGGTTCAAGCTCTGCATCGGGCTCTGTGCTGACAGCTCAGACCTGGAGCCTGCTTCAGATTCTGTGTCTCCCTCTCTCTCTGACCCTCCCCTGCTAACACTCTGTCTCACTCTGTCTCTCAAAAATAAATAAAAAACATTTTAAAAAAAATTAAAAAAACAAAAAAACAAGCCCCAGATTACTTTCTACCAGTCAACTTTCTTCTATCTGTTGCTTTTTGGCAAGAAGTGTTTTGACAAGCTTTCTAAGAGCAAGGTGTTTACATTGGACACACACAAGTTGCTCTGGTCCAGAGAAGGACCATCACTAGATTTTTGATGAGAAATGCAAACGCACTCCATCATCCCCCAAATGAAACACCAGTAGAGCCGGTTCATTAGTTTTTCTTAAGCAGGAAAAAAAAAAAAAAAAAAGAGCATACATTCACAACAAGCACATAAAAACAAATCGTTTGTGACAGATTTAATGATAAGGAACAACTGCATCTCAAAAGTGACTTCTAAGGTTTGGCTATAGGATCTACACAGATAATAATGGTCAAAATTCTCCAACTACGATACTTATTCGGAATTACTGAAGCCTGCTCAGATTCAGTGGAAAATAGTCACACACCACCAGAAAAGGAAGCAGTTACACAAAAATGGAAATTATCATTGTTTTTTTCCACCTGGAATTGAAAGTGTTCACAGGTCCCGGCTAAAAGAGAGGAAAACGTGTAGATTGATTCCCCCTTTTTATTTTCTCAGCTGGGCATCGGGCATGTCAACGGAACATAGCTGCCCACACAGCACACTTTTATATTCAGGAAGTGATATTTCAGAACAAGCTTTTGTAAAACAATACTCCATTTTCTGTGGTTTGGGGTGAAGCCAAGGCAAAATTTAGATTTCTTCTATTTCATAAATGAACTCTATAATAAACAAAACTAAGTCTGTAAAGTAGATTTATAATACAGTCATTGTATGGGATTCAACATGACTGCAAAATATCACATTTGACAAAATTAATGCCGCTGAAATTACTTGCTGCCAGCAGCCCTTATAATTACAAGGAAAGGCAACTGGTAATGAATTCTTTTAACTCTGAATTTCAAATCTTGGGACTGAATGTTGCCCATTATTGGAGTTCAAAGGCAACTATCTCTAGAATTGTTCTTTTAATGCTTGTTGGATGGTTTTAGTTGTTCTTTTCTTGTAGGCACACAATTGTTGTCTTGATCTTTGTGATAAAAAGAGCTTCGCTAGATCTTTGTAGTGAACCCAGTTGGCTTGGTAACATGCCTGTAGTCAGAATTCCAAAGTGGGGAAACAAAGGCTCAGAAATTATAGGCTGAGAACTGTTTGTTCAGGACTGTGGGAATCTGACTCTGGCCTGTGGAACCAATGGACTTTCCTCAATTAGATCCACATTCAACCATAAACTCCCCGATTCCTTGCCCTTTTGTCTTTTCCCAAACCAGAGCTTTAACCACAATAAAAACAAATGTGGCAATCTCTTTTATAAATCAATTCCTAACCAAAATTCCCAGTGTGCTCTAACTCTTCCCCTTCATGTCATAACTCCAAAAGAATGACATTACTCATTCAATGCTACATTCATTTCCATAATGAGGATGTGTCAAGGAGCAAGACTACTGAAAAGGGTGGGGGATGGACTGCAGGGAGGGCTCTGTGAATGGTGATGACTTGGCTTTCTCCCTGTCCAGATATGGTCCTTTCTCGCAAGTCAATTAAATCAGCAAATATAGTCCGGCGCGACGATTTTAGGCTGCTTAGTTTAAAAAATTCAGTCCAAATTGAAGTATAATGCGGTGCAATTAATTTCCCCAAAGAACACCATAACATGGAAAGAGAAAACTTAGCAATTTCACATTTTCTTTTTCTTCTGGATGTAAAGGTATTCTTAAACCCACTGACACCATGTCATCCGATTAAACAATTGTGACTAGGAAATGCCAGGAATTTCCTTTGTGTGCCCAAATAATGCAAGTTGAATTCAGCAGTGTTCATATAAATACTTTAATTACACTGAGGCTTTATCAGCAGGGAGTCATGGGAAGTATGCGAAACACTGGATAAACATTTTAAAAAGCAAGGACCATTCAAGGTACACAAAAGACAGGACAGTCATAACAACAGACACAACCACAACAAACCAGGGAAGTGGGAAGCTCAGTACTTTTTATGAGCACAGGGTCTAATTGTTTTCCCTTTCCTTTTATTTCCCACCATTGTTTTGGGTAAAACACCTAAAAAATGGGAAAGATGAAGCCTGCCAAAGCTCAAGGAACTGAAGAGTTCTGAGTCGTGTCCTGCGAGAAAAAAGTCAAAGGAAGTCTGAAAAATAGTAATCTGGTAAATTGCGTTTGGCTCGTCTTGGGTGTTAGATCTGAAAACCGAAACGAAGCTACACACGAATTCCTTTTAGGAGAGCTTTGATAAACACTGTTTAAATGTGATAAAATGCCTTCCCAGTGTGAAATCTCACACAGACCCAGATCCACAGATCACTTTGTTTTCTACATAGTCCTGGCCACCTTGCAAGTTTCCTTCTGAAATTTGTAGCCCCTTAGCATCATGGCATGAAAGTTTAATGCAGTGTCAGCTCCAGTGTTACAACTTACAGCCATTAATTATTGACTAAGCGATTCACGGCTTCATACAAGAAGGAAGATAAATCACGAGAAAGAAATCAGGCCACTTACCTTTAGTGGAACTTACGCGTGGTTTTCTTTTTGTGGCCCTGAGTGTCACGGAGCTCAGAAGCCAATCTGAACTTTATCACTGCAAAGGTGATGAATTTTCACTGCCAGATTTACCTTTTTCTTTCCTTGATCTTGCTTTCTGGTCTCTCTCTCTCTCTCTCTCCTTCTTCTCCTTCTTCTTCTTCTTTACTATTTCATGTTGTACCTAAATGCCTCTTTACTTTCTGAAAACAGAAACCAAGTTATTATAAATACATACATCAACATAGTAAGGAAAACACATTATATATGGAAAAAATGTTAAAACATGCTTTTCAGGCAATATCCACATGGAAAAACAGGCAGTGGGGTGAGAAAAGTGGGCAAACGGAGATTCTTGTGGATTCTGGGCACTTTTTGGGGGGTTGGTCTCATCAGTCGGTTTTGCTTTTGACCATATAATCTTTGAGCACCAACATTCTATGACTCAATAAAATGAGGAGCTCCCAATAAACAAACAAAGTATTATTTTCAGATACTCTCTTGAACCATGTGAATTAAAAGAGAAAAAAAAAAAAGAGAGAATTAGGTGCAGGCTGTGGCTTAGCTCCTGGGTCCCTAGACTGGCTGATCATCAAAATCCTTGTGAACTTGTAAAGCACATATTTCCAGGCATCAACTCAAGTGTGCTAATTTAGAACATTTTGCTTTGTGGTTTGGAAATTTGCGTTGAAAAAAAAATTTACAAAAATTCCCTAGAGGAATCGGATGAATGGCCAGAATGATCCAAGTAGATTCCCCTGGTTGGGGATTTTTATCGTCATTGCTACAAGGCAAGTTCTCCATTTGAAACCATTTATTTTATTTTTTTAGAAATATTTTTAACATTTGTTTAATTTTGAGAGAGAGAGAGAGAGAGGCAGAACAAGGAGCTGAAGCAGGTTCCACATTGTGAGCACAGAGCCCGAGGCTGGGCTTGAACTCACAAACCGTGAGATCATGACCTGAGCTGAAACCAAGAGTTGGATGTTTAACTGACTGAGCCACCCAGGTGCCCCCATTTTAAATCATTTAAACCAGAGTCACAGAGCGTACATTTTCAATAGCTGCAAGCCGGTCACAGTTACTCGATAAAAACTGATGACTCCTGGTATAAGCAAATTCTCATTTGATGCAGAACTGCATGAGTGTACTTCAGATTTTTATGTCTTCCACTCCTTTGGTAATTTTTTCTTTCGTATCTCTGTTTTACGTTAAAAAAAACATGTATTCGTGTGTTTATCTCCCCATACACAAAATCAAGGAAACTTTTTTCCCTCTGTTGGCTTAAAAAAACTGGTTCTAACTCTTCCAGAGTCTATCAAGTACTGATATGCTCTCAATTTTCTCCTTTGCTGCTTAACTCAGTCACAGTAAGTTTCTCTTGGGTACAAACAAGCAAATGCCCATCACAGGCTCGGGAGGGAAAGAGACAAACAACAGGCATCTTTCCACATGCCCTGCAAGACCGGATACAAATAATCTTCCAAAACACTTTTGTGGGTTTTTAAAAAAATGCTTTTTAATTTATTTTTGAGAGACAGAGACAGCACGAGCAGGGGAGGGTCAGAGAGAGAGGGTGATGCAGAATCTGAAGCAGGCTCCAGGCTCTGAGCTAGCTGTCAGCACAGAGCCTGACGCGGGGCTCGAACCCATGAACTGTGAGATCATGACCTGAGCCACCCAGGCGCCCCAACACTTTTGTGTTTTGGCAAGTTTGTGTCTGAATTAGGAAAAGTTTTGGAAGAGCGACTAAAATGGGCCGTGCGCTTGTCTTGAAAGTTATTTCCTATTCTTGCTGGGTTGAACCCACATTCCCTGCTGGTTTCACTCCTGGCTCCACAGCTACCTCTCTTCTTAAAACCACCATAATCTCCACAGACTCGGGGAGCTTTCTTAACTGATCCCCAGTAAATCCTGGTTCCATCAACCATGATAGACAATATAAAATGCATGTTGTATTGTAAGGATGCAGGTCTGATTCAAGTTTCCCCTCTGACCTTGAAGGCCAGCTAACACCATTAACATTTCAGAGGGCGGGCCTAAAGATGGAGGTTAAGACTAGTCATGCCTTACATGAGGGTCCTAGTCACGCCCTACCTGAGGGTTCTGGGTCCACTCTGTAATTGGTTAAAGTTACTGTCAATGATGTGATGCTATAATGATTGGACCCCTGTACCTGTGTCACAATTTCCTGTAACTCCCCTTCCCAAACTCATAAAAGGTCCTGCCCCCCCACGCTCGGTGCTCACTCCACGTGGATCCAGTGTGTTGTTGAAGTCGGTGAGCCCTAGTTTAGGCTGGCCGGGCCTAAATTCGTAATAAAGCCCTTTGCTTTTGCATGCGTGATTCGGCCTCCCTGGCGGTCTCTGGTTTTTGGGGGCGATATTAAAATCTGGGTACAACAGTATCACTGTATTCCCAAGCCCAAAAGCTTTGTGAGGGAAAAATCTCTCCCCCTACCCATCTGAGACTCCCCTGCCTGGGTGGGGTGGGGGGACCCTGTGAATCAGATTGGCTAATGACAGATCAACAAGAGAAGAAACCTAACAAGTTTATCAACAGGTGCATCAAGCATGTGCACAGGGGCGTGCTCAGTGATGAGTGACCCAAAGGGCTTGCCTTCCGTTTTAGGCTAACCTAAGGGAAAGCGGGTTTGGGCTTCTGGACAGGGGGAGGCAAGTTATGGGAAGGGGACCAGGAAAAGTAGGGTAAACAAGTTGTTTTGTAAGGTTTCTTATGCAAATTTAAGTCTATCTATAAGAGCTGTTAAGCGTCCTCCTCTTCAGGGTCAGAGACAGAATTATCATTATAAATGGAAATTTGCATTAAAGATGTAAATTTCCCAGGGAAAACTTGTGCTCTGCTTTGGCAGCTTTCCCTGGGTCTGCTGGCTCTCGTGGACTTAAGCTCAAAATAATCCATAAGCCAAAAGCAGCATATTCTGGGCTGGCGTATTTTGGTGTTCTACCCCATACCGTCCATTGCTTTCTGTAACACTTAGAAGTCCACAGTCTGTGCCACGGTCTATAAAGCCTTCCATCATCCCATCTGCTACTTCTCTGGGACTGCGCCTTCTTCTGGCCCGCGCTCACTCACTGCGTGGCACCCACTGACCTCCCTGCGGACCCTATAGGCACTAAGCCTGCTCTTGTCCCAGAGTGTTGCGTTTACACTTCCCTCTAGCTCCCTAGCTCTTTGTCTCATGATTTGAATAGCTGACCCTGGGGCACTTGGGAAGCTCAGCTGGTAAAGTGTTCTACTTCGGCTCAGGTTGTGATCTCACCATTTGTGAGTTCCAGCCCCACATCAAGCTCTCTGCTTTCAGCCAAAGCCTGCTTCTGATTCTCTGTCCCCCTTTCTTACTGCCCCCCCCCGCTTCTCTCTCTCTCTCTCTCTCTCTCTCTCTGTCTCTCTGTCTCTGTCTGTCTCTATCACACACACAAAATAAAGAAACTTAAAAAATAATACCTTTGACCCATACCTCCTTCAGGTCTGTGCTGAAATAACTCCATAGTAGTGGAGCCTTTCCTAAACGTCCTCTTTAAAATCCTACCTCCGCCCCAGTGTCTCTACTTCATTTTTCTTTACTTCCCTCCCCTGCCCTACACATCACCTGACACATAATTCATAATTTGCTTGTGTACTTCCTCATTTTCTCTTTCCCCATTAGAACATAAGATAAAGGTGTTTCTGTTTTGTTAACTGCGTTATCCTCGGCACCCAGAATAGATTCAGGAACATAGGTCGGGTAGGTAAGAGATAATATTTGTTGAATGAATAATTAATTCTATGTACAGCAGAAGTTTGACCAAGGGTATTCGCTCATGTGTTGGGTCAAGGAGATTCAACTGATCTGTAAAAAAACCAAACCAAACCAAAAAAACCACACCAAAACATTAGAATAAACAGAAGAAATGCATATCCTTTCTCCATGGAGCCTTTATAGCTGGTGCACTTTTTTAGAACTCTGTAAAGTGGAAAGTAACTTGCAGAAAATGGATGGTCATGCAAATCGTTCTTAGCTACAGACATGCAAATCGGTTTGCAATTGCAAGTTTTAACTTGGCCACTCCACTGGGGAAGAAACCAGTGTTGTATACATTTGCCACTCCGTTTCAGTGTTCCCAGTCTATGTGTCTGCCCTTTAGATTCTCTGACATGTGTTCATTTTATATTGATATGGAGAGGCATGATTTCCCCTATTTTTGCAATGTGTCCTTAAACTCGTTTGGAAATACGTCTTATGTGATTTTTGTTCTCTTTTGGCCGAAAGCGTATCTTCGGTGTGATTGTTTTCAGAGCCAGCCGCTTCATGTCCCTGAGTTTGGCTGCTCATCTGTGATGACTAAGTGTACTAGTATCTGGGAAGTAAAAGTCGTTCCAGAAAGGAGACATGGAAGAAACAGATTGAAAGGCCAGAGTGGGTACAAATATGGGAGGATCCTGGGTGTAAAGCTATAGAGAAGGAGAGAAGACATTGCTTTATAAGACGGCATTCCTTTGTGTGTTAGGAAACAGTTACTTTCAGGGCGCCTGGGTGGCTCAGTCCTTTAAGCATTGGACTTCGGCTCAGGTCATGATCTCAAGGTTCGTGAGTTCAAGCTCCGTTTTGGGCTTTGTGTTGACAGCTCAGAGCCTGGAGCTGCTTCGGATTCTGTGTCTCCCCCTCTCTCTGACCCTCCCCCACTGATGCTTTGTCTCTCTCTGTCTCTCAAAAATAAATAAATATTAAAAAAAATAAAAAAAAGAGGAAAGACACATCTCAGTGTTCACAGGCAGAGGCCAGGAGCACCGATGCTGAATGAGAACTCTCAGAGACATTCTTCATAATTAGGGGCACTTTTCATGATGTCAAGGACTGATTCAACTACTGAAATTAGTCACAGATAGAGTCATAGCTCAAGAAAGAAAGTCAAATACAAAGGTAAAAACTAAAACAGAAAAACAGTATTTTGTAGGGCAAACAGGTTTTGGTTTGTTGAGTGATGAGAAGCAGACAGATCCTGTTTTATGTGACGTGCACTGAGGCTCATGGGGGCGGCTGTGGGTGTGCCTATTCATGAGAAGAACGTGGACACATCCCAGTGAGGCCTCCCACTTATTCAAAGATTCCCTCCCTTTTTGAGATCTCTCCTCACAAATGCCTTCATGTGGCTGGAATCCATGACAAAGCACGCAACTCTTGAGAAATATTAAAAACTCAGAATATCCAGGGAGAAGACCATGAGCCCACATCCGAGTCATCAACCAAACTCCTTGACGCTGACCACAGTGGTCACCGGTGCTGAGCAGACTGAAGCACCACCACCAGCCATGAAGGACAGAGGCAAACAGAAGTCCCAAGGGCAGAGCGCAACCCCAAGGCCTGGTGGCCACAGCAGGGCTTTAGATGCACAATAGATCCATAATGGCCTTTGCTCTCCTCTTCAGTTTCCCTGTAGGTATTTTTTGCCTCTCTCTGGTGAGAAGGAACTGGCTAACTTGGGACTCTGGGGTGGGAACAGATTCTTTCCTTGTGGCATCGAAAAAGTATGGCCACAGCAGCTGTTGTTTCTATGAAGACATCCAGTTGAGAAACGAATCGAGGGGCCAGGGGAAATAATTTAAGTATATTTGGCAACCAGGTTCTGTTCTGACAGCCTGGAAAAAGGGGGAACGTGTTTTGTTACTAAAGGCGTAGGTCAAAGTCTGGTGCAGAAACATACGGTGCGTTTTCTTGGTCTGTTTCCTGACAGAGAACCCTTCAGTGTGTAGATTTCGGAGGCTTAAGTTACAAATTCAGGAATTATGTAGACCCAGGCTTGGTGTTGAAAGTGCTCTATCTGAATAACAAATCATTTTCCGCAGGATTATTGTTTTATTTGCTTGGGAGAGGCCCTACAAGCCATAAGATTGTGATGGGTGCCTATTCCAAGGACTGGAGTAAGCCATGGGGTGGGGAAACCATAGGTCTGGGCTTATTAGTTACAGCATCAGATTGGTCTTTATCTTGAAACGTGTACATACACATTCAAGAACAAATCCTATAAGAGTAAATTGTTTAGGTCTACATCAGTTTGGGTGTTTGGGAATCACTTGTATATATGAATATAACATAGTTCATCTATTCTGTAATCCTTGGGACAGAATCTCTTAAACCATGCCAGGGCCTAGCTTTGTGGCTGTAAATTTCTAGTGTAGTCCCAGATAATGACTCCAAGGCTTTCTCTGCTAGATGGTTGAGAAGATGCTAATAGGTACAAGCATGACAAAGATGATGGAACCAGATTTCACACTGAGAAAGAAAGGAAAAGGAAATAAAAATCCGCCAGGCTAAATGCTCTTAATAGGGTCACCTTTCCAATCCAGCTCCTGCTCCCAGGAAATACCTACACCAAAGGCAAGTTTGTTTATGACTACGGTCCACCGCTTATCTGCACAATTTATTAGTCACATAAAATAGTTCGTGATTTCATACTACAGCGGATTTGACAGATGTGTCCACATATTGTACATAATACTTGGGCAGGCTCTATTTAAATTTAAATCCACGTATATTATCAGAGAAGTTTCTGGGTTGGGTTATACCCTGCCTGTATCTATAGATTGAGAACCCTAATCTAAACTAACCATCGCATCTCTAGGAAATGCATTTTTTTCATATTTCCTTCGAGTAACCAGAAAAACAAAATTCTCGGTACTTATATTTAGACACATATCAAGCTTTATCTTTTACTTTCAGAAGTGCAGATTATAAATGTATCTCTTCTTTTTTTATAGAAATGCATATATTTCTGCACAGAATTCCCTCAGCTAATTCATGACACTTGACATTAATCACATACACAGATCAACAAAGACTTTGCTTTCGTATAGAAACTAATTTGGAACATATTTCTAAATTACTGCTTGTTATTGCAGTCAATTTAATTAGCTAGCTAATGACAATATCTGTTCAAAATCAAAATAGTAAAAAAAAAATACCAAGTTTAGTAATTAGACCATATGATTCCTTAACAACTCAATTTTACAATGGAAAAGTGCAGTGCTTGTAGTCAATTTTCTCCAAAAACTCCTCTATATTCAAAATTAGGAATTCCACAGCGTATTCTTCTGACATTTAAAGCTCAGGATGGAGTGGTTGAGTTAGAAAGCGCGGCTCCCTCCTGGATTGTATGTGAAATTGCCTGTAAGTCACATTACATTCCAAATCCATTTCCCCTCTAACCATTCTGAGGGTATAACATTTACTCTTTGTCACCAATGTTCTTTTCTATAAGAGACACTGATATGAATTGTAACACAATGAAACGATTAATCTCTGTTGGGCAATTTTAATGATTCTATAATTATAGAAAACTATAGAAAATCATGTTTACCACTTTATCAACGTAGACACTCAGTGGCATTTCAAGGCTAAGACAAAAAAAAAAACAAGGTGGTGGTGGAGGCAGTGCGAATCTGTGTTCTTGTTTTAAGAATATCATATTAACGAAAATCTATAAGCCAAACATAGATAGTATCACAAATGCAAACTGACACGTGGCTTAACGGGTGGTGGTGCAAAAATCCAGCCGGAAAAGCCCTAAAATAGGCTAATTTCATTTCTCCCAGCTGCCTGCCTTTCAATTCTTTATCTCAGCTATCGGGTTTGAATAAATTTCATCTCCCACACTACACGTAATGAGGAGGCAATGACTTATGAAGCACAGAGACCAAGCTAAGACAGAATTAGAATACAATTTTAATGAGACAGAGCTGGGAAAGTGAAAATGCTACTCATTTGACAGACTTGGCAAAATATCCAATATGATCTCAAATGCTCTCTCCTTTATCCAAAGGGACTGTCAAATATTAAAATAAAAATTAAAAAAAATAGGGCTCTGAAGAATTTGTTAAGGGTAGATGGTTAACGTGATTATATGCTGAAAATTAGTTACTAGGAAGGTAATCTAAGGATAGAGCAAACGTGACTTAAAATGTAAGCGCGTTATGTATAAATACTCCTGCGAAAACAAACAGTATGCTTTGGTTTCTCTGGAAGAAAGAAACACACATTAATATTCCGGTAACATGCATCTCTTTGAAATGAGGTCCAGAAATGGTTGAGGAAATGGGGTGTAGACAAATATTTTCTTTGTTACTACTTACTTGCAAGTCTATAAAATAATGGTATATATGGCCTTGAAATACACCAAAAATAAGCTGGTGTGAAAACAAGATAAACTCATGTGTGACGTTCTTTTTGAGAGAGTCGATATCCAAGTTCAGTACAGGAGAAGGAATCTACTAGCGGTGGCGGGGTGTGTAAAGGGAAGTGGCCCCTGGCTAGTAAGAAAGATTTGCACGAAAATGAAAGCATTTATTTTCACACTTGCCAAAAACAAAAACAAAAACAAGAACAAAAAACCCACCAAAACCAAAAAACCCCATAGGGTTTTAGTTCTATGAAAAACTTGGATGCTTCTAAATAACAAGGACAACTAAAAAAGTGAAGGACTCCACCCCACCGAGAACAATGTAGAGATTTTCAAGCATGTTTTCCCACTCAGCTTATGTCACGGTTTGTCCTGTCTTCTTTAGAAATCCTGTCCTCAACTGGGCTGAGAGGGAGTCTGGGTCAAACTGAACCACTCGGGAAGGCTACTCATATTCTGCATTTTAAAGCCATTTCCCAACCATCCTCCCAAAGGTAAAAGTAGTCCTTATTTTTTCCCTCCCCCTGCTCCTACCTACTCCATACTGTTTCTGTCTTTCTTTTAGTGATTACTTCCTGTCGGTTTTCCTAGTGCATAAAACATCTGTGATTTGCTGCAGGCACTCAATATTCATGCGGAGGGCCTCACAGCAGGTGCCACTTAAAAAAAAAAAAAGAAAAAAAAGGCCCCTTGGAGCCTGAGCACTCTAGTGTTATCCCATGACCCGGGGGTCAGGCTGTGGGGCTGCACAATATTTAGTAAAGGAAGGCTCCTTCCATCAACAACTGATAAAACAGTGTTTTGTCTGGTGGACTCAACTTTTTAGGAAAGGATAAACTAGTGTCTATGTATCTTCACAAATGAATACGCGGGCTTTCAAAATTATCTGTGGATATCCTATACTGATTTGCATCCTATAGTAAACAAAGCCGCCCCTCCTCCCCCCAAAATCTAGGAGTTTTCTAATGCTGATGGATAGTTTCCCTCCCGTGCCCCAAGACTCCCATGCCCCCAATCCACTTCCTTGACTTTGAAGTCCTCTAAAGCTGTGGAATTTCCTGGATAACAAACAATGCTGGGGAAGCTTTGTGGTAAGAAAATAAATTTGATAGCCAGGGGACCTGTAAATGTAATATGCTTTTAACACCCAGTCCCAGGGATTTAAAAGGGGTGTGCTACCTTTTCCCCATAAATGTCCCCATTCTTTACACAGCACGTTAGGAATTCAGTTAAAGGGATTTCATGGAGCTAATTATAGCTGGTGAATCTCTCCAGCTTTCTCCTTGTTGCTGTTTTCCTCACGCTGATTCTGCAATATCACCCACTGGAGTATCTCAAGTATCGCCAACAAATCACACTTTGGCACGTTAAAGGTAACTGTTTTGGAGGACCAGATTAAATTGGTAGAAAAATTCTGTAATATATAAGATACGATATATAACGTCATGCATAAAATAGTACAAAACTGGAAGATGAATTCCTACTTCATGGAAGAGATGAAAGAGTCAAACTTCAATTGTCTAGCATGTTAGACATTCACTATACGCATGAGGAGAGGTAATGCTGTCCGCTGATGCCCATTCAAGATTCTAAAAGAAACTGTGATAATCCCAATAGTAGGGTTTTATTCCACAACCCCACTCTTACCTACCTTCTATCCCTGCCTCCTCCACACACACATCTGGTTCCTAACTAAGGACCATATTAAGTCTTCAATAACCGAGTATAAAATACTCCTGATCCATCACGTGGCCAGTGGGTTTTATAACACAAAAATTAATATGCTAGGTACTGTTTAACTCCCTTCAATTTTTAGGAATCTCATTCAGAAAAGGCAGAGGTGGACCGGAGACAGAGCCTGGGGCTTGGTGGATAGTGCACACTCTTGTCACACCCGTGCCTTTGGTTGTAGATACTGTATCCCAATACGTTCTCTACCAACTCCTTCCTCCATTTTTGTTTTTCATTTTTTCCCCCAGTGAAACTGTAAGTATACCTCCATTGTGGCAGCTACTTAATATGCTTATTACCTGTCAGTATTTCCCACTAGATGGTTAACTTCTTGAGGGCAAGGGCTCAACCTTGTTCTTATAACAATGTCCAAGGATTTCTGTATTGATGGTCAGGTGTTAAAAGGATGAATACTGGCTCAAAAAATTAAAAATAGAACTACCCTATGACCCAGACATTGGACTACTAGGAATTTATCTAAGGATCCAGGTATGCTGTTTCAAAGGGACACATGCACCCCAATGTTTATAGCAGCACTATCAATAATAGCCAAAGTATGGAAAGAACCCAAATGTCCATCAACAGATGCATGTGATATATATTAATATATATATCACATCTTCTTCATTGTACACACACACACACACACACACACACACACACACACAATGGAGTATTACTTGGCAATCAAAAAGAATGAAATCTTGCCATTTGCTACTACGTGGATGGAACTATAGGGTATTATGCTAAGTGAAATTAGTCAGAGAGAGACAAATATCCTATGACTTCCCTCAAATGAGAACTTTAAGATACAAAACAGATGAACATAAGGGAAGGGAAACAAAAATAATATGAAAACAGGAAGGGGGCAAAACATGAGAGACTCTTAAATATAAAGAACAAACACAGGGTTACTGTAGGGATTGTGGGGGGAGGTGGGCTAAATGGGTCAGGGGCATTACGGAATCTACTCCCGAAACCATTGTTGCACTCTATGCTTACTATCTTAGATGTAAATTTAAAAAACAAATTAAAAAAAAAGATGAATACTGGCATAGTGGCCAACGCAGGTCAGTGAGGAGGCAAGAGGTGCTTAAGAAGGCGGACTTAGATCCAGGCACCAGGGACCACAGAGATCTTGTGTGTGAGGATCATCATGCTGTGTGTGAGCAGGCAAGGAAAACTAGTTAAGCCTCCATCCCTCAATTTCACTTCTGACTTTCCAAAATGACACAACAGAGAGATGAGGGTGGGACTGAATCAGACTGAGTTGGAAGTCCACCCCTAGTGACATCAGTACTCTCTAGGCAAAATAGGGCCAATTCCTTAATCTCTCAGACTCAATTTCTCCCTTTCCAACTACTGGGATAAGAGCTGCCTCACGGGATTCAATGAATTAGCAGGTGTAAGGCACTCAGGGCAAGCTTAACAACCCTCACTGCCCTCTCCTTTACTTTCATCCAAAAAGTTTCGTTTCCCTGCTGCACACGTGATATTTAGAAACTTGCGTTGTGGTCCGTGTCTAAGCAATGACAGTGTCAAGGATCAATAATGTTCCCCAGCCACACATCTCATGGTGAGAGGTTTTTCAGAGACGGGATTTCTAATATTCTCCCTGAAGCAAAATTATCCAAGGAGTTACAAAGGCATTGATGATCTTCGCTTTGTGTATTCCTCGATCCCTACTGTCAGCTTCACCAACATTCTCTACATAAGCTTCATATAACTTAAAGCTGGCTTTTGATAGGTATATAACGCATCCCACCTAGCCCATTTTCCTAGCTCCAGAGAGTATTTCTCCTGATTACAGTAGATAAATTTGAAACAAAAATTAATTGTAGTAAAAACCATAGAACTTAAAATGTATCATCTGAACCAAGTACAGTAAAACCTTGGTTTACGAGCATAATTAATTCCAGAAACATGCTTGTAATCCAAAGCACTTGTATATCAAAGCGAATTTCAAGAACCATTGGCTCAGTTGTGATCACATGATGTTTGGCATCACGTACTACTTGTATTGCAAGACATCGCTCGTTTATCAAATTAAAATTTATTAGAAAGTGTTTGCTTGTCTACTGGCAGAACAAGTTCCTCCCAATGAAAGGTTTCACTGTATATAGTTCAATGGTAAGTATCTTCACATTGCTGTGTAATAGATCCCCAGAACTTTTTCACCTTGCAAAAGTGAAATTCTGTACCCATTAAAGAGAGAGTCTCCCTTTCCCCCTCCCTTGACACCTTGTTATTAATTGTTGGTTTGGGTATAGTTTCATATGTGGTGATATAGAAACAGGTATCTTGTAATTATTAGAGTCTCTTTATAAAATAGCTATTTATCATTGAAAAAAAACCCCACCTATGTTCATAGATATGGTATCAGAAATGCTCACTTTCTGCTGCACATAGTTTTAATAATAATTTCACCAGTGAATATGGATTTTTAAAGCTCATCCTCACCAGTAAGATGCTAGATGGGTATCTTTGTGACCCTCAGTTCTGATTTGGTTAAGAATGGATGATGGTATAATGTGTTAGGATGGTTTTCGTGGAAGACGGTGATTATGTTGGAGACAACTAGATTACACGCTCTTCAGCCATGCAGAGTGATTCCTGAAATACTATCCGGATGATTGAGGTCAAAGCAATTTTTGGAACCTAATCTACCACTTCTGTGCCTAATTTGGTATATTTAGACTCAGCCTGTATTAGTATTTGAAGGAGGCTTATTTTCTTTGATTAGTAACAACTCGGAACACAACTGTTAAACAAGCACGATAGTGAAACCAGAACACTTGAAAAAAGTTAACAATCAGGCAGGAGAATTTTGACTTCAAATCCTTGGTCCTTAGTATGTGTCACCATAACCCACTTCCATTTCCAGACTTATCTGCTAACTAGCTACGTTGATTTCGCTAGAAATGTAAATGCTAATATTCCCTGTGCCTAGCATTGTCAATTTTTTGTTACCTAAATGGTCACTATATGTTTTCTTCCGTCTTCGTTTCCCATGTATACATAAAATGCTTTTTCTTTTTTAAGAGTAAGGAAATTCTTTTTTTTAACTTATTTTTTAAAATGTTTTATTTATTTTTGAGACAGAGTGAGACAGAGCATCAGAGGGGGAGAGGCAGAGAGACAGGGAGATACAGAATCAGAAGCAGGGTCCAGGCTCTGAGTTGTCAGCACAGAGCCTGACACGGAGGTTAACCGACTGAGCCACCCAGGCACCCTATAAAATGCTTTTTCAACATTAAACATAATAACTTATGAGCTATCCTGAAAATAATTAAAAAAGAAAAGAAAGAAAAAACACCATGCCATTCACTGGGAAAGACTATCAATTCCATTCCATGAGCACATTTCTTTTCTTTTTTTTTTTTATGTTTGTTTAATTTTAAATGAAAGAGACAGCGTGAAGAGGGGAGAGGCAGAGAGAGAGAGGGGGACACAGAATCAGAAGCAGGCTCCAGGCTCTGGGCTGAGATCATGACCTGAATTGAAGTTGGCCGCTTAACCGACTGAGCCACCTAGTGCCCCAACATTTCTTTTAAAATTAAAAAAAAACCCACTTGTATATTCCTACTGAGGTATTTTGCCATGATCTGAATAATTAAGATGTCTTGAAGTTCAATGTGATCCCGTGTTTAAAAACTACAGTAGAAAATGCAGTTCACTGTTGGGTTTCTTAAAGTCAAATCATGCTGAGACGCAGAGATCACTTGAGGTCAAACCCCAAAATGTCCCCCCCCCATCCCTTAGGAGGCTGGGAGGTTATTAATATTTTTCATCAAGACGGGTTTGTGAATGAGGGAGTGCTCCTCGGCAACAAAATGGAAGATGTACTCCACTGCGCCCCGTGAAAGAGATATGTCTTCCAGAGAGTTGGTCGGGGATCCACTCCGTCAGCTCCTGCACGGTGTGAACTCCTGACTGAAGCACTAGCTGTGATCCAGGGTTTCAAAGAGACCTCGGAAATGGCAAAGCAAGACCCCGTGCTCAGAACTGCCAAAACTGAGCTGAGGAGAGGAGTAGTCGCTATTCTTTCGGAATGCTCATCACCGCCTATGTCAGGGACAAAGAGACAAGAGTGGGTAGGGAGGGGCGAGGGGGACTTTTGTGCAATAAGGCCTGACAGACTTGAAACTGAATTACAATCCCGTGGAAATAGAAGGTTTCTTGACCCACTGCATGGAAGACAAGCAAATGGTCATTATGGACAAAATAAATAATTGGAAACATATTTCTTTCTGGAGTGAGCCTCATCAATATAATTGGATTTTATTTGGCTTGTTACATTAATTAGAAAAATCTGTACAGCACTTCTTGGCCTGCTAGGTGTAGGGAGATTCCAGAGAGCCCTAAATTATACACAAACCACTAGGCCTTAGCTCCAAGTTAGAGTGGAAAGACCTTTGTTAACTAACCGGAATGAAAGGCCGTCATTTCTCCCCTGGGAGAATTGCTTGTTTCTTTAGTTTTCTTAGCTTTTAAACACTTCTACACATATTTTCCTCTCTTCTGTTAAGCCCAGTCATGAAGAAAAATGGGTCTAGGGCAGCTTTTTGTTTTGTTTTGGAGCAAACCTATTGATATGTCCATTGGGTCCATTGGAGACTTTCACTCAGATGTGGACGCCAGCATCATAGTTCCGAGCTGACTTACCCAATGGTGTCTGAATTAAATCCTTGAAAATCCGAGAACCTGTAATGGCTGACCATGAGGGAGCTGTCTGCCCATGCGCGGGTTCTGTTGTGCCCAGAGGCACTAGGTCAGGGTTATAAAGAGTGTGCCATGCGGGCTCAGGCCATTAATGGAAGAGCAGTGCTCCATCCCTGGCAGAGGACCAGGCCGAGGACAGCAAACTGTCCTCAGCCATTAAGCACAATCACAGAGAGTGGCTTCCAGCGGGCTCCGAGATAAGGTGGGGAAGACTTTGCTGAAATGCAGACCCAGCTGAATTTGAAAATCTGTCTTGCTAAAGTCAGTGCATCTGGACCTTCCTTTTAACCTCCAAATTCCCTCCCTAGATGCTGGTCAGTCACTCAGACAGTATTTACCAACTCGGCACATAAGGCGAGGAGATAAATTTCCAAACACTCAGTTGTTTAAATAAAGATAAGTGGCGGAGCTGGTGATGTTATAATCAGGGACCTGTCTACAGGACAATTTCGAATGAGGCAGCATATTAGGAACAATGTTTACACTAGTTTTGAACAAAAGGGAATTTCTTTGGTGAAGAGATGAATTCAGATTTTCACTGACCCACATAGTAGTTCTTTTATTTGGTTGGTTTTTTAGGCCACGAACCTTCCAGAAAGCTGGGATGTCATCGCGTGCACCTCTGCCTCTGAGCCTCTGATGATTCTTGTCATCGTGGAAAGATAGGGCTCTGCCCTCTTGCTTCTGATTTGCTGGCAATAGACCTTCAGTTAACAGTATATCTGCTCAGCCGAAGATGGAGTGCTAATCTAGAGGGACTCAAAATGGCTCTGTCATTTTCTAGATGACAGCTCCTATTTTCCACTGGCTTCTGGCACATGTGCTATCATCCATCTATGTCAAGAAGACACTTGCTTATCTGGTTGCTAGAAACGCTTTTGTTAAAAACACGTAACTGCAGTTCATCAGTCTCGTGAGCAAGTTGTTGATTTTGCTAAACTAAGTTTAAACTCTGCTGTGGTTTTGTGATATGACATCTATTTTTATTAGATATTGTCATGATTATTTATAGTGTCTTCGAAGCATACTAGGGTTTACAGAAACGCAAGTTAATCAGCCAGTTGAGTGGTGTAAGACAAAACTTTCAGGACTGTGGTGTACACATATTAACATCATTCTTCATTTTTTGGCAACTCTAAATTAAGAAATTGCTTACTGAGAAAGGAGGGAAGTTGAATTAGGACTATAAAAAACCCACAAAATTTAATGTAAGTAATGTATGTTTCACCATAAAAGATGGCAAGCATTAAAACAATTATTTTAGAGGTGCCTGAGTGGCTCAGTTGGTTGAGCCGCCGACTTCGGCTCAGGTCATGGTCTCACAGTTTGTGGGTTCAAGCCCCGCATCGGGCTCTGTGCCGACAGCTCGGAGCCTGGAGCCTGTTTCGGATTCTGTGTCTCCCTCTCTCTCTGCCCCTCCCCTGCTCTCCCTCTGTCACTCTCTCTTCCTCTCAAAAGTAAATAAACATTAAAAAAATTATTATAAAAAACCATTCATGTACTTATAACTCATGAAATACTATCTAATACCAGAGAAGACCATTATTTAACTTGTAGAAACAACATTGTTATGCAAACTGGAAAATATTTATTTCACTGATATTCTTTTGGTTTTGAGCTGTGTGCTTAAGTCCATCCGGTTCAGTCACGACTTGACCAGGCAGAGCTTGGGCAAACCTGGTGTCATGAGTCCAAACTAGCCCTAAGCTTCCAGGAAGCTTGTGACAAGTTCCCATCCAGCACAGTCAGCTGAAACCGGTTCAAATCCTTCCGTCATATGGGAACAGTGTCCGAGGCGAGGACATGCCACATCATCTTTAACGGGTGATGCCCAGATGGCGAAAGCGAGTGCTGTTTCCGGCAGGCCTTTCTCGTGCCTGCCTGTCTGAACTACATCCTCTTCGTCTTCTGTCCCCTCCCTTCACGCAAAGGCCGACTCACGGCCCCTCCCACCAGCCAGTGCGAGTGTGCCATGAGGCCTTATTAATGGGCATGGATGCAGAGGCCAAGGGGGATCAGGGGGTGTCTGTGTGCCTGCTGCCTACCTTCTCTCAGCCTTTTAAAACAGAGTGGCTACGACAATCACCGGAGGAAGGATAAGGAAGAGCTGGTTGTCGATTTGCTGCCCATCAGGAGATAAGAGGCCAAGGCCTGAGGCCCGCATCATAGAACTTTCCTGAGAGGTTCTCATCGTGGATGGGAAATCATGAGGCAGCTCCTGGGTGTGGAAACAGCCCTGGGGCCCTATCCTTGCATCCATTTCCTCCAGTTTTCCCTCAGTTAGCCTGCTGACTCGGACTCTGAAGAAGAGATACGGGCCGGACCATTATTAGGATCAGGAAGCTAGCCGACTAACACTAGTCATGTAAATAAAATCACAGACGTGATCACAATGACCAAGCAAAGTAAGCAGGCATTGCTCAGAAACAGAAGCACTGCATTTCTTGAAAGGAAAGAGAATATCAAAAAACGAAGAGAGAGAAGATGGAAAATCTTGGATTTATCTTCTTTGTGGCATAATAGAAATATGTCGGAAACAGATTTGTCTGCCCAAAAGGGCAATGGTATAAATTTTATAACAAGGAATTATATTTCTAAACAGCCTAGGAAATATAATTTGATAAAGAGATTTCAATTATTTATATTGACATCCAAATAATTGTAAATTAAGGGGAAAAAAAGGTTTGATACTAAGATAAGTAATGTATTCTTTGAAAAAACTCATTTCATTTTTTTGAAAACCAAATTACATGTTGGTTATTTTGCAACTTATGAGCACCTAGAGACTGAGGTATTTTTAAAAAAATATCAAGTGCCTCTTCTCTCCTCTGATCCCATTAAAAATGGATGAAATAGGGGCTCTTGGGTGGCTCAGTCAATAGAGCATGCGACTCTTGATCTTGGGGTTGTGAGTTCAAGCCTCACATTGGACATGGAGCCCACTCAAAGAAGTGGAGGAGGGCTCAGTGGGTGGCTCAGTCGGTCCAGTGTCTGACTCTTGATTTCAACCCAGGTCACGATCTCACAGTCCGTAGGATCGAGTCCCGCATTGGGTTCTGTGCTGAGTATGGAGCCTGCTTGGAATTCTCTCTCCCTCTCTCTCTGTCCCTCCCCTACCAATGCTCTCTCTCTCTAAATAAATAAATAAATAAATAAACATTTAAAAAATGAATGAAATAATTCATATAAAGCAGAACAAAACCAAATAAAATGTATACGAACTTTAGCTGCAGTAATGTGAATAATACTTTTAAACAATGAGTGCTCTGGAAATATACTAATCTATAGGACTATTTTTACGTCATTTCTTCAGCTACATTACCTACTGATAAGAAATTAAGTGCCTATGAAATTTTGACAGGTGTGCCCTAGATTTTCAGAGTGGTATAGGTCAGTGCTTTCAATTAAAAAAACTGCCTTGCAATATATGTCTTTACAAGGAAACAATAACAATGTTTAACCTAGACAACTGTGATATATCAGATGAAGCAAGAGCTTTAATATCTACAGATGAGAACTAATACTTAGAATATGTCAGACGTGTTAGCAGCAGTATTACAACTGTATTCTGAGAACAGCGTCAGAGGAGATGCTATTTATCTGAGGGGAGAAAAGATTTGGGAAATTAACGAATTCCTAACAGTGAGTTAAGAAACAGGGCTTCCTAAGGTATTTTTATTTGTTTGTTCTAAGCACCAACACGGGATCATTTCTACAGACCAGCTCTTGCCGGGGCTTGGCACAGAGCTACATTCTCCCCTGTGGAAGTGAATTAGTATGGGAGTGAAAGTCTACATGTATAGGGTACACAGAGAGAAAGACTCAGGGCTGCAAGGGAAGTTTCAGAATTTATGGTTCAATCTATAGAAGAAGGAAAACCACAGCTACTCTAGCATAAGCGAGTTGACAAGTTCAAAGCAGTGCTGAACTCCTCACTCCGAGCCACATCCACATCATGAGGACTTATTGTTTAGAAAAACTTTTTTTTTCTTTTTAGAATAATAACAAAAAATCTTATCAAGTAAAATAGTACGCCTTTAAAAGTCTAACGGTTTGTACTTTAAATATGTAGTCTCATTTGAAAAATAGAGAAATATCAAGTAACAGGGGCACCTGGGTGGCTTAGTCAGTTGAGCATCTGACTCTTGATTTCAGCTCAGGTCATGATCTCATGGCTCGTGGGTCTGAGCCCTGCATCGGGCTCTGACCTGACAGTGCGGAGCCTGCCTGAGATCCTCTCTCTCCTTCTTTCTCTGATCCTGCCCCTCTTTCTCAAAAATAAATAAATCAACTTAAAAAAAGAAAGTTTAAAAACAAAAGAAAAAAAGACGTATCAAATAACAAAAAAGCAGTACAAAAATATTTTAATTGTGACGTTCACATAAAACACAAGTTGAAGCCACAGTACTTACAACTGTAGAGGACTAGGGGAAATGGATGAATAAGACCCAGCTAGATATGAGATGGGAGGGGGTTTTACCCTTTGTTTACCATTTGTTTTCATTATTTTGGGTTCTACTGTACCAAATAAGATGCGGTAGATACAGCGGGCTGACAAAGTACCAAAGAACATCAGTGTCATTTGCTAGCTAGTGTCATTTGCTAGCCATGTGTCTAACAAGAGGTTTGAAGTCTAATTTTCCTCTCTGTAACCTGGAGCCATACGTGCCTGCCAGAGGCGTGGTGACAATCCCACACCAGGTGACTCGGCATAGCATGGGCCCTGTAGCCAGCATCTCCCAGCCTCAGTGGCTCTTTGGCTGCGTTCCAGTCTATCCCAGAAGGACCCCACAGCCCCCGGCCTCCTGGATATTAATCACAGGACACTGCTACTTTAGGAAAATCCCATGTTCATCTTATTATATCATCCCAGACGTCAGCAGCCCTGGGGATAACTTCAGTATTAAAAAGCCACATCAGGGCACTGGGTGGCTCAGTCGGTTAAGCGTCCGGCTTGGGCTCAGGTCATGATCTCACAGTTCATGGGTTCGAGCCCCGCATCCGGCTCTGTGCTGGCAGCTAGCTCAGAGCCTGGAGCCTGCTTCAGATTCTCTGTCTCCCTCTCTCTCTGATCCTCCCCTGCTCGCGCTGTCTTTCTCTGTCTCTCAAAAATAAATAAAAAACATAAAAAATTTAAATGTTTAAAAAAAATAAAAAGCTGCATCAAATATACTTCTTGAGCTCATCTGCCCTGAGAGTTTATTTGAGTTCCTGCTCCTTTCTCTGCGGACATGAGATGTCCTCGCTGGGAAGTGTTCTTATCCATCTCATCTTGTATTCTGTCTTTGGTCTATATCCAAGAGGCACCCAATGCCTACTGTGCAGTGAGGAATTTACTGTCCCTTTTCCCAGATGATATAAATCAGGACAGTAGCAAGTAACGGAGAGGGACATCACGTCAGCTGGGATTGTTTTGTGAGGGTGAGCATTTCAGATTTTAAAGTTTCAGGGTTTTAAGAATATATTGTTTAGTGTAAGTTTCAGCATCAGTTGATTTTGGTTCTAGCCAACACTAAGGTACTTAGTGCCTTGGCACATAGCAGCTAGCATTTTAATTATTATTATCTTTTTAAAAATTTTTTTAATGTTTTTTTAAAAATTTATTTTTGAGAGTGAGAGAGACAGTGTGAGCAGGGGAGGGTCAGAAAGAGAGGGAGACACAGAATCGGAAGACATGCGGGGTGCCTGGGTGGCTCAGTCGGTTAAGTGTCCGGCTTGGGCTCAGGTCATGATCTTACGGTTTGTGGGTTCAAGCCCCGCGTTGGGCTCTGTGCTGACAGCTAGTTCAGAGCCTGGAGCCTGCTTCAGATTCTGTGTCTCCCCCTCTCTCTGACCCTCCCTGCTCGTGCTGTCTCTCTCTGTCTCTCAAAAAAAAAATCTTGAATGTTGAAAAGTTCTTATGTATTTTGGTTTGATCTTGACTGTGAACATTATACTGTGGTCAGGAAAAGCTCATTAATGTCTGGAATTTTCTGTAAATTCAGTCTATTGCTTTTGGAAATGCACATTTTTGGTATGTTTTGAATTACAAGTATTGTGAATATCTTGATGCCAAGGATTTTACAAACAATCAAGTAACTGCATTACTTTTAATTTCATTACAACATATACATTAGAGCCCACTGCCTTTGTCCCTTTCAGAATTCACAGACATTTTTATCTACCCAATTCAAATACATTTTGGGTAGGCTTAAAAAATATGAGCAATCTCAACTTCAGAAATGGGAACCATACACAGAACTGACATTCGGCTTTGAAGGACTAACAAATTTACTGCATAATCAACCGGGTGGAATGAGCACAGTGAAAGAGAAACTTCAACTAAGTCTAAAACTAAACATAAACCCAAACTTCAAAACAGGGCCTTCAAGACCGCTGAAATTTCCCAAGTAACTTTAATATAGACTGTAAATGGATAACTGAAAACAAGCACTTGGAAAAATCTGCAGTTTGGCTGATTTTTCTTTTGGCTAACAGGTTTTCGGCAAACTGAGCTTGAGTAAACTGATGTTTGGTAAACCGGTTTCTGAAAAATAAGCTTTTGGTAAATGAGTCAGCTTGAAACAATTGACAAATTGGTATATTGGTCGATTGACTTTGAGAAATTGATTTTCAGGGGATTGGCTCTTCCGCAATTCCCCAGAAATAAATGATGAATGGCACAAGAACAGGATGGCACATGGTAATACCAATTAGGTACACAGTAAGACATCAATGTATGTTTTTGCCCTCAAGTCAAGGAGTTACGATTATAGACTGAATTTGAGGACAAAAGCATTAAGTACCCATCTTCTACGTTTACAGCACTTCCAACAACTGGCCCCATTAGGGAACATAATATCCGAACTGGTCCTTATATCTTTCACCAACATCCCCTCTTAACCTCCTACATGCCCAGACTGAGCGTGCAGCCTTGATGCCTTTCGGAGAAGTTTAATGCTGTTGGAGGAAGGTTGTTGCCTCTCCAAAGCCAATGGAAGGGAGAGCGGACCTCAAGAGAATTGCTCTTAAATCCTGGTGGTGTACGCAAGAAAGGAAGATTGGCATTCATGCCCGCTTTGGATGTATTCGTGGCTATTGAACTGGCTGACCCAATCCTGTGCTACTGAAGGAAGAGAGAATTGAAGACCATGAAGGAAGTGAGAATTGAAGACATTTCTCTTACCTTCCTGAGGTAAGAGAAATGGGTCTTGCCCATGCCAACAGGCCCAAGAGTTGGCTGTGTTGTAAAGATGAGACCAGAGATGCCATCCTGATGAGATTACTGACACACAGGAGAAATATGTAGACCTCTGGGAGAGATGTAGTAAGTACAACCCTGCCTGGGTTCCAGTAGAGAGGCCGAGTCTCACAGAGGACCGCTATGGCCCAGTGTGGGGCTCACAATCCATTCTCATTGAGCCCACAGGTAACAGCATCTGCAGCTAAACAGGGAGAGGCCAGGCCTCCAGCCTTGCTCAGCAAGGAGATGTTTGTGCCCTTCCATTTTCTTTCTTCCCTCCTTGGCTGAGTTTGTGAATACAATGAAGACCTGGATGCCTGCACCACATGGAGGTTTAAGAAGAAACAGAGCTGAACTTTACATAGAAAATGGCACGAGGGGCACCTGGGTGGCTCAGTCAGTTAAGCACCCAACTCCTGATTCGGCTCAGGTCATGATCTTATACTTCATAGGCTGGAGTGTTGAGTTGGGCTCTGCGCTGACAGCGTGGAGTCTGCTTGGGATTCTCTCTCTCTCCCTTTCTCTGTCCTTTCCCAGCTTGCATGTGCATGCTCTCTCTCCTTCTCTTTCAGAATAAACAAGCAAACAAACAAAAAAAAATGACACTATCATTTGTAACTAAAATTCAAGAAAGTTAGAGGAATCTGGTCGAGAAAGGAGATGTTCAATACGACCCAGGTGGAGGAAGTTACTAGAAAACATAAAGCCCTGTCGGGTTTAAACTTCAGTGATTTGGACTCCTCAATAGTCAGATTATGAAAGTCCATAGAATCAAGCAGCCAAACAGTGGTAGACCCAGAATGAAAGTGTTTTCAAGGGGCTACAGAAGAGGGATGCGGTTCAGGAGAACTCTGAGGGCAAGTCTTTACAAGATTTGGTAACAGAGTGGATATGGAAACAAGAGCAGATGATGAGTTGTAGGGTGCTGGTTCGGATGTCTTGTGTTGATGTTAACTAAGACACTGGAAACTGGTGGAACAGAAGAACATAAGACATTTGGACTGGAGTTTTCAATGCCTGTGGAGAATCCGGAGGGCGGCAACAGGAAGAGAGAGTAACTGAGTAATTTCTCTCCTTTTCCACACCAAATAAATAAATAAATAAATAAAATATAGAGTTAGGAATTTCCAACTATATGTATGTATATTCAAATTCATACATATTCATATACATATGAATCCTTAAAACTTAATACTGAAGTAATACTTAAAAGTGCTGTTCAGAGCGGGATGTGGCCAATCAGAGAAGAATTTGTAAGAGATGTTTCAGTTCTGTACATACTTTTCTACTTTGTTCAAAGTCTCTCTTTTATTATTCTTTGCCTCCCTCAATTTAAAGATAAGAAACTTACGTTGTTTGTTTCAAAAAATAGGTCCCATTTTTTTTTCTATCTGGAAGAATTACACCTATTCAGAGTCGAAAAGGTGGAACGAAAAGGAACGTGTTGTTTTCCATCATACAGATGTTTATTGTGTGTGTTTGAGTAAAAACATCACTTTATATCCAGAATGTAAGATGGAAAGCAGGTTAAAATGAGCTAGGGAAACTGCTGATTTTAGCAGAACATTCCAAGGATAGAGTGATATGAACTTGTGACTGTGTGTGCCAGTATATTGGTGGCAGGTGTACCAAGCTGACAGTGACAGCTTTTGTGCTGTTAATATGAAAATAGAAAGTGTGAGCATGTCCTAGATACATGACAGCATATTATTTTGGTTCAATAGAAACAAATGTTATAAAGAAATTGAATCAGATGTAATCTTGATGGAAATATTTGCGCTATCTTATACACTGTGGAAAGAGACAAATTCCTTTTCTCTTTTTATTTTTTTACTAAAAAACTTTTCAAATGTTTATTCATGTTTGAGAGAGAGAGAGAGAGCAAGCATGAGTAGGGGCGGGATAGAGAGAGAGGGAGACACAGAATCTGAAGCAGGCTCCAGGCTCTGAGCTGTTAGCACAGAGCCCCAACACGGGGCTTGAACACGTGAACTGGGAGATGATGATCTGAGCTACAGTCAGATGCTTAACCATCTGAGCCACCCAGGCACCCCACCTTTTTTTTTCTCTTTTTAGCTGTAATCTCAACTCTTCTGGGGTAAACAGGAATGGAATGGATAGGTGCTTTTGTAACCAAAATAGAGAAAGTAAACTTAAAAGATAAAAAAATCTGGTGTCCAGGATGCTTCCAGGATAAGTTCTTTTATTCCAGCCAAACTGTTTCCTTTTTCATCCAATGTCTGGACCATCAACATAAAAGTAGAGTCAGAAGCCATGAGCCCACGACAGTGAAAGTAGCATCGTAGGTCACGAAACGGTATCTTTTCCTTCTTTCTGATCTGGAAAATTTCCAGGGGAGTTACTATTTCCATCTTCCTCATTTAGGGGTGTTTAGACAAACGTGAGCCCTACCTATAAGGTTTTCTCATTCATCATTCAATCATTAAGTTTTTTTTAAGTTTTCAGGTCCTAAGCCCTCACGCTTAGGCTTTTGATGTAGTTCAAATCAATTTAATAATTTACCAGTCATGGTTGAGTCAGAGAAGCAGAGGGGCTCTGATGAATGAATATATATGAATTTCCTCTCTCCCTTCCTTCCCCCTTCCTTCCTTCCTTTCTTCTTCTTTTCTCCTATCACTAATGTGTTTGGTTTTACTGTTGCTATTTACATATTCAATGCACTTGCTGTGCACTTTGGGGTTAGGAGAGGGGAAGGCAGTGATCCAGACTTAAAACACTAAGTTTTTAAATATTAAGATTTCTATCCCCTCTTCCCCCTAATTGAGGAGTCAGTAGCTTCCAGGATACCCTGCTCATTGCATTCTAAATCAGAATTCTGGGGCTCTAAAATAATCTGAGACAATCTTTTCCTAGCACAGCACCATCCTCCATTTCTTTGATCTGAAAGCACTCATGTGATTCATCTCCTCTTAATGGCTTTTCCTTTTTTACCTTTCTTGGCTCAGGTTGGTGGAAACAGAGCCTGGACGGAGAGCTGCCAGCAGAAAGGCTCGATGCGGAGGGAGTGCATGCAAGAGCCACACTCCTAATGACGTGTGTAGGGCGCAGGCGACATTGGCCACACGATTGCAGCTGAGGTCTTAGGCATTCCTGCAGGGAGCTCTGGCATGGGGACCACCTTCCACAATGATCCCAAATTGAGGTAAGGGGGCCGGGCCTTTGTGACCTCATACCAGTCAGCCATCATTCCTTGAGAGGAGGGCCTTGAGCCAGCCAGATCACTGTGGCCAGACACTATCCAGAAAGTCTCTTGGCTGTGGTCCAGCACAGATGATACTCCCAGCAATGGGGGGATTTATGGGCAGCCCTAAAGAAGGGCTCTGGGTCCGGTGCCACATACCCACCATGCTGCTAGCGAGAAGGCAGCTCTCTGTGAATTTTACTGCCCGTCTTCCCTCTGCCCTGATGTGACAGCAAAACTTCCACTCTGGTTGGATTCTAAAGTCACCATAGGTATTTATGTAGTGACCTCGTTATTTCTGGCTACTTTGAGATTTTCTGTCAGTTTTAAAGCTGTTTCTTCATTTCCATTTGTCTATGTATGAAGAAAAATTTTTAATTTCAACATTTTATTTCCTCTGCCAATCATTTTTATAGGCGTATATATCTTGAAGTAATTATTCTGGAATGGAGAGCTGGGGCCAAAGGGAAAGCTAGTTTCCAGAAATTTCACGGATACTGGTGTAACATAACTTATGAGCACCCTGAGTGTTTTCCAGGGAGAGATCTGGTGTTTGTGGAGATAGGAGAAGGTATAGGGAAGGACATTCTCTCTAAAGACTGTGAAGTTTAGAAAATTAGAAAGACAACTGAACTTGCTCAGCTGCGGGTGACGAAAAACAAACCAAATTGGCCAGTTTGATGGTTAATTTTATGTGTCAGATTGACCTGACCAAGAAGTTTCCAGATTAAACGTTATTTCCGGGTGTGGCTGTGAGGGTGTTTCTGGATGAGATTCGTATTTGAATCAGTGGACTCAGTAATGGACACTGCCCTCCCCCACGTGGATGGGTATCATCCAATCCACTGAGAGCCTGGATGGGACGAGAAGGCTGAGGAAGGAGGAAACTGCTCTTTTTGCTTTCTGCCTCTTGAGCTAGTTAGTACACTGGATTTTTCTAGGACTTACAGCACCCTGGCTCCCAGGCCTTGGACTCAGACTGGGATCCTACCACTGGCTTTGCTGGGTCTCCAGCTTGTAGGCGGTAGACTGTGGGGCTTCTCAGCCTCCAAAATCATGTGAGCCAACTGCTTCAAATGAGTCCCTTATCTATCTCTAGCTCTGTCTCTATCTATCTCTATCTCTATTTCTATCTCTACCTCTACCTCTATCTCTATCTCTATCTCTATCTCTATCTCTATCTCTATCTCTATTTCTATCTCTATTTCTATCTCTAGCTATCTTACTGGCTCTGTTTCTCTGGAGAAAGAGTACAGTTTTTGGCTAATGTACTTAAGAAGTATGTGCATGGCTGGATCCAGGGATTCAAATGATGTCACCTGGAAATGGTATGTCTCCACTGTTCTCCTTGGCTTCTATCTAGAAAGCCATCTCCAAACTCAGACAGGCCCCCCCCCCCCCATGATGACTGAGGCATCTGTCAGCAGCCCCAGACTTATTTCCTCTCCAAAGAAACAAAACAAAACAAAACAAAAAACAAAATATAGGACTCCTTTCACTAACAACTTCTGGAAAGCATCTCTGTCATTGGCTAACGGGTAGGATATAACGATTAATTGACTTAGGACTTGTGTTCACCATTGAACCATCGGATGCACCTACAAGGCCTGAGAGTCACAAAAGTAGGATTTTGTTGGGGAAAGTTGGGTGTGATTGGCAAAAAAGAGGAGAAAGATGTCAGGTAACAAAAAGAACACATGACTTCTAAAAGGAGCCAAGGTATCTAGTGCTATTTTCTTTTTTTTTTTAAGTTTATTTATTTATTTTGAGAGAGCATATGTGTGTGTGTTGGGGGGGAGGGGCAAAACGGAAGAGGGGAGAGAAGGAGAGGGAGAGGGAGAGAATCCCAAGCAGGCTCCATGCTGTCAGCACAGAGCCCGATGTAAGGTTCAATCCCACGAACCATAAGATCATGATCCAAGCTGAAATCAAGAGTTGGGCACTAAACCAACTGAGCCATCCAGACATTCTGATATTTTCATTTAATGGATATTTACTGAATCCTGATATACCCTGGGAACCATATGCTGGAACACAGAGGAGAACAAGAAGAAGTCCATGCTGTCAAAGAGCTTGTAAGCTGGTGGGGAGGAAACAAAATAACCAGAGAAATATGTAACTCGTTGTCCGAGTTAATGATGTGTTGTCTCTCTGAATCTCCCCTTCTTTGTCCTGCTCTGTAATACTGAACCTCGGCCTGTGTTCATTTCTCTTTTACCAGCTGGTGAAATGTTAAATTTTACTAATAGAGGCCATAGATCAAAAGGATAATGGCACTAAGATATTTGCTTTCGTTAGAGTAGGCAGTTAGTTAGGTTATAACAGGATACCTGGAGGTCAGCAACGAGAAGCGGTCAGTTAAGTCAGAGCTCTGTCCTGACAACATTACCCAAGAAGTTGGATCAAACCAGACAAGCCCAAGATGGCGGATGTGATGACAGAAAACCCCCTGACCAAATTAGGAAGAAAAAGCATGAAAGCCTGCTTCCTGCCTCAAGTAAGAAATATTCCATCTCCTAGTTAACAATTGTCAATTAAACATAGAAGCCCAGCCACTAGGCTGTGTGCATTCTCCTTCTCTTTGTTTCTCTCTCTCTCTCTCTCTCACTTGCTCTTGTATCTTGAGAGTGTACTTTTTGCTTTAATACACTTTCCTCTTGGGTCACTTCTCTGCGGCACTGTGTATCTATCCTTAAATTCATCCTCATGACAAGACCAAGGAGTTTTGGTGACTCCTTTGGGTCTGGCTGGGCTGTGGCCCCAGGGCCCGGGGTCTCCCCAGTTCACCTGGCAACACTTTCAAGAGTCTACTTCTCCATTTTTATTAGGTTCGGAAGCCTGGAAATTCTTGCTGACGAGCTCTGGCTGCTTCCTTAGGTCAGGCTACCATTACCAGGCCACTTCCCATCAGTTCTGGTCTGCCCACACTCTCCAGCAATGGTGGGCCCCTTCTAGAGACCAGCTCCAACTGCCCACACCCGCTGCAAGAGCAGACTGCATCTAAAGGCCAGTAGAAGCCCATGCCCCTTTGGCAAGTTTCTTTGCCATCGCCAGCCTGCCTGTTCCTGTGGTGGCCATGCCATTTCTGAGAAGGCCTATACCTCAGCCTTGAAAGAGGGCGGCACTGTTAGGCTGTAGCTCTCTTATTCTGAATTCTTCCCCAGCCTAGATAGAGGTAGCGGCTACCTTTTTGCATAAGCTAATTCTACACTCCTTACAGTTTTCTTCTACCCCTTTTATTACTTAACCACCTCCTACTTGTTAACAATTCTTTGTTTTTTTAAGTTTTATTTATTTACGTTGATAAAGTGGGGGAGAACACATGCATACCATGCAAACGAGCTGGGGAGGGGCAGAGAGAGGAAGAGAGAGAGAAGCCCAAGCAAGCTCTGCAATGTGAGTGCAGAACCCGATGCAGGGCTCGAACTCACGAACTGGGAGATCATGACATAAGCTTAAATCGAGAGCTGGACGCTTAACCAAATGAGCCACTCAGGCTCATTACATTACATTTCTTTACATTACAGTTCTTTACATTACATTTTCCCTGTCCAATTACATAGTGTGGTTTCTGTCTCCTGACTGGGCACTAATATGTAAGTCATACAGTGAACAATGCTTTAAAAAAGTGAGTTCAGAGGGGAGAGGAGGAATTGTTTTTGACCAGGTCATCAGGGAAGGATCTAGAGACCAGGATAGGATGGCTTCGTAAACCTTGTAGAGCAGAGTGCTTTAGATGGAGCACCTGACACATGCAAATGCCCCGAGGTAGGAATGCGCTTGGCATGTCCAATCAAGGACAGATGCCTCGTGTGACTGGGGTTGAGTGAGTGAGGGGGAATGTGGCAGGAAAGGAGGTCATACAGGCAGTCAGGTGTCAGATCATGGAGTCCCTTGTATCATGGTCAAGAGTTTGGATTCTATTCTGCAAGTCATGCGGAGCTACTGGAGGCTATTGAGCAGAGGAGTAACATGGCCTGACATATATTTTTAATAATCCCCTCTGCTTTCTGTAAAAAAGAATCAATTAGGGAAGGTAATGGGGCTATTAAAATAATTCATGCAAAGTGATGGAGGTTTGGACTAGGTGTAGAGGTAAAGATGGTGGGAAATGGTCACTTTCTGCATGCATTTGAAGGTTTCCTGGTAGGAAGAAGTTGCTAATAGCTGAAATGAGAACATGCGAAGGAGCATGTTTGGGGTTGGGGGTCAAGTTTTTAGTTTGGGAGACTTTTTCTTAAAATTTATTTTTAAGGTTTATTTATTTTTGAGAGAGAGGAAGAGAGACAGAGAGACAGAGAGACAGAGAACATGAGTAGGGGAGGGGGAGAGAGAGACAGAGACACAGACAGAGACACAGAATCCGAAGCAGGCTCCACGCTCCAAGCTGTCAGCACAGACCCTGACGCGGGGCTCGAACTTACAAAACATGAGATCATGACCTGAGTCGAAGTTGGACACTTAACTGAGCTACCCAGGTGCCCATAGGAGATTTTTAACATAGATTAAGTTTGATAAGCCTATTAAAATTCTAAATGGAGATACTGAGTGAGAAATGGGGCATACAAGCTGGGGATTCAGAGAAAAGTTAGAGACCAGACATGTATATTTGGTTGTTATTACCATAGAGATACTAATTTTACTGGATGAAATTCCTAATGCAGTGAATACAGAGAGCTACGGTGAGTCTGAGGATGGAACCCTGGATCAATGAAACATTCCGAGGTTGGCGGTATGAAGAAGAACCAGCAAAGAAATGGGTGGGGTTGTCCAAGGAGCTAGAAGGAACGTAAAAGTGTTCTAAAAGTGAGGGAAGTATTTCAAGAAGGAAGGTGGAGGTAAAAATACCATGTATTTATTGCTTCAGATAGAGTAAGATGGAACTTGAGGTTTGATTGTGGCTTGTAGCAAAACAGAAGGTGACCTTGGCAAGAGCTGTTTGATGCAGTTGTAGGAACAAAAATCTCATTGGATTGGCTTCAAGAGGGAGGTGAGGAAAGGAGGTGCAACAGCTATTTCACAGCCCCATTGTTGTCAAGAGAAAGGAGGCAATTGTTGAATGGGTATGTTTATTGAGACAGATTATTCAAGTATGCTTTCATGGTCATGGTTCACCCAGAGGGAAAAGGGAGTTTGCAGAAAAGAGAATAAATACTAGTTAGACCAATATCCTTGGATAGATGAGAGGGGGAATCCAGTGCAGGCATGCTGACCGGCAGGGTCCTTGAGGGGAGGAATAGATAGTTCATCTACACAAAGAGCAGATTCTATGCAAGAAGGAGAGTGTTTAGCGGAAAGAGTCTCTGAATGCTCTTTTTGGTAATCTCTATTTCCTCAGAAAAGTAACAGAGAATGCTTGTAATTGAGAATGAGGAGTGGGGAATAGTTTGAGGTTTGTGGAGAGAGTATAATGTGAAAAATATTGTTTGGGAATATGAGTTGAGCAGAGAAATAAATAGCATGTAGGGCCCTGAGCATCTGCAAATAAGACAGCACATTCCTAGTAAGTGAAGTTGACTCTCAGTGAAGTTGAAAGTACTCTCTCCCCTATGCTGCCTCCCCAACGCTAAATTGTGTTCATCACAATACCCGCCTCACCACGGAAGGTCCAAATTATAGCCATGTGTCCACTTGAAGTATCCATATCATCCATCTATGTTAAGAGAGAACTGGGACCAGAGCGGACTAGACATAGGCACGCTAGAAAAAGAGACGGACCCCAAAAGCCTATAAAAACTTATTTTTCAGCATCGGAGGCTTAGCATCCTTGGGCAAATATCCAAAAACTCCAAAGTTTTCAGGTCCAAAAGAAGCTTGGTGTGAGAATGGCTTTTCAGCCTCAGGAATTTATAAACGTATCATTTCCTTTTTAATTTGTAATGTTTATTTATTTTTGAGACAGAGAGAGAGAGAGAGAGAGACAGAGAGACAGATAGAGAGAGAGAAAGAGGATCCAAAGCAATCTCCGTGCTAACAGTAATGCACCCAATGTGGGGCTCAAACTCATGAATTGTGAGATCATGACCTAAGCTGACGTCAGATGCTCAACCGACTGGGCCACCCAGGCGTCCCTAAATGTATCCCTTTCAGGTAGTCTTAAGTTTTCCAATTAATTTGGAAATGTTAATTTCCTAATTAATATGAACCACTTCTATGCCCCAGGTAGGTTAAAATATTTGAAGTGGTAGAAGAAAGTACTAATTGCTGAAATATTTTTGTTTTCTGTGTTGCATTAGGATTTATTTTCACAAATATTAACTCACTGAATGCTTAAATCAACCTAACCAGGTAAGTATTTGTGGTAGAATACTTTGGTCTTCTCACCACACTTTTCCAGTGGGAGCTGCCATCACCATCATTTGTGATTTTGTTGGGACTCTGTTTGCTAGCATGGACACATGATTCTGGTGCTTTCTCAGCATTATCTTTCTTCTTTAATGGGCCAAGAGAGCCTTCTGGAGGATTGATAGGTGGGTACTAGGAGAGAAAATGTGTGTATTTATTCTCTAATTACTCATTTAGTGAATAGTAATGAGAGCCTACTATGTTCCAGCCACTTTTCTAGGTTTGGGGAATAAAACAGTGGGTAAATCAATGTCTTTCTTCCGAGGGAATTTTCCTCCCTCTGAGATTGAGAAATGTAATAACTATATTCAGGGGGCACCTGTGTGGCTCAGTCAGTTAAGCATCGGACTCTTGATCTTGGCTTAGGTCATGAAATCACAGTTTGTGAGTTCGAGCCCTGCATCGGGCTCTGCACTGATGGTGCAGAACCTGCTTTGGATTCTCTCTCTCCTTCTCTCTACCCCTTCCCCGCTTGTGCTTTCTCTTTCAAAAAGTAAATAAACTTTATAAAAAAGAACTATATTCAAGAGATTCTACTTGTTGGTTTTCTCCTATCTAATCATTCTGAGAATGAAACCAAACCAAACCAAACACCATCCTCCCCCCCAACACAGGGAAACTGAGCCAAGAGACTGAGAAATATAGCAACACTACTGTGTCAATCTTGGGTATTTGGTTTCAGTCATACCTTACGTTAAATCTATTCAACCAATAAGTTACATTTATTTTTTCTATTTATCCTTAAGATAGTTTCAGTTGGATTTTCATCTACACTCTAAAAAATGTTGCTTGAGTGCCTCTCAAGAATAGTCTCTTTAGAATAGACTACAACTATTACGTGTTGAAGATACAGAGAAGAAAAGACGTAAGGTCTTGGCTTTATAGAATCTTCTGATGGGGGAAGGCAGATAATAAATAAATTATTAATACAAACTCAGAAAGTAATAGGGGCTTTGAAAAAATTGAAGAAGTTTAATGGAGTAGAAAATACATGTGTGCATGTGGAAGTGTGTGGAGATAACTTTATTTTAAAATGTCAAAGGAAGTCTCTCTAAGGAATTGACATTTGAGCGGGGATCTGGGTTGTCAGGGAGCCAGCCATGTGAAAACCTGGGGCATGAGTTTCCCAGTCCAAGTACAATGGGGAAATACAAGTACAGTGTCTCTGAAATGCACACGTGCTTGTTGTATTCAAGTATCAGAAATAAGGTCACAATGAATGAGGTTGGCGGGGGAGGCATGATTAATTCATGCAGAGCCACTTAGAACCTGCTAAGGAGTTTGAGTTTTATTCGAATTGCATTATGAGTCCATTGATGGCTTTATAGTAGAAGCATAGACATATTTGAGTTCTGTTCTAAAATAATTACTTTGTCAGGTGAAGAATGAACGACAGCAGGACATGAGGAAAAGCAGTAGGGAAACCAGGTAAATGCCTGTTAATCCGTGTGAGGGATGTTGCTGGCTTGAACTAGGGTGGGTGTGGCGAACACAGGGAGGTGGGTGGAGTCAGAATATACCCTTAGACAGAGCAAGTAGGACCCCCGGATGGTTGGATGTATGAGTGGAGGGTGGGAGGGGAAGAGCAGGAGAGGAAAACCAAGGAAGCCATACGGATGTGTCCTAGGTTCTTGGTCTAAGCAACTGCATGAATAAATGAGGTAGAGAAGATGAGGAGAAGGAAAGTGTGGCAACACTGAGGATGAGGTGGGTGGATGGAGGTCACAGTTTCAATATTGGATGTGTAAAGTTTGAAAAGTTTCTTATCTATGAAAGAGAAGATGTTGAGCAGACTGTTGTTGAATTGGCCAATATGGAGCTAGAAAAGTCATCTGGGCTGGAGACATAAAAATAAATATTCTATTGGAAGCCATGAGGTATGGTGAGCTCTTGTAGGGGGTGGGATATATACAGAAGAGGGACAAAGACGGAGCCTGGGAGACTCTGACATTTAGAATTCAGGGGAGATTGAAAAGTAATCACTACTGAGGTTTAAGAAGTCCAGGTGATTGTCATATCAAGGTAGTCAAGAGAAGGAAGAGTTTCAAGAGGAAAGCATGTGCTCAGCCTTGTGCTTTGAGAACCAGCTACTGAGAGTCCAATAAGATGAGGACTAAGAATTTAAGATTCTAAATTGACCTTAAAAACTTAAGGGGCATCTGGGTGGCTCAGCTGATTAAGCATCTGACTCTGGATTTCTGCTCAGGTCACGATCTAACCATTTATGGGTCCAAGCCCTGCATCAGCAATGAGAACCCTGCTCAGGATTTTTTCTCTCTGCCCCTCTCCTTCTTGTTCTCTCTCTCTCTCTCTCAAAATAAATACATAAATTTAAAAAAAAAAAAAGAGAGAGAGAAGTTCCAATGTCATGGCAGTAGAGACAGAAGCTTACTTGTGGTTGAAAAGAGATGAGGAAATTGGAACCTGGACACGGAGTATGAACCATTTTTTCAGAAAAGCAGAACAATGAGGCAGTTGCCAGAGGGAATATGGAGTCAAGAAAAGGTCACTTGCCGCCGCGAGTCCTGGCCAACACTGTGTCATTATCCTCATTATACAGATGAGGAAATTGGGGCTTAGAGAGTGTACATAACCTGCTCAATGACACGTGGTTAATACGTGGCAGAATTACAGTTTAGTGAGCGCTTTTCTGCTGAGGTTCGCACTCTCTCACACTATCAAGTAGGCTTTGCCTTTTACATGCTGTGTACAGTATCTAGCACTAATAGGCAGTATTACAGTAAATATTTGCAATATACAATATATCATTATATTGTCACTGCTATTATTATTATTCTGATTTCCAGAAGTCTGGTATACTTTCACCTTGGGGCCCATTATGGTTGCCATTTACACAGCGTAAGAAAAATAATAGTAGGTGACATTTGTCTCCCTAGACTGGATTCTGGAACACGATGAAGTTAATGATTTAGCACGTAATGAAAAGTTTCAAAACTTAGAATTCTTTACTTTATCATCTGCTCAGGGTACCAAGGTCAAATGTAATCACTAGTCCCCAGGTGTATCAAAGAAATTACTTTTTTTCAAGGGAGTTAAAAGCTGTGTGTTTACCTATTTTGGGGAATTTTATTGTCCCTAATTGTCAATTATGTGATGGTAGAGGTGTACATTCAAGTAAGAATTCATAGGACAGTCCTCCTAGGATTCCTTATAACGTCACTAGTCATCTGTGTTTATATTTTGAATGTCTTCATTGATGCCCATCCTTTAAATCCAAGGCCCTGTGTGCCTGTTGACTGAGATACACTTTCGTTCTCTTAAATCATTAATTTGAATACTTATGACTTTTCTTTGTACCTTCCCTTCACATTATTTGCTTGTATGTAGGTGACCTTGAACTTGTCAGATATTCTAAACTCTTGTGCAGGGTTCTGACTGAATTACATAGTCTAACTGTTTTTGGGTGTAAGCCAAGCCACAGGTGCTGTACAGTGAAATCTAATTGCTGCCCCCACTGCTGATTCCCTTTGTGATTCTGGATAAATCACTGGCCTGCCCAGCTTCCTTCTGCTCTCATAACTGAGCTGGTAATCAACACTCGTCTCTTCCCAGATTATTAGGTTCTGGGTTTTTTGTGATGTCAAACGTTTCAATGGTTTCTGCTGTTTTTATTCCAGGGGAGGAGTGATACTTACTAATCTTACAAGAGTGTTGTGAAAATTAATTAGTTAATGTTCACAAAGTACTTTGAAGATTAAAAGCCCAGCATAAATGCTTATTATTGTTTTATGCACACCAAGGACCTAGCTGGGCAGGTGAATGCATTTCCCAGGGATGAAAGGATTAAACAACATAGAAAATTGTGGTTTAGGACTGTGAGGTTGGCAAACAGGTTATTCGGGATTACGTATGTGGGAATTACCCTCATCAGACCCTGATGTTCCACCAAGGCCTGGAAGAATCTTTGTTACTACTAGCACTGACTTCCAAAGTATCCCAGTCAAGACGGATACTATTTTATGATATTGGGGGCAACAATGAGGCTGGTGGTTTTCTCAGAAAAGATGAAAGAAAGGAGAAGGGTAGCTCCAGAGCTTCGAGCGGCCAATGCTGCATACTGCAGAGTCCCCAGAACCCCACATGAGGACAAGATGGAGTGCTGATGGATTGGAATCATGCTTGGTCGAGCTCAGTATGCCCAGCAGTTTTCCACTGAGGTCAGAGCCATTAAATAGAATGTGCAAGTTGGCAAGTGCGCATCTTAATCCTGAACGCTGCTGGAAGAGTTTGCACTGGTATAGCTTTTCTGGAGGACAAGTTGATAATAATTATCCAAAGCATTAAAAGGATTCATACCCTCAAGCCATCAATTTCCCTCCTAGGAATTTATCTTTAGTAATATTTATCTGCTTACTTTGGTGTTATTGATAATTGCAAAAATTTAAATAATGTAAATGTCCAATAATAAGAGGCTGATGAAGCAAATAATTGGTCAAATATAAAATGAAATGTTATAAAGCCATTAAAATGAGATTCTAGACTGTGATTTGTTAAGAAGAAAACATATTAACACATTAAGCTAAGAAATATATTAAGAAAAAGCCAGCTATAAGTGTAATACATATCATGATGAAGTATTTTGAAGTATTTTTATTTTCTTATCGGCTTATTACTATTTTCTAGTTTCTCAACACTAAGTATTTACTTTTAAATTAAACAAAATCTTACATAGAAAAAAGTATGTATGTCAACATTCATGGGGAAGGAAATAAACAAAATAATATGACAAAAAAATTGGTATAAACCTTTGGAAAAGATCCAAAGCAAAGATAAAAGCATTAAATGAATGATAGGCACACTTAGTTTATCTCATAATTTATCGACTTCTTCTCGGCCTCAATTTTCTCCGAAGCCTTCAGCCACATGGTTTGCCCTACTGGTCCTCCATGACCACCTCTTCCTGCGCTCATGTCCACAGCCCCATAAAGCGTCTCCCTAGGACTATACCCATTACTGCTCACTGTCCACCCAAGCTGAGGCTTGAGACACTGGGGATTTATCCTACACCCAAGGGAAACACAAGCTGGTAGTAAAGTGGCCACAATACACTGCCACAGCGCGCCCTGTGGGCAGAACCGTTGACCAAGGGAAGACAGGAACCTGTGGATACAGTCTTCTTCCTTCTTCCCCTGAATGCACTGCCCTGAGACGCAGTAGCTTACACGCCTCTCTCAAGACTCACATTCAAGAAAGAGCGATCAGCAACACTCCAGAGAGAGGTAGTCACTTCCATTAAGCACCCTCCAGTTAGGCTCATCCCTTCTTCTCTGGTGCATTTCCCCTTTCCCTCACTTCCGTGTCTCTGCATTATGCTCCCTAACAAAGTGGTAGCGTCCACGCTCTTCTCAGGCTCTGTTTTTCTGGGGAGCACCAAGCTAAGACAGTATGTGACACCACACGGACAAAGAAGCATTGGATTAAAAAGGTACTTAGTGGCATTTATTGAAGCAGGCTTAAAATAATAATCGCTAGTATTACTAACTGGTTTCTATGTGCAAGGCACTAGATATTATGTCACTGACCCCCCATAACAGAACTTATAATTAAGGAAACTTTGGTCTACAGAGGTAAAGATGCCTGCCCAAAGTCCCGGAACAGTCCGGTTCCAGGACTAAAAACTGGAAGTTAAGTGTGTCTAATCCAAATCTGGTGCCGTTCACAACACAGGTTATATATGATCTAAAAACATGTGCTACAGAAGAATCTTAAGAGATGTCTCCTACCTCAGGGATTTTATTCAGGCCAAGCAGCTACAACTAGGACATGAAGAACATCAATCAAGAATGCAAGATGATATTTAGTAAAAGGTTCAATTGGGTGACACGGACTGTAATCGCTATCAAATTCAGAAATAAAGGTGAAATTCAAGAGGCTGGGAGGATGTTGGACCAAAGCTGAGTCTTAACGGATGAGTATGATTTGAGGAGGTGGAGGAGAGAGGGGCGTAAAAAGCTCAAAGCTGAACAAGAGAGGAGATGAGTAGCATGGCTTGTGCATAGAATAGAGAGAAATCCAGAAGAAAAGAACAATGTCCTGGGGTGGGATTTAGTAAACTCAGTTTCTCAGGAGGCCGGTTATTGTGGTTCCTGAAGGCAAGCAGAACAGTTTATGTTTTTTGTGTGGGGGAAGGAGCCACTCAATCCTTGTGAAAAGGAGAAAGGTATGACCATGCAGTGGACAGAATGATTTGGTAGGAAAGAAGAATACAAAGGTAAGGAGGTTTGGCTATTGTGTTCAGAGTCACAAAATGTTCTAATATTTTGCTTGGTAGATGTCAGAACTTTTTTTTTTTTAAAGTTTATTTATTCTGAGAGAGAGAGAGAGAGAGAGAGAGAGAAGACAGACAGATAGAAAATCCCAAGTCGGCTCTACACTGTCAGCGTAGAGTCCGTGCCTTAATCCCATAAACCGTGAGATCATGACCAAGAGTCGGACATTCAACCTACTGAGACATCCAGGCGCCACAGAACTCCATGTATATAAATCAAACACACAGGCATGAGCACACAGATATAATTACAGACTGGTCCGTCATGGGTTCTCATCTCATGAAAATATGGGTTAGAATTCTCCAGAGCCATCTGTCCCGAGGATGCAAGCTCCCATAACAGTGACCATAAGGAAAGATAGCATTTATTTAATATTTACTATATTGTAGGCAATGTGCCAAGGTCCCTACGCATCATTAGTCCTCAGAACCCTTTTATTATCTCCCCTTTGCAGTTGAAGACACTAATATTGAGAGAGGTTCAAGAACTTGCCCAAGTTTAGTTGCCACTGAACGGGCAGCGTCAGAATTCAAATCTGGATCTGTTTGAACTCAGTTGGTTGAAATCTCTCATTCCCTGACTCTTTGGGAGTCACCCTCCCAGAGTCCCTCCCTTGGGAGGGTTTGGGTTACCTGGGACACAAGAGTCTTTGTGGGTGGGACACTTGTTCTTTCTGAGCATGGATGTCAACTAATTAAGATTTAAGAACTCCTCAGTTGATGAGGATCTTAGAAGACTTTGCATCATTCTAACTGGCTGACAGATTCCCAAGTTGACTTGGGATTGAGGGAATTTAACTCAGTAAATTCCCAGCATTCACGGACTACTGTAAAATTAAATAATGAAATTTGCCAACCTACTTACGCTAACATACATGTTCACAGCGAGGAAAAAAAAATAAAGGTCCCCATGGGAAGAACATTCTAGTAATTAGAAAATGGCGAGTGGTGACACCTTTTAAGAAAACCTACCAGTTTTTTCCCGTGGGGGGAACTTGCTGGACTAACAAAGAGTACAAGCAAAACAACTAAGCCTTGGAGATATATATTTTTTTTCACAGTCAAGGCTATCGAGACCCCCAGCGAACCTATTCTAGGAGCACTAGATTCTGTTTTTAGGTCAGCTGGGTGGTAACCTTCCTGGGGCAATTGGAGGGGTTCTGGTTGAGATTCCTTATTTCTCGCAGAACAGAACGGCACATTCATAATTACAAGCGCCTGCAATGTCACCAATTAGGTATTGCTTTCCTTCCTCAAATAAAGGCTTTGCTCGTTACTTGTTAAAATGTGAATACCCCTGGGAGGTCTAACACCTTGGATTCTTTTCAGATAATATGTTGAAGACGATTCCGTTTAATTTAGTTCATTTCTGTTCACTTGACTTCAGTGTGATTCGCTTCAGCCCCTACTAAGTGCAAAGCCCTTTGCTAGATTTTCGCTGTGGGAGGAAAGATGAACCAGGTAATTCATCTGAATACCTGCTCGTAAAGAGTTCTGGCTTTGTGAGCCATACCCTCCTAATACTCAGCTCTGCCATTGTAGCTGGAAAGCACCATGTGATTCAACGAGTCTGTGTTCCCCTCAAACTTTATTAAACAGGCTGTAAGCTGCATGCTGATACTGCTCTAAGTGCTTATAATAGGGCAGAGGACTGACGTACGCTTATCCTCTGATGAAATAAAACCCCAAGAGGAATTTGTAGGACATCGTCAAAAAAACACTGGAAACACCTGGAAAATTTTTAAAAATAAGGATGGGTGGCTCAGTCAGTTAAGTGTCCAGCTTCGGTTCAGGTCATTATCTCACGGTTCGTGGGTCTGAGCCCCGCCTCGGGCTCTGTGCTGACAGTTCAGAGCCTGGAGTCTGCTTCAGATTGTGTGTCTCCCTCTCTTTCTGACCCTCCCCTGCTCACAGTGTCTCTCTCTGTCTCTCAAAAATAAATTAAAAAACATTAAAAAAATTTAAAATTAAGTATGCTAAATGCCTTGCCCAGGCCCAGGGATTTAGATGGAATTGGTCCAGAGGGCATGATCAGGGTACTGGGTAGACGCAGTACAGGGCCAGGGGAATGGAAATTTGCAAAGCTGACTCTGTGCTCCATCTCTCCGGGAAAAGGACATTTAGCATGGAAACTTTCCTACCACCCTGTAGAAGTCAGAAGAAATTTCGGAAACTTTACTACACTTCCAAAAATATAAATAGCCGGTGATGTTTTATAAAGTCAGAACAGCCAGTACCGACCTGAACATCAAAAATACCGTAGCCCCAATCCTGCTATTGGCCTGGATCTGTAATATATGGATTCAGGTGCTACCTGTATCAGTTTTCGAGGGCTGCTGCAACAAAGCACCACAAACTGTGTGGTTTAAAATAACAGAAATTTATTTTCTCACATTTCTGGAGGCTAGGAGTCTGAAGCCAAGGTGCTGACAGAACCATGCTTTTCCTGAAAGCTCTAGGACAGAATCTATTGCTTGTCTTTCTCCTAGCTTCCGGTGATTACCAGAAGTTTTTTGTTGGTGTTTGGCTTGTAGATGTCCCGCTTTAATCTCTGCCCCAAATCACACTGGCCTTCTCCTCTCTGTGCATCTGATTTTGGGTCTTGTCTTATTTTATTTATTTATTTATTTATTTATACTTAAATGCTTATTTATTTTTAAGAGAGAGAGAGAGAAAGAGAGAGTGTGTATGTGTGTGTGCGCAGGTCAGTGGGGCAGAGGCAGAGAGAAAGAGGGGCAGAGGATCTGAAGCAGGCTCGGTGCTGCCAGTAGAGAACCCTCTGCAAGGCTTGAACTCACAAACTGTAAGATCATGGCCTGTTCCAAAGTGAAGTCGGATGCTTAACCGACTGAACCACCTAGGCACCGCCTGTCTTCTCATTTTAGGACATTGATCATATTGTATTAAGGTCTGGCTCTGCCCCAGTGTGACCTCATCTAACTCACAGCCTCATTAAACTGTAAAGATCCTATCTCCAAATAAGGTCACATTCACTGATGGTAGGTGTTGGGGCCCTCCCACACGAGCATCTACTTTATCTTTGTGTTTGAAGGACAGAGGGTGGATGGAATAGTGGAAGGAACATTCGACTTGAAACTTGGGGCAGATTTTGTGACTTGGGCTAAGAATTGGAGAAATGATAATCAGGAGACATGTGAAGGAATTTTGAAGTGGAAAAGTCCTAGAAGATTTAAAGGGTGCAACGTGAGAGGAAATCAGGTAAACCAAGTAAAATGTGATGTGTATATTCGCAGGTTAGCAAGCGTCTGGACTTGAGAAAGGAGCAATCCCCGAACTACATCTGTGGCCTCTGCGGTAGCAGTGACGCCCTTCTTCCATAGACCAAGGCTGTGGTGTGCTGTCTACGTAATCACAAAGTGCCAAGGCCAAGGGTATACCCTAGCCACCTAGCGGGTGTGTGTGTGGGGGAGTGTGGGGGTGGTTGTATTTGGAATGCTGTTGTCCCTTTCATTCCTAGGAAGGCACAAACATAGTCGGTTCTCATTTTGCTGGTTTGTTTCAAAGAGGGGTTGCTCCTCGGGATCCATGTCCTGTCTCTTATTTTCTTAACCCAAATGATCTATCAGACGTGCCACTTCCAAGCTAGAGCGTACTAAGGACCACGAGAAAACGCAAATCTTGGTAGAAGCCTGGCAGAATGCACACCTGACACTGGGTGGGATGTTGTGCCCCCGTGTTCTCATCCGTAAGCTGGGGACAAGAGAACCAATCTCCGAAACTCACGGCGAATGTTCACTGAAACAAGATGACAAGTTCTTAGCACAAGGCCAGTGGGCAATCATGTCAATGAAGTGTCAGGACATGAACTTGGCATTTCCATCTTCTGCAGTCAAAGCCTGGATTAGGACAAGACTGCCTGAGGGGAGTAAAGGGGACAGAGATATCCGGCAGGAGGCCAAAATGACTCCTTAAAGCGCTCACTAGCGCCCAGGCGGACAGAAGAAAATGCTGCCAACGCAGATGGAATCTCCTTGAAGCCCTGTCCCGTGTGTGCAGGACTGAGGGCGGGCCACTGTCCCAGCAGGCGCCCTGCGCTACATGGCCAGGGTCCAGTTCCCGCTGGGTCTGCTGGGCACATGCTGGCCCGAAGGACGGCTTACAAACAGGAGCCCTGCCCCCCACAGCCAGGGGAGGCTCCCAGGGAGGGAGGGGGTTGGGAAGGTCACGGCTGCCCTGGATGACCCTGAGTTTGCATGTGGGAAGAGGTCTGGTTAGGCACATTGACACTGCTTAGTGAGCAATACCAACAAAGCTGGTATCTGAAATACCCAGGCTGGGGCCTTCAGTCTCTCACTGCTGAACATGGAAAATTAATCCAAGTTTGGTGGAGAACATCCAAAGGACAAAGAAAAAAGTCTCTGTTTATTCATTTTTCCCTTTTTCCTTGTTTTGAATGCTTTTTATTTATTTTTGAGAGACAGAGAGAGACAGCGTGAGCAGGGGAGGGTCAGAGAGAGAGGGAGACACAGAATCTGAAGCAGGCTCCAGGCTCTGAGCTAGCCGTCAGCACAGAGCCTGATGTGGGGCTTGAACCCATGAACCGTGAGATCATGACCTGAACTGAGGCCGGACACTTAACCGACTGAGCCACCCAGACGTCCCTCCCTTTTTCCAACTTCTTCAGAAACTCTTGCTCTCCTTGTCACTTTCTTGGGTGTGTATGTTCACGTCTGTCTGTATGTGCGTTGTGTGTGCATGTGTGCAAATGTGTGCATTTGTGAACATGTGTGCGTGTGTACATGCGTGTGCACCTGCACCCACGTCAGGCTTACTGGGGACAGTGTTCTTAGACCTGTTATCGGACAAAATGAATCAGGGTTAGAGACTCTCACTGAACAACAAGGGAAGGGGTATCTGAACTGGGAATCACTCTCAAGCCGGCTTCTCTCCTCTGCCTCCTTCCCTGCCTCCCAATTAACTGGGTAAAACCAGGAGGATACGATTTGCAGAGTAAGTAGAATGCTGTGGGTGGAAGGGTGAGAGGAAAGGGTGGAAAGGTGAATTAGCAGGTGTCTGCTTTGAAACGCAGGTGACCTGTCAGCCCCGAAGCAATCAGGAATAGAAAGCTATGCCAAGCTATGATGCACGTGAATTCTTATTTCCTTTTCCTGTCCTAACATTCGGAAGCAAACTCAGCCTAAAATGTAGCAAGGGATGGTAGGGCAAGGAGGACTTCTTTTTGTCTTCTTTTGTCCACACAGTTCTGAATGTGGTCATGCAAGCCGTTGCCAGTGAGAAGTAAAGCAAATATATTCACATCATTGATTCAGATCCTAAAATAACTAGGGGGAGTATGTGCCTTCAGAGCACATCACGACTCAGAAAGTACGAGATTACTTCTACTTAGCTTACTGGGTGAGTTTCCGATGAAAAGCATTACACAACACTTGTAATAAAATAGCCATATTTGGAGTTTTCAAATTCTCATGCAAAACACATGATTTCATGACATGTCAGCTATGAGACGGGTGCGTGGACAGGCAGCGGGAGGAAGAAACGTAGCAGGCACGCACAAGGACCGTCTGAGGCTGAGAAGGACAAGGAGTGGAGCAAAATGGCCCTTGCGTCACGGGACACCGAGGATGCTGTTGGTTGGCGATTAGGGAAGGCTTCTTCAGAAAACAGCATGAGAGTTAGACTTCAAAGATGAGACGTGGCAACTGAGGAGGAGAGTGATTCCAGATGAGGAACAACAGAGAAACAAGAAGGGTGTATTTTGTAAATGAGTTTTTGGGGATCAAAAAGGCAGACTGCTTAGTCAGTGTTTCTCGATCCTGCCTGTGTATCCCAAGCCCCTGGGAGCTTCTGGATGACCCAAGTGACCAGCCCACTTTACAGACCAACTGAATCAGAAATTCAAGAGGTGGGACCAAGACATCAGGAGGCTTGATGGCACCCCCCCAGGTGGCTCCCACGTGCTGGCAAAGTGAAGAACGTGGCTTTGTTCGTCTGGCTTGCAAGGTTGGCCTCGGCTGGCATCAGGGTTCTTAGATGTTAGGAAGGTTCTCGGCATTCTCTAACTGGTGAGAGTGCCACAGTGCCACAGGGTCATGTGGTTGGTGATAAACACCTGCTTTTCTTCTGGGAATCTGGAATTTTGCCCTGTGCCGGCAGAGGCTGCCTACCACCAGCTTCCAGTAAAAACCTTGGGCACTAATTCTAAAGAACTTCCCTGGTAGATATCGTTTCACACCTGTTGATGTTGCTTTGTATCTTTTTGCCAGAATAAATCATAGCTGTGACTATATACTGGGTTCTATGAACTGTCCTGATGAATCATCAAATCTGGCAGTGATTTGGGGGCCCCTGACATAATAAGAATGAGGAAAATTTAGGATCAGTTTACTCGGAAAACACAGGAGATCCTGCCCAGGTACACTGTGAATGGTTGAAGTGGGTCCACATGCCCTTCTAAGTCATCAGGGAGAAAGATTTGAGCGGAAATGGTTTATTCGAGCCTTCTGATTATAATGAAACCTGAAAGCTATTGTTTTCTACTTCCTTTAAAGAAATATAAGGGGAGCATAGTGAAAAGAACACATCACAAAAATAAAATTTGAAAGAAGCAATTACTGAGTCTTTGTACCCGTCTTGTGAAATGTTAAAACTTCATGTTTTGTTTCTGGCTGCCTCAGCACCCCCTGCCCCCACCCCTACCCCCACCCTGGTCCACAGGCTGTGAGCCCTGTGACCAAGGTGCACAATGGTGGTAAGGCTGGCCCCTGCTGCACCTCTCTCTGCACTCTCCTGACCGTGACCCAGGGAGATTCAAATGCCCCAAAGCAATCCCCCTGAGACTTCTTTTGTATGCTACAAATCCACCCAACTCCCAGTAAAGGCTCTTGCTCACAGGTCCTGGCTCTCTCTCGGCTCCCACCTGCCGCGCTGAGGCTCTTCCTTGGTGCTTCTCACAAACAGCCCCCTCTAGGGATACAGCGAGTCTCTTTCCAGGACCCGTGAGAATCATAAGCTTTGGTTTCCTGTGTCCTTTCTTATGGCCACACCTCAATGACCATCACATAAAGGATCACAGAGCAGTATCACTCAGAGACATTTATTTTTCGGTGTACCCTTCCAACCTAAGAAAAGAAGAATGTGATAAATTCTGAATGAAGGAGAAAGGCTAGTGAAATGAATATGCAAGCTTTATCTGTCTTAGCTCAGGCCACCATAACAAAATGCCATGGATTGGGTGGTTTCCACAACAGAGGTGTATTTTTTTTGCACAGTTTTGGAGGCTGGAAGTCCCAGATTAGATGCTGGCAGGGTTCAGGTCCAATCCCCTTCCTGGCTTGCAGTTGGCTGCCTTCTCATTCTGTCTTTGCATGATGGAGAGAACACAATCTCTCTTCCTCTTCTTCTAAGAGCACCATTTCTATCAGATCAAGGTTCTACCTTCTGACCTTGTTTAATCTTAATTGCCACCATAAAAGTTTGATCTCCAACATGGTCACTTGAGAGGGTGTTAGGGCTTCAATGTAGGAGTTTGGTATGGGTACAGTTCAATCTACAGCCTTGTCCTTCCTGATGCTTTCACTTGACTTCCAGCCGCCATCTTTCTTCATGGTTATCTTTCTCACAGGAGAGGTGAGCAGCGTTTCTTTACCAGGCACCATGCCTCAGACCCTCTGCAATCTGTTTTCCTCTCTCAAAAGTCCACTGGAATTTTTCTCCTTTTATTCATGGTTTTTACACACGTCATTTTTATTTGTTTTTTTAAAAGACTTTATTTTATTAACAAATTTTTTAAATTTTTTTATTTATTATTGAGACAGAGAGAAACAGAGCATGAGTGGGGGATGGGTAGAGAGAGAGGGAGACACAGAATCCGAAGCAGGTTCCAGGCTCTGAGCTGTCTGTCAGCACAGAGCCCAACTCAGGGCTCGAACCCATGAACTATGAGATCATGACCTGAGCCGAAGTCGGCTGCCCAACCAACTGAGCCACCCAGGTACCCTAAAGACTTTATTTTTAAGGGAATCTCTACATCCAACATGGGGCTCAAACCCACAACTCTGAGATCAAGAGTTGCGTGCTCCACTAACTGAGCCAGCCAAGCACCCCAGTTTGCACATACTTTAATTTCTTTGTCTCACCCAGGCTGTTTTACCTCCCTTTCCTCTCAAAATTCCTTCTTCTCATCACTTTTCAAACTCTGAATTCACGCCAAGTTTGTAAAACTCTCTTTGCTTTGCTTCTTTTTCTTTCAATTGTTTTTTAAAAACTTCTAGTTTGGAAAATCTCAAAACTACAAAATTGGAGAGAAGAGCATAAAAACCCTCATGCAGGCATCTTATCACATTACGACCTATATTATTACATTGTTATCTACCATCCCAGGATTGTTTTGAAGGAAATCTCAGATCACATATCATTTTGTACATAAATATTTCAGAATATATTTTTTGTTAAGAGAGAGAGAGGGGGACCAGTGATCCGGGGGGAAGGGGAGAGAGTGAGAGAGAGCGAGAGCGAGAGCGAAGTGGGGCTAATGCTCGGCACAGCTCGTGTTCATCCAAAGTAGGAGTTGTGATCACCCGATATGGGGCTTAAGCTCCATCAGTGGGGCTCAGGCTCACCCAACATGGGGCTCAACCTCATAAGCGGTGAGATCATGACCTGAGCCAAAGTCTGATGCTTAACCCTCTGAGCCACTCAGGTGCCTTATTTCTTAAATATAACGATTTATAAAATCACAACCACAAAACTTATCATACCTAAAATTTTTTGCAATTTTTAAATATCAAATATCCAGAATTTCCTGATTGTTCATGAGTATTTTTTCATAGTTAGCTCACTTAAGTCAGGACCCAAATACAACCCAAGCATTACAGAGTTGATATGCCTCTCAAGTGTTATTTATTTATTTATATTAAGTTTATTTTTTAGAGAGAGAGCGAGCATGGGTGTATATGTGTCCGTGCCAGTAGGGGAGGTACAGAGAGAGAGGGGGGAGACAGAATCCCAAGCAGACTCTGTGCTGTCAGCACAGAGCCCAATGTAGGGCTTGATCTCATGAACCAAGAGATCATGACCTGAGCCAAAATCAAGAGTTGGAGGCTTAACCAACTGAGCCTCCCAGGCGCCCTCAATTTACTTTTTTTTCTTTTATGTTAGAGAGAGACTGCAAGTGGGTAAGAGGGGCAGATGGAGAGAGAATCTTAAGTAGGCTTCATGCTCGGTGTAGAGCCCGATGTGGGGTTTGATCCAACCTGAGCTGAAATTAAGAGTCAGACCCTCAACAGACAGCTACCCAGGTGCCCCTCACATGTCTTGTACTTTACAGATACTGCTTCCCTTTCTTTGTTATTCTTTTTTCTTAAACGTTGTTTTGTTGTGGTTGTTGTTGAAGGAAGCAGGTTATTCATCCTCTAGAGTTTCTCAAGTTGAAATCTTGTTGATTGCAGTCCATGTTTATCATCCCTGTAATTCACTGGGAAGATCTAGAGAGGCAGGATCAGATTCAAGTTTGATGTTTTTTCAAAAACATTTTAATTTCAGTAATGCTCACTGCTGTTTCTTTTCTTTGGTCTTCAGTGTAGTTTCTTCCTAAGTCTCAACCTCTAGAGCTCATCCTCTGCCTATGGCCTTCTGTTGCTAAATCTCAGCTATTGCTTTAAAAAAGTGATACAGAATGTGAGCCCCCAGTGATAAAGGATGTTAGTTCTGAGAGAAAAGTTAAACATCCGTCAGTGTAACATTCCTGGACTGATATTTCCTAATCTAATTCCGGGAGACATTTTGTGAATAAAGAGATTTATTATATCTATATAATACATAACTAATTATATTATATATAAATATAATAAATAAATATGTTTATTTATTATTTATATATAAAATAAAGATTTTTGTGAATAAATACTATTGTGGTCAAACAATATTGAGAAAACCCTTGAATGAATAAACACAAACCATTTTCTTTACCGTGTAAATTAACATTGTAAATCTAAAGGAGGGGGTATGGGAATCAATGCTTCCTAAACTTATGTGACCATGAACCTACTCTTCTAATGATGTTTATTAAAACTCTCCCCAAAACAGTGTTCCATGGAACACGCTTTGGGAACACTTGAAAAATGGGTTTCAGTAAAGGCAAGACTAGGGATCTTTCCTGTGTTTACAACCTGGTAAGCAGACACTTTGTCTTGCTTAACTGCTTTATTACAGAATAAGTCTTAATTTACTTGGGGAAAAAAAAAAAGAGGAAGAGAAATCTCCAACTCTCACCTGAGTTTGAGCTCAGTTTTCCTATAGTATAACCGCCTTGTTCCTTGAAAATAGATCGTCATCAACACACAGCAGTAACATCAACTTCCTCTCAGCTAGCTGTCCCTACATCTCCCTCCCGCCTTGTGAAATAGTACATTGCCTACATTTTAGCAATGGACTCTGAGAATAAGGACTAGTTCTCAGCATGGCAGCCATTGTCTTCCCGTGTGTAGCATTGTGGAGGGCAGAGATTCAGGAGTGTCTTCTGAGCAGAATGAAAAGATATTAACTCTTGAGTACTTTCCAGAAACACAACAGGCTCACGTTTGATCGCATTTCGACTCCCTCTGGCCCTGGTATCCCCTTAAACAATGTTTCCTTCATTCCTCGAGTGAATGTTTATCAAATACGCTCTGGGCTGCACTCTGGGCTCTCTGTTTACCTTGAAGACACGCCATTGTTCCTCTTCTGGAAGGGCCTCAATGTGGTGAGTGACATCAGTCACACAAACAGATCATTATAACCCAGTGTGGGTTGTAGAGCGATGCTTTACACAGGGAGGTAGGCAGCACGTTGGCAGTTTCATTTTTATTAACCTTGCTGCTCATGGAGCATTTTACGTTCTCAAGTCTGGGGACAATGTCTTGTATCTTTCTTTCAGCCACATGGCATGGATTGAATTGGAAGACAGTCAGTGCTGACACGATTCTTACTGGGAAAATCACCTACACCTGTGTTCCAGAAACCACACATTCTAGCCTCGTGAGTTGAGTGCCTAGCCAATTCTCTTATCTTGTTTTCCTTCCTTTGTTAGGAAGAAATCATACAGATATAAACCAGATGAATCCTGCAGTGTGGTTTGATGGTATCGAGTGTGAGAGAAACAAAACACCGTTGTGGCCACCTGCCAAAATGTCCTTCTGTGACCATCAAAGCCAGACACTGTCACACAAGGTCTCTTGCGCATCTGGAATCGATTCCTTTTGTGATGTGTGTGTCTTCTATGCAAGGGAAGTTCTAGATTTAGGAAAGTTGGAGTGAGAAATTTTTAATCTCCTCACGAAAAATGACTCACAGTTAAGAGGTTCTTTACTCCAGCTGTGGGTCATATGAAACGTTCACAAACGGTCAGTGAATCTGTTTATTGACTTTTATGACTTGAGCAGTCAAGTCACGGAATGTTCTTCAGCTCCCATCAGAAATTACCCTTGAAAGTTAGTTCAGAGCAAAAACCCCTAACTGGGCAGTAAAGCCCAAGTGATTTTTGTTTCATGTATGGGGAGTAATTTCTTATGTCAATCAAAGAGGTTTAGCTTTCAATCTAATGCTAGATAAAAAGGCTAATATTAAAGTGATAGCCAGTAAAAGCGGTTTAATTTTATGTTGCATAATGTTTCCTCTGACGAAAACTAAATTTCTCCTAATTAGTATCTCTACAAAATTATAAGCCTCGTGCAGACTTCAATATAGAGCGTTATACTTGCACACACATTCATATGTACTCTTACCCCCTACTCGTGTAGGCCCAAATTGGATTTATGTGTCTACAACTACTTACAGACTGCTCCCAGAGGCTTCTTTTTACGAACAATAGTGGGTCCTAGTGGATCGTATTGAGCAGGGAAATACTAGGTGGGTGATTTGGGTCTTTGCTGTTGAGAATGGCCTATAGCTACATTTTAAAGGTAACGTAGTTAAAAGGAATGAAACTTATTTTAACTTTCCAGTGGAGGTAGAACGGGATGTTTAATGATAGGGTCACTCTTTGGACTGGTGTTCCACGGAAGGGATAGATTATAACAAATGGAAATTGTGGTTAGAATATTCTGAGTTTACTCCACGGAACAAGTCTTATTACCTATCGCTTCTGAGACAGATATAATTTCACCCATCCTTCTGTCTCATCCTTTCACCGTGCAGATTCTGTACTTGCTATGATGTTTCTCTTTTTAGCCACAAATGGGCTTAAACCACATTATTTTCTGTTGTCCTCTTCTTTTTTCAAACGATTCACATTTTGAATCGGTCAATAATAACCATCGGAAAGAATAATATACTATTATTGGGGATGGGGGATAAAGTACAGTACTTGACACACACTATCCTGTAACCAAGCTTCTCTAACAGCTTTGCAAGGAAAGCAGGGAAAGTGGCAAGACCCCTGCTAGGCAAAAGAAACCAAAGCTTAGCGACCCTCAGTGAATTTCCTAAGGGCTCACCACCAGGACGGAGAATTGCTCAGTCTTAATCCTCGCTGCCGCGTTTCAGAGGCTCTTTCTACATCCCTTGTCGTTTTCACTGGGTCCCCGGCATGCAAACGTGTGGCCTACATGACTGGTATGTATAGCGTATTCACGTGAACTTACATCCAGGCAATGGGATAACCAGTCAGGACTGACCCAAATAGACATAGCTCTCTACCCACAGGAACAGCAGGTTACAACGTGGGCAGGGAGCCCAGAATGTGTCTCCTCTCAGGAAGACGGACAGGAATCTCTCTGGAGACCAGCCAGGAGGCCAGAAGGTCTCCCAGAGGGTCAAGACGGCTGCCAGGAGGAATCTATAATGCTTCCATTTTAGGTTTAAAAGACATTATATTCACAGCAGGCATATCTTGTACTCTACACGATGTCAACAGAAATGCACATATATCGGCTTCCAGGTAGATAGATGGTATCTTGCTGTGAAGGGTGAATCTGTAGGCTGTTTTCTAGTTTTAACTTTCGGTCAACCCAAACAACGTAAACCACTCAGCAGTGTATGTGGGATGAGAGATACTTCCGGATCTTTGCTGATTGTACTAGGCGGGTAATTAATTTGGGCATAAGTCATGCTTGGAATGTTCTGCCATCATATGCTTGGATTTCTAACTATGGCAGAGGCTGCTAACATCTACACTTCCTTCCTCCTTCAGTCACAGAACCTGGTTTTATAGCAGACAGCCAGGGCACCATTAAAAAACCGTCTTCCATATTCCACCTTGCAGCTAGGGGTGGCAGGATGGGTATGTTTTGGTCAACAAAAGGTTAGCAGAAGTATTCTGTGGGGCTGTAGGGATCTTTCCTTAAAAGGCAATGGTTGGGCTTGCCTTCTTCCTGCCTGGAATGTGAGTGTGATGGTTGGAGTTGTAGAACTTCTTTTGAGGGACACCTGGGTGGCTCGGTTAAGTGTCCGACTTCAGCTCAGGTCATGATCCTGCGGGTTTGAGCCCCTCCTTGGGTATGAGCCTTGCATCGAGTTCTGTGCTGACAGCTCAGAACCTGGAGCCTGTTTCAGATTCTGTGTCTCCCTCTCTCTCTGCTCCTCTCCCACTCACAAACATACTCTGTCTCTCCCCCGCTCTCAAAAATAAAGTAAATGTTAAAAAAAATTTAGAACCTCTTCTGAAAGCCTGAGGACAAAGGCAACATCCCAGGAATTCATGAGTGAAGGACAGTAAGGAGCCTGAGCCATCAACAACTCTGAGGAGCTGCTGTGACTGCCATGGACTGTGACCTCCAGACTTATTTTATATATTAGAGACATAAGCTCTACCTTATTGAAGCCAGGATTGCTTGAATGTTCCCATTACAGTGGGACCTTATATCAAGTGGTACATGGATGGGCACATGGTGACAGAAAACTGAAAAGTGTTAAAAAAAAAAAAGAAAGGAAAAAGTTATTTAAAAAAAATAAAGGAAGAGGAAATAACTTGAGGAAGTCTAATAACAAAAGAGAATAAGCAAATTGCATAATTGGACAATATTTAATTCTGCTGTTTTCCAGTACCTTCTACTGCTACCCTCTGTCCTCTAGTTTAAACACCACCATCCTGATGGCAGGAATGATACTAAGAATAAAGTGCAAATTACGAGCTTCTGAAGGTTTATGTAGACTTTTATGAGCCTGTAGAAGAGACAATAATATATATTTAAAAATTACTCAACTTTTTATTAAGAATTTACAACGCCTTCAACAGCAGGCATAGTAACCCCCAAGTACTCAGCACTCAGTCCCCAAATCCACCAGTCCATGGTTAATCTTGTTCCATCCAGAGCTCCATCTTCTTCTCCTTTCCCATTATTTTTTATTTTATTTTTTTATGTTTATTTTTTAAAATTTATTATTGAGAAACAGAGAGAGACAGTGTGAGCAGGGGAGGGTCAGAGAGAGAGAGGGAGATACAGAATCTGAAGCAGGCTCCAGGCTCTGAGCTGTTAGCACAGAGCCTGACTCGGGGCTTGAACCCACGAACCATGAGATCATGGACTGAGCCAAAGTCGGATGCTTAACTGACTGAGCCATCCAGGTGCCCCTTTCATTATTTTTTTAAAAAACTGTAAATTTTGTAATAATTTCACATTTTCAGAAAACGTGCAAAGACAGCATAGAGAATTTCCACATGCCTTCACTCAATTTTCCCTATTGTTAAATATCTTACATTTCCATAGTCTACCCATCAAAATGAAGAATTAATATTGATATATAACTATTAATTAAATTCAGACGTTACTCTGATTTTACCAGTTTTTTTCCCAGCAGTGTTCTTTCTCTGTTCCAGATTCCAATCCAAGATTGCCTGTAGCCCTGTGTTATTTTGAAACACATTGCAGGTATTAAATATTTTCACTGCTAAGTGCTCTAGTACACATCCCTAAAAGGCAAAGACTATGTGCAGGCTCTGTGGCACCACGGATAGCATATTGGACTTTAGCGCGGACCCGGAGGAATTCAAAAGGCAAAGACTCTTTAATGCAACTGCAAAGGTATTATTATGTCCCCACAATATCAAGTCTTTAATAACATCTGCATCTAATCAAACACTTTCTTGTATGTATTATGTTCTTTTTTTTTTTTTTACTCCTTTTTTAATACTCGTTTTTCTAATCCTGGATCCAAACATGAACCAAATATTAGGATTGGTTAATATGACTTTAAATCTCTTTTGTTCTACAGATTTCCTTTTCTTTTCTCTCTCTCTCTCTCTCTTTTTTTTTTTTCCTTTGTAATTTATCTGTTGAGGAAACTGGGTCCTAGTTCCACCATCTGGATTGTGTTGATTCCATCCTCAAGGGGTGGTTTTCCATGTTCCTCTATCCTCTGCCTCCTGTAAACTGGCTCTAGAGTTTGATCAAATTCATTCATTTCTTCATTCATTCAATTAGTTTTGGCAAGAATATTTTATAGGTGGCGGTGTTGGTGTTTCTCCACCAAGAGGCACACACTCTCTGGCTATCTCTCTTTTCGTGATATTTGTGGAGGGTGATGTCTTTGTTATAGAGATTTCAAACTGATGATGTTGTTATTCTAACATTTCTTACTGATCTATAAGCTGAAATATGCCTCCCCTCCTATTATTTGGTTATTTTGGCACACATCACATGAGAAGGCAAGATAAATACTGATTCTTTACCTTTATTTGCCACTTTAAAAAATAATGAGTTGATCTCTTAGCATCCTGTAATGTTGACCAATGAACTTTCAGTCCATGGTCTGGGAGAACAAGTGTTTTTTAGGTGAAAGAGCTGAATGCTTAGGGGTGCATGGGTGGCTCAGTCCGTTAAGTGCCTGACTCTTAGTTTCAGTCATCATCTTAATGTTCATAGGTTTGGGTTCTGCATCAGGCTCTGTGCTGACTGTGTGGAGCCTGCTTGAGATTCTCTCTCTCCTTCTCTTTCTCGGCCCTTCCCCTGCTTGCTCTTTCTCTCTCTCTCAAAATAAATAAATTTATTTTATTTTATTTATTAATTTTTTAAATGTTTATATTTGAGAGAGAGACAGAGTGCGAGTGAGGGAGGGGCAGAGAGAGAGACACACACACAAAATCTGAAGCAGGCTCTAGGCTGTGAGCTGTCAACACAGAGCCTGACGTAGGATTAGAACTCACAAACTGTGAGATCATGACCTGAGCCAAAGTCAGCCACTTAACCGATTGAGCCAGCCACCCAGGCACCCCCCCCACACACAAAAAAGAGATGAATGCTTAACATAGAGTATTTTTTCAGTATTTCTACACTTTCACCATGAGAACCCCAACAACCTATATATAAATAAAACATGTAACAATAAAAAATAAATAAATAACATATAACATATATAAAAATATATATTATGGAAATAAAATACAGTCTCATGAGACATCGTGCAGGGAAAATGAAACAGTAGCTTTCTTTCTCCCAATTTAACAGAAAGTGGGGGAGCCCTGGAGAACAGAGTAGAGCCCGGATACTGATAGGGTCCCGAGAAGAGGTGCAAAAGCCCCAGTGGGGTGTGTGTGTGTGTGTGTGTGTGTGTGTGCGCGTGTGCGCGTGTGCAAGAAGGAAACATGTAGGTAAATGTGGAGGAATCTGAGAAGGGCAGACTTTGTGCCTCAGCTCTCAAAGGGTAGCTGGAAGAGCTTTAACTTCTCAGAGACGCCTCAGTGCCAGTCTGGCCCTGGGGAAGCTGGCATTTGTTGGCGGCTTGGCAAGGAGGCAGGCACCTAGGCACGAAACCCAGGAGCAGACCCTCCGAATCCTATGGCCCCAGAGCAGTGTGGGCAGGGTGCTGGGGCCCACAGGGCCTGACAGAACGGGGCTGTGGGGCCAGAGGAGGCCTCACAGTTGGTTGTGAACATCAAAGGACGTGTGAATGCGCTGGCCATGACACGTCCAGGTGGACAACCTACACCCGACAGAGATCCAGACCCCGAAATTAGATTAGAGGTGGCGCTGGGGAGGGCCTACCACTGGATGTGGCCAGCCAGAACCCTGAAGAGAATAAGGTTTTTTTTTTCTTTGTACAGTTGAAATAAATTTAGCTCGTGACTTCTCACAGATTAGCAGAAAAACTTCATCTCCCCAGTATAAAGTTCCATTCGAGTAAGCTGATTTTTGTCACAGAGACAGGGAGAAGGTAAGATCACGGTCCTTCCAGGACTGTAAGTTAAATCTCTCTATACAAACATAAGTGGTTTGATGTTTGAAAGGAAAGGAATCAGAGAGGCTACTTGAGTTAATAGCAGAAGGCTGTCTATGAGCCAGGAAGTCGGCCTTCATCAGTCACTGAATTTGCTAGTGGCTGGATTTGGAATTCTCGGCCTCCCAAAATGTGAGAAATAAACATTTCTTTTTTTTTTTTTCAAGTTTGTTTGTTTACTTATTTATTTGAGAGCAAGAGCAGGGGAGGGCAGAGAGAGAGAGACAGAGAGAGAGGGAGAGAAAGAGACAGAGAGAGAGGGAGAGAGAATCCCAAGCAGGCTCTGAGCTGACAGCATAGAGCCCAACTCGGGGCTCAAACTCAGGAACTGTGAGATCATGACCTGAACCAAAATCAAGAGTTAGATGCTTAACTGATTGAGCCACCCAGGTGTCCCTGAATGTGTCTTATTTAAGCCATCCAGTCTATGGTATGTTTGCTCTATCAGTTTGAAGGGACATGATTATTTGCAAGAGTGATGGGTGTGGACAACCCTTTCGGGATCTAGGGTTTATCTCTCCATTCGTCAAACGAAGGAATTTGAACTAAGTACCAGACGGGCCGCACCATGGTTCTGTAAGTCTAAGTTGCTTGCCCTATTAAGTAAAGTAGCCTTCGGGAGTTCTGTTTACAGATAGCTATAGTTTCGCCATGTCATATTTGATAAAACCAAGTCTTTCCCCCAGGATGTCAGATAGCTACTGTTAATGGGCTTACCTTGAATTTGAGGAACTTTTCATTGTCTCCTCACTCCAACCACAAAGGTCTCATTGTACTCCCCACTCTTAAGTTCCTGGACTATCTGGTCATGGGAATGGTCACATGTCTAGGCCAACCAATAAGAATCTATCTTGAGATTTTTTGTTTCTTTTGGTTTTTATTTATAACTGGAAGAAAGACCACTTTTCTTTCTAATGACAGAGCTGGGAAGATGTAAGATACTAGTAGTTATGGTTTCAGCCTCCGAGAAAACTTTGGCACGCAGAGAACCTTAGGAAAGAGAAACACAGAGAATCCTAGTTTATCTGAGTCCTCCTTCCTTTGACTCTGGGCTTTATACCACCTCTACTGAGATTGGCATATACCAACAACAAAGATCTTTAATAGCATAAAGAAGAAACTTAGTTTTCTTTGCAACCAAAAGAGCACCACTTAAACTAGTTAACAGAAGTCAAGCCAAAGTCAATCACACGTGGGCTGAAAAGTGGGGAGGGATGTGAAGTGGCTTTAGCATAACTTTCTGAATAATACAAGGGCTCCTTATCCAATGACAGAATATCGGCCCCACTTTCACTGTCAAAAAATGCATTCTAGATAAGGGAAAGAGGTGGGCCAACTTAGTTCAAGTTCTTTGCAGAAACATTTTGAGCTAGTGTTCTGTTTATCCATAAAGTCCACTGTGTACCCCAGTCCTGAAAGCTTTGTGGCTTAGAAAGACTGCAATATATGACATTCTTTACATATCCTGTGACTAATCCCCCAGCTTTCAGGCAATCCATGTCTATATTTCTGAGTGACTACAAAAAAATACAATGAATACAACCAAGATCAGTAATTCTTAAATGTACTATCTCAGTCGATATAAACCTTTTTCAAAGACAGAATTTTGGTCTAAGTGGGTCTGAAAACTCCACAGCTAGGACAAAATGGATCCTGATTAAGGTTCATTTTGCTGGATGGGGCATGTGGGTGGCTCCGTTGGTTAAGCATCTGATTTTCATTCAGGTCATGATATCATGAGCTCATGAGTTTGAGCCCCTCATCAGGTGGGCTCAAGTCCCACTTTGGGTGACCCTGCTTCTCTCTCCCTCCCTTTCTCTCTCTCTCTGTCCCTCATGGGATTCTCTCTGCCCCTTGCTCACTTTTTTTCCTATCTCTCCCTCAAAAAAAAAAAAAAAAAGATTTATTTCACTGGATTTTCTTTCAATGTCCGAGAGTGGAGAACAGTTGTTTAGGTACTGAGGAGCGGTCATGAGGCTGTATTAATAAATAACCATGCTACAATCCAAGAACTGGTCAACCTCTAAATAGCTATGCATGTCTCCAGTTTTACCCTGTTAAACTATCTATGGTCAGCTTGGCTTCCTCCTGCCAAAAATAGATGTCACATTTTGAACTTAAAATATTTTCTGGTCATGATGAGGCTTAAACATGAAATTTCTTTCTATTTTCCTCTGCCTATTTCTCTCACACTTACTCGTAGCCTTCTGGTTGTAATTTCAGCAGCCCTACATTCCCAACATCAAACGGAGGTTAAGTACCGTGTTATTTAAACAAGATGAGTGTATTTGATAATGACTGAGTAGAAAAAGTGGAGGAGGAATAAAGCAGAGAAGAGAGGCAACTCCCAATAGGAGGACAAGAGGAGAAATGTCTTAGCAACACCACATTCATCGGTCTTCTCAGTAAAAATACTGCTCTCAGAACATTATAATTTGTCTCCCTAAATTTTTATGTTTCCCACTTTGGAAAACAGCTATGTCTAGTATATAATTTCACCCTTTTATTATGACATTTGAGAAAGTAGCCAAGACTGGTTAGCTTTAATTACGCCCATCAAGTTATTTTAGATGTCAGTTTCTACAAGTCATTCACAAATGGGCAGATGGCAGAAACATGTTATTCCAGAATGACCGGGCTGGGGTAGGGCTAGAGAAAAACGTTGACTCCCTTCTTTGATGTTGGTGGTGTTGTGAATACATATCTAGTGTGTTTGCTTTGGTGATCTCATTGTACGATTTTAGAAGAATCAGCAGCTGATTTGTTTTCCGTTGCTTTGAAAAATCTTAAAAAATGTGACTCAAGTGTTTCCAATTAGAGCTAATAAAATAATGGATAATTGTTCTGAATTCGCCATTTGTTCTAGTTCCTCTCTTCAAGGTACTACGGCGAACTTGATTTTGAAATGTAAATGCATTCCGAGTGCAGGACTTGAGCTGAATATGGCAGATGAAGGAATGGAATTTGCCCTCTGTGAGAATCTGTACGCTGCAGTGTTCTTAGCTTTGGTAATGATATACCCCTGGCTGGCATGTGTGTTCAGAACAGACCACATGTGGACAGCTGTGGTCACTGGCATAAACCTTTAATTACTGCTTAAATATAGATAAGTATTTTTAAAAGACATATTGTGGTTAAAGACTAAAACAAGCATATATATACATACATATATGTATATATATGCTTATCCATATATATCTCATGAGAACAAAACACTGAAAACCTTACAGAAGTAAGATTACTGTTAATATTCTTATGACAATATTAAATCACATTGTATGACACTAAATAATTTGATTTAGTTAAGATATTTATAATATACTGAATAGGATGTGAAAGTTCTGAGATTTTACCCTAATGACAAGTTAGCCTGTCAGGGGCAGGAATCCTGACCAAAACCATGAGACTCCTGGGTCAGAGACAAAGCTATTATTATTCACTGTAATAATAGCAGGAGCCATACTAAGTATTTGCCTTAGTTTCTCAGGATCTGATTCCTACTAAGCCATTTAGTGAAGGTGATGCCTGCACTTACAGTAGGTTATTCCACAGGAGAGGAACCCTGAGTTTAGGGCACAAGAATTGTTTATAATGGGCAGTGAGCATGCCTAAACTTGGCCCTGAAGAGAGATACCATCTTAATTTTATTGGACAATAAACAAATGTGTCTTAATTTCTTTGGATAGAAACACCATATCTTCCAAGGCTTTTAACTGTACAAACAGCTTTAAAAATATAATCCCAAAACAGGCTGTCAGTGGCTCTACTTTTATGACGTGTCAAAACAGGGGTGAACTAAGGAGAAGTGTCTTACAATGGATGCAGTGTACAGAAATGTAGATTTCTGTTTTTGTCTCTGTAATTAAACTGAACTTAGCTTTGGAATCTCCTTTTCTTTCTTTCTTTTTTTTTTTAATGTGGAAAACTTCTTAAGATAAACTCAGTTACTTCTAGCTTAAGATATATTTCCATTTATAAATTTCAGTTAATTTGAGATTTTCACACTTTTTCTGCATGCCTCTCAGGAATAAAATAGTGGCAAACATGTAAAATTATACTTATACTTACCATATAATATTCTAAGATGCTCCTATAAGTTAACTCATTTAATCCTATATATATGCAATATTCACAGTCTTTAATTTATGTGGGACAATAAAAGCATGGGGAAGTCACATTGCTCCAAATCACACAACCAGCAAGTGGAGGAGCTGAAATTCCAACTATGAGGTCTCCAGAGCAGTTGCTCCTGACCTGTGTAAACCGTATTGCCTCCCTGCTTTTGAAGTTCTCTGGACAATCTGTGCTCCCAGAGACTTACATACCACTTGGACATCTAATCCAGATTTAGTCCAGTTCCCTTTGGCTTCCACTGTTGTATCTTGTCCTATAACATATCCTCTGGCTTTGTCAGCTCAATTGCCAGTTCCTCGAGACTTTCTGCCAACGCCTATCCACTTCAGAACTTCTCTCCGGGGACCCAAAGCTCCCTCATGGTATGGGGAGCCAGCTCTGTGAGATCTTCCTTGAATCCATGCATCAAAACTGCCCCTTAGCAATTGCTTTTCCATTTATCAGGGTTTCATGTCAAAACACAGTTTAAGGACGCCGGGGTGGTTCAGTTGGTGAAGCGTCTGACTTCAGCTCAGGTCATGGTCTCATGGTTTGAGGGTTTGAGCCCCTCATTGGGCTCTGTTGCAACAGGGCAGAGCCTGCTAGGGGTTCTCTCTTTTTCCCTCTCTATGCCCCTTCCCTCCTGCCTCTCTCTCTCTCTCAAAATAAATAAGTAAGCCAAAAAAACTCCATGGTTTACGTCAGCTCTGCGACTTGCTTGCTGTATAACCCTCAGCATTTGACTTTCTGTACCTCAATTTCTGTACCTCTGAAGGAGAGAGAAATAATACTGTATTCCTCAGAGGGTTGATATAAAGATTAAATAAGCTAATTTATACTTGGCAGGTTAAAGTGCTTACATTAACTATTTAGCATCTTATTATACTTGAGAGGAATGTCAGGAAAACAGTTTTGGAGTAAGGAACTGACAGAAAATTTAAACCAATAAAACACCTTCTAAGTTAGATACGGTTGAGGGTGATCTTGACAAGTTTAACTCTTCAGCCATACAGATGGAGGCTTTAAAGTTTGATTTAGTTTAGTTACAGAGAAACAGAAGAACTTTCGTTTCTGCACCGTGAGCCTTGTGAATTGTAATTGTGAAGTTTTCTGTGTGGTGTGTGTTATCATGCAAGCTAGAAAATGGCATTTTTAGAAAATAATGTCTTCTTTTATGATATTCTTTTTAAAACATAAGAAAAAAAATTTTTAAATGTTTTATTTATTTTTGAGAGAGAGAGCTCAAGCAGGAGTGGGGGCAGGACAGAAAGAGAAAGGGGGACAGAAGATCTGAAGCAGGCTCTGAGCTGAGAGCAGTAAGCCCAATGTGGGGCTCCAACTCAAAAACCGTGGGATCATGAGCTGAGCTGAAGTTGGACATTCAACCAACTGAGCCACCCCGGCACTCCTAAAACATTCTTTTTAATGTATTTCTTTTTATTTTTGAGGAAGAGAAAGACAGAGAGTGAGCGGGGGAGGGGCAGAGAGAAGGGAGACACAGAATCTGAAGCAGGGCCCGGGCTCTGAGCTGTCAGCACACAGCCTGATGGGGGCTGGAACTCACTAACTGCAAGATTATGACCTGAGCCGAAGTTGGACGCTTAACCAATGGAGCCACCCAGGTGCCCCTCTTCTTTTCTGGTATTCTGATACATACTTGGTATTTGTACAATTTTACAAGGTTTTGTTCTGTTAGGGGAAGAGGAACAGGACCCTTCTCTGGCACCTACTGATATCTATACTTTTATCACATTTCCTAACGTTCTCCATTTACTGTCTACTGAGTGAATTCATATTTAATTTCTGGTGGGAAAATGGTAGCTTCTTCACAGAATCATGCGTTCCCTCCGTCGTGTGATTTAAGGTTTTAGCACTATGAGTGTTTAAGGTTTTGCTTCTTGATATGAAAGCCTGAACATTTAGGACTTAGAGAAATCGTCCTCCTCTCTCACTTGACCCATGTAACTGAACACCGGAGCATTTTAGACTTTCTCTACTATGTACTTATAAACTCTACTCAGCCATTGAATTCACTTCTTTTTCCTGGGGCATCTGTCCTCCCTGTAAGGCAATGTTTGTCACAAATGGATAGGTGGCATACTAATGACAACAAGTAAGAACTGGAAAGAAATTCCCAGATAGCATCTCACAGAATGTCACCTAATACACATAAAATGGTCCAGATAGCTAAGAACTTAGGCATGAGTTTTAGAAAACAATAAGTGTTGGTGACTCCAACAATGGAAATCCAGACCTTAATTCTTACATTCAGTCGAGCTTGCTAACTTTAAGAAAATCATCTATGTTAGTGGCTTCAATCTCTGTTTTATTTTTCTCTGAAAGCAGGAGAACCAGGTCAAGGTGAATGAGGCCAACGTGGTACTTGCCTACAAAATGTAGGAGGTACCAAATTATTCAGTAATTAAAATAAATCATATTTTAAGGCAAATTAAAAAATTGAAATTAAGGCAAAAATGATCCATGATGAACAAAATATCAGAAGTTTAAATAAAAACACCATTAGTATTACAGGCATTTCCTTTTGCCTCAGGCTCCAGTGTGGCTGGATAGAGCACTGTTACTCAGCCTAAGACTCTTTTTCTTCCTATTGTCAGGCCACTTTCTCATTAAGAGCGTTCTTAATGTGCGTGGTGGTATGAGAAGGCCTCCAAAGACTGATATTTGAGTGCATACAATCTTTTTCCTTTTAGTTATCTTTGTGGCTTAACTTATATTCATTGTAACTCTGCTTAAGGAGGGAAAAGCTTGATGGTGTTTTCGCTTGAAATGTACGCCAGCTTTCTTCCATCTCTTTGTCCTACGAAATTAAGCAATTAAAGGTGTTTTCTCATGAGCTTTTCTACCTTCTTACTAGGACATAACAAATATAAGTTTTTCCTTCCTTTTCCCTCATCATGGAACATGGGGCCCGCCCTTGAAAAATGAGTGAACTCTTCACGGCTTTCTTACCAACCTGGCAAAATCACAACAAAACAAACAAAACGATGAATAGCATTTTAATACAGGGAGCCAGTGTGGCAGATAATACATGGGAGACAATCGCGTGCCCATGACACTAGTTCTTCCAAATGGAAACCAGCCTCAGAATGTACCAGAACAGTGGCTGAAAATGTGAACACGGTTCATCATTTCTTTTCCAAGCTTGGACCATCTAAGTATTGAAGAAGATGTTTGGGGTTGGGCCATAGTAAGACCAGTGAGACTGGAAATACTGACACCACAAAAATGATAAGCTGAACATAATCAACAGGAAATGACCCGTGACTCTGACCCCAAGGGCCAAGCCTGAGGGCCTTGGGAGGTGAGTGGACGGAAGACCGCAGTAAGGGAACAGCTCCATGGAGAGCCGGGTCCCTGGATGACTCTATTAATCCGAAGGGTCTCAGGTGCCCGGTCTGACGGACAGCTGGGTGGAGGGAGGCCCCTCCCACCTCACAGTTGTCATAACTGTGTCATAACCTTTTTATTCCAACATTTTAAAGAATATTTTGATAGATGGCGTTTTCTGCAGTGTTAGTAGTGGGAGGAGGGGGAGGGAAAGAATCTATTTGCTGCACAGACAGTTTCTGTGATTTTAACGAGACTTCCCCACCCCCTTCAAGCCCAGCCCTGTAGACAGAACACACACTTGCTTGTTACCACTCGCCTTGTGGCCTCTGGGATTCCTTTCTCTTTAGCTGTGTTTCTCAATCCTTTGCATCTCTCCAAGGCACAAGTAGCAAAAGCAGCAGGAAAATGGCAAAGGAATACAAGCCCGTGCTGTTTCTGGAACACACGAGCTTGTGTCCACACTCTGGAGGTAGAAATTCTGCCTTAAGAAAAATATTCCACTACAGGGCTCTTTGTCTGCCATCCAAAACACACAAAAATGGATTAACTTGAAATGAAGGCACCCAAATGCCTGACACGGAGATGACCTTGATGAAAATGACTATGCACAAAGTTCGAATATGGAAGGGTCCTCATGATTTGAAGAAGAGTGGCTCTGCACCTCCCCCACTAGGGCAGATATAACCCATGATGGCGTTTGGAGGGTTCTTTGAGAGGTAGCTCCGCCCCCTTTTCCCAGTCACCAAGGTGTTTTAGAGATCAAGTAACAGAGACCAGGCTTTCAACAAGTGTATACTTGGTTTGGTCAATATTTGTTAAAACTGGTTGCAAAGTTTGGTGTGTTCCCTATTTGCAGAGACAAATTTATTTTCATGGGCACCACTTCTAAAAAGTTTTTTAATTTGTTTTTGAGAGAGAGAGAGAGAGAGAGAGAGAGACAGGCCATGAGTGGGGGAAGAGCAGAAACAAGAGAGTCACAGATTCCAAAGCAGGCTGCAGGCTCTGAGCTGTCAGCACAGAGCCCGATGTGTGGCTCGAACATGCAAACTGTGAGATCATGATCTGAGCCAAAGTCAGAAGCCCAACCGACTGAACCACCCAGGTGCCCCTCGTGCATACCACTTCCAATCAACACCCTGCAGCATGGTGAGAAACCTTGTCTTGGGTTAAGTATCTTCCTTCCCATCTAATATAGGCATTCACAAAACCCATGTGAGCATGTGACATGTTTTGTCCATACTTTGGCGCCGTTCGAGAGGGAGTTGGAAAGCAAGATACAGGCAATTCCTGGAAACACATTTTCATCCTTTCTATAAGGCCTTTGCAGAAACGGAAATATCTGCCCAATGAAGAAGGAGGAGTAGATGGTTTGTTTTCCTCCAGTTGCTGAGAAAGGATGAGGTTTTTTATGGGACTACTTGGAATACTCTTAGCTGACAGATGGAGCCAAATGAGTTTTATTCTAGGTACGAGAGGATTTTCCCTTCCGAAGACGCAGGGCACAAAGAGCAATTGCAAATGCTCCCATGGAAAACCCACAGTGCCCTTGCAAATGTATTACAAAGGAGTTCTCAGAAAAATCACAGGAAATTCACGAAGCATTACTAGCCCACTCATGTGACCATCATCTGCTCAGTAATTTCTTTCCTTTTTTTTTCCCCCTAAGAGATTGATATTAGTAGTATGATGCTTGCTAGAGCAATAGGTTGGAAAGGAAATAGTTTCCTTTCCTATATTTTAAGAATGTTCCCTTTTGGCAGTACATAATCTCTTAAAAATGATCTTGCTTTCAGAGAGCTACAAATATATCATTTAGGGCTTTTTGTACGAATGTGGGGCTGATAGATTTAGATACGAGGGAAGGATTGCAGGGTTTTCATTACCATAAATCCCAAGTCCCATCAGCAGCTTGATGGAAGCATTTTGATAGATAACATAAACTCATTAATCACCACTCTCTTAAACTAAGCCCCACAGAAAGAATTTAAAATGTTCCACATTCCAACATTTGTGAATGCCTCCCCCTTTAAAACGGCCATCCTTTATTAGTTCATGCTGTTTAAGATAGCTTGAGTTAACTCCATGAAAAGAGACTGTGTATCAAGGGAAGAAAGAACCGGGAAGGGGGAGGGGGAAGGAAAAGGAGGCAAGAAGATTAAATTCCATCTTAAATCCAAACACAGGCTAGATTGCATGCTAGCATTAACGTCTTCGTCCTCTGCCCAGAGAATGTTGGCAGACTTCCAGTTTATTAAAACAACAATCCAATGCTGATCTTCTCTCTGTATACACAATTCGAGGATGAATCATTTACTCAAACAGAGCTGTTCACTGAGGTATAAAAGCAAAAATGCACTTTAGGAGAGGTTGTTTATGACTCTTGCGTAAAGCACTATACTTTCGGGCTTCATACAAGGAAGCCTGATCATTAGCAAGTGAAAAGAGAAAGCCACATTGTCATTCTAAAAGGACTAGGCGCAAGTTCTGTTTAACTTTGCATTAAACTAGGCGTTTAATGATACATCTTCAGCTTGTGAAACTGTCCTCAGGACAGGTGTGTTTTCCTCTTTAAAAAATATTTTTACCTGCCCAACAGATGCATTCTGGAATGAGCATTCTCTTAGAAAATGTCCACTCCCTCCCCCCTCCCCGACACCGTGCTTCACAGGCTTATTTCACTGATGGGTTTTCCTACTGCACTTAACACTTGGAGAGTATCTGTGAATATTTAACTTTCTTGGCATGTATTTAACGATTAAAATGAGGTTTATCTGTTCACACATTCATTGCCAATATACGGGTGTTTATAAAAGAAAAGTAATGCAAGCGCAGACGTCTACCTTAGCAGAATACTGTCCTGTTTCTTTTGTCACAGAAAGTTACGTAATTCAACCAGCAATTTTCAGGATTCCAAGTTCTGCTGGGTCCCCAAGGGCCGTGACAAACGTCAGACAAACGGACTTCACCCTGGAAGACCGGTCTCAAGCAGCAGACCTGATTTCAGGGAAAGCAGCCTGTGACGTGGGCTTTGTTTCCAAGTAGTATTTTGTAAATTTAAAGAGTTGATAATGAGTGATATTGAGTGGCGACTGACTGAATGGCTGTTGAACTTTGAAGATATGATTCAGCACGCCCTGGGAGAACAGAGCACAATAACATTAAACACCAGATGGTATTTCAAAGCCTAGCGGATACGCAGATTCCTTTTTCTTCTCAACAAAAGATCGGCAAGGCTTCATGTCTAAAAAAAATAGTAATTAAAAAAAAAAGAAAAAGAAAAAGGGAAAAAATGAGAAAAGCAAAAGCAAAAGCCCATTAAGATAAATGGGATGATGTGGTTTTGTCTTGCCGGACTATTCTAGGAAAGCCATCTGAATGGGTCATATTACAAACTAGACTCCAGATCAAAGGACAGCGACTGCCGCGGTAGGTCAGACTGATCTGAACTGTGTCAACCGGATCAGCGTGAAACCCTAAACTATGGCCAGGAAAACACGTCTTTCTCAAACAGAGACTGGACCACACCAATTACCCAAAACGTTTGCCTCTTTGCCTCAGTGGAAAGCTGAGAGGGTTTCACTGGTCAGGCCACAGTGTGGACACACATGAGAGACTGGGATTCCTGTCATGTCACTTAGGTTGTTGGGTTCCTGGGTAAAGTCATTTAACAGTCCAGCAGAGAAGTCACCCAAGAGCTGCTGCTCCCTTAGCAGTAGAGCGTGACGTGGGCTGGAGAGGACTGAACTCACTTCAAGGGAACCCCGGCTTGCGTGACTGAGTGTGCGGACGATGGTAGGGAAGGAGAGTGTTGGTTCTAGGCTGGGCCACAGTGGCCAGAGGTTTGGTCAAACGTTATTCTGGATCTTTCTGTGAAGGTGGGTTTTGGATGAGATTAAAATTTAAATCCATGAATGGTGAGTAAAGCAGAAAATCCTCATCCAATGTGTGGAAGGCCTTAATAGAACACAGACTGACCTCCTTGAATAAAAAGAAATTCTGCCAGCAGATGTGCTTTGGATAGAATTGCAAAGCGTCTCCAGCCTAGTGATCTACCCCATCAGATTTTTCTTGGGACTCGCCAAGCCTCCACAATTGCATGAGTCCAATTCCTTAATATAAATCTCTCCCTTTCTATATAGAATACACCCTATTCTGTTTCTGTGGAAAGCCCTGGGTAACATGGAGAGGTACAAAAATAATGAAAGCTCACAACACCTTTGCATTTGAAAAATCAATAAGCTGGACTGGTGGTCTCAAAGATCTGCTCCAGGGCTAAGATTCCGGCAAAGCTGATTGATTAGGTAGTAAAATGTAGAGGTTAGGGCTCTGGCTCTGGCAAGAGACAGCTCTAGGTTGGAATTTTGGCTCGGTTATGTCACTTTACACAAGTTCCTTAGGTCCCTCAGGACTCGTTTGTCTTTTTTTTTTTTTTTTTCGGGCCTCAGTTTTCTTATTTGCAACACAAAACAGTAATATATACCTCTGGACAGATTTAAAAATGTGGATAAAAAAATGAACAAAGGTTTAAGAGATTACCAAACATGAGCAGAGAGGTATAAACCACAAATGAGATCTTTGTGAGATTAGAAGGTTTGGTTATAAATCTCAGGTCATCCAAACGCAGGAGAAGGTGTCTTAAACTTTCAGGAAGATACGAAATCTTCTCAGGGCAATGGCTCCACTGGGTGTCTCCCCACGTCCTCCCGCCATCAGTTTTGTGGGAAACTTCATGAAAGAACCATGGGCTGCACAGAGAAGCTGGGCTCAGCCTGGAAGAAGGTGGGGAAAGCCAGACAAGATGGGTGGCTTAGGGACACCGATCTAAGAAGCGTTCTGGGAAAACTGGCCTGCTCACAGTGGAGTTCTTCTGTCCTCAAGAACTTTTCACTGATGTTCCACATCACTTATCTGGGTTAACAAATCTTGTAATTCCCTAATGAAGATACCTCTTTGAAGGTGAAGGGACTCTCTGGAATTTGTTTCTGTGAGGGCATTGAGGAGTTGACGGTGTTGACTGGGAGAGGCAGTATTTTCAGAGGATAGAGTCCTTGGAAGGGCTGGAGGGTTGGTTTGGGTGGATGAAGGGAAAGAGGAGGGAAAGAGGTCTTACCACAGCTCTGGGATACGGTGGGCATGTTGGTAGGAAGAGAAGGCCTTAGGGGGTAGGAAAGGCTCATAGGAAGAACACGGGAATGCCAATACCTCATTCTATTTCAAGCCTCTGTCCATGACTGGTCTGTGCTCTCTTCTCCCCCCTAGTTATACATAGGCCCTGGGGCCAGGGTCCAATGAAGGTGATACCAACATTTTGCACCACCAAGATGGATATAAGAGGCAGGAAAAACCAGCAGGGGTGGGGATGTGGGGAAATTGGAAGGCTTGTGCTGGCAGATGGGATGTAACATGAAGCTGTGCTGCGGAAAACAGTCTGGAGTCTCCTTAAAATGGTAAATGTAGAATTGTCATATGAGCCGCCAATTCTACCTCTAAGCATACATCCACCAAGCAATCAAAAAACAGGCACTCAAACAAATACATGCACACCCATGTTGATAGCAGCACCATTCACAACAGCGAAAAGGTGGAAACATCCCAAACGTCCTTTAATGTATAAATGGACAACAGTGGTATGTCCATACGATGGAACATTATTCAGCCATCAAAGGAATGATACAATGTATATGAATCTTGAAAACCTGTCACTAAGTGAAAGGAGCCAGACATCTTATATGCGTCTGTTATGCCCAAGATTTCAATATCATCCCCCAAAACCAGAGACCACCAGGGAGACCGAGTCATGCATGCAAAAGCAAAGGGCTTTATTACGGGTTTAGGCTCGCCAGGCCTAAACTCGGGCTCACAGACTTCAGCACAGTGGATCCATGCTGAGAGCCCCGAACAAAGGTGGGGTAGGGCCTTTATGGGTTTGGGAAGGAGGAGTTGCAGGAAATTGTGACACAGGTACAGTGACCCAATCACAACATTTAGAGTATTAACCAATTACAGAGTGGACCCAGGACCCTCACGTAGGGTGTAACTAGCCTTAAGCAGTAAGTGATTATCTATAGCTTCTATCTTTAGGCCTGCCCTATGTTAAGGGTATTAGCTGGTCTTTCCTGATTGGGTGTTACAAGGGTGGTCCCTCCTGCCTTGGGCAATGTGTGCCCTTCTATTGTCTCATGGAATCAGTTTGATTCAGACCTGAGTCCTTACACTTCCATTTATAAGAAATATCCAGAATAGGTAAATCCATAAAGACAGAATGCAGAATACTAGCTACCAGGGGTTATGAAGAGGGAGGGAAGGGGAAACAGCTACCTAATGGGTATACGATTTTCCTTGGGGTGATGAAAATGTTTTGGTACCAGGCAGAGGTGGGTGGTTACACAGTACTGCGGAGGTACTAACTACCACTGGAAGATTAATTTTATGTTATATATATTTCACGCCCATTAAAAAAGAAACAAACAAACAAAAAACCAGAAAACAAACATCTGTGGAATGTCCTGGTGATACCAGAAACAGAATTAGGAGAAATAGTGACTCACTCAGGTTTCCAGACAGGTGCCCATGGATACAAGTAACCATGACCAATCTAAGGAATTCACCACCCATGTGAACGAAAGAAAGAGCGCCACCATCTACCCGAGCGGAAGCCCTGCCTCCACGTGTTTCTTTGGAGACACCCCTAAATACCATCCCAGGGCAAAGCCGCTTTGAAATCTGAAATCACTACTGAACAGTGACTGCGGTCTGTTTCTCCCTGGCACAGCGGATCACATAAAAACTGGACCAGCTTTCTTTGCTGACCACTCCCTTCCTTCACAGACATTGTCTGATCACCAAACGACTTCATTAGGTTACATTAGGGACCTATTTAGGATGCTAGAGATGCCTACCCCTACGTCTGATTTTAGCAGGGGCTGCAGGCCTTGAAAGCTTTCCGTGGGAGCCAGTGCCCTAGTTCGAGGTAAATAATAAGCTTTTTACTTAACGCCCTATCTCTCTTTTCAGCTGCAAACAGTCTGCATCCTTTTCTCCTCCCAAGGTTGGGCCCAGTGAAATGCCACATTCAGAAAAGATGAGCGTGTCAAACCCCCCTGTGATTTCTAACGCCTGTGGCACACATTGCATAGGAGCAATTTAGATGACAAAGAGAGCACCCTTCAGTCCAGATTTACACTGTGTTCCTATTCACCGACCCATCAGCAAACATTATAAATGCCTTGCCTGAGAAATGAATGGTTTCTGAGCGAGTTCCTGGGCTGGCAGCAGGTTTGAAATTCTATAGAGTCAGGCAAGGGGGGGAGGCGGCTCGGCTAGAATTACGGGAAAGGATTAATGAGGGGGTGCGGGCTGAACAGACCGCTCTACTGTTCTCTCCATCGCTAGACTGAGGACTCACTGATTTTTGCCTCCAGGATTGTACTTTTATAAGTTAAAACAAGCCTGTTTAAACGAATCTGCATCAGGCAATGTGTCAACACTTCATTGGTTTCAATAGAATTAGTTTTCTAAATGCTCTTTTCTGAAGCAATTTTTGTACTTGAAAATGCATTACAAGGAACATTTACTATAACTACAGTACAGCGATATAGAATATGACAAGTAGGGTTTTAATCAGTGCAAGCTGCGACACCGACCACGCTCCACACTGATCCTCCCCCTTCCTGTCAGCGTCAGTGGTAATCCACCCGGGAACTTGAGGTTATTTTCACTGGTATTTGCTGTAAATAATAGTCAGGACCTTAATTGTATTTGCCCAGAATGGACGAGGCTAACAGCCATCCAAAGACTCTTCGGCAGGTTGTGATTTAATAGCCTTATGTAACTCAGGCCTTTACCTAACCCAAGCCAAATAAACCGTAAGATCGTTCTGCTCCCTGAGAGATAACAGGCCAGAGCCTGAACAAAGTAGGGGAAACGACACGTCAGCACTCCGTCAGACCTGCCCCGGTCCAACTCAGAACACAGCTAGGCGCGGCCAAGACTTAGCGAAAATTCAACATCCCCAGTTCCGACACATTCTGCAGGACAGGATCTCTTGGTAAGATGTCTGTAAATATGAGCAGCATGAGAGCCTGCAAAATGGCCAGATAATTCCTTTAGACATCCCTCTCATCGGTCTAACTGTGTGGTTGGCTTGCCATTTTTTTTTTTTTTTAATTCTCTAAAAGGGAAATAGAGAAAGGAGAGGGGCTTTCAAGTACTCTAACAGTCAGAGATAGTGGGTTCTATTATGAGAACCCATTTAACCTCATTCTGCTTCAATGTTACCTCTTTCTAAATGTGGCTGGAATAGAGATAAAAGGGCAGTGGCCGCTGGGTCTCTGATGCATCCCAGTTCACAGAGAGCTGTGGTGGTAGACAAATCCTACACCACTGTGTGTTTGGTGTCCCAAGTATGTTTTTTGGACCTGCTGGAAACATTAAGTATGTACAAGTGGCTTCCCTCCTCTTCGTTTTTTCTGAGATGCCTCATTTACTTATCTGTAAGAGATGTCGAGGACATAACCAAAAGTGTAGTTTGGGGTCATGACTTCCTGGGGCAGGTTCCTCGTCTTTCCATTTTTGCCAATTGTGTACACTTAAACTAATTACTTACATCTTCCAAGCCTCAGTTTTGTCATCTGTACAACTGGCACAGGAACTAATGTTTCTGGTTGCTGAGAGGATTACAGATAGTGAAGCCGGAATAGTATCTGCTCAACAAATGCGAGCTCACAAAGGGTAGTGTTCTTGTGAAGAGTTCCACTGGGAACAGAACCATGCAGTCAGCATTTAATAAGAACCAATTAGCAGGTGGATACTGTGCAAAGCCGGAGATTTGGTTCCTGGGAGGATCTTGCTGCCTTGTTAGGCAAGGAGGCAAGTATGCATGTGATTCCTATCAAAAGTGGTGAGGACCGGGGCGCCTGGGTGGCTCAATAGGTTAAGTGTCCGACTTCAATTCAGGTTCGAGCCCCGTGTCGGGCTCTGTGCTGACAGGTAGCTCAAAGTCTGGGGCCTGTCTTCGAATTCTGTATCTCCCTCTCTCTCTGACCCTCCCCTGCTCATACTGTATCTCTCTCTCTCAAAAATAAATAAAACATTAAAAAATTTTTTAAAAGTGGTAAGTACCATCGTCAAGAGAGATACTGCATCCTGGTGGAGCAGGTGAATACGGCCATGTTCTATATCCGACTTCTGTACTGGAAAAGGGTTTTCAACGTGAGACAGGTAAACATACAGAGAACTTCAAACCAACAGTCTTACAAAGGACCATTCCCCACAAATGAGGTGTAGCTCATGCAGAGGATTGATTGAATGGATCTTCTCCCCTCCTTTTATTATTTTTTTTTAAATCAAGATTTTATTGTTTTGGAGCAGCATACGGTTTACCGCGAAATGTCGGGGAAAGTACAGCTATTTCCCATATACTGCCTGCCCCTGACCTGCTTAGCCTCCTCCGTTATCAGCCTCCACCCTCAGAGGGGTACATTTGTTGCAAATGATGAACAGACACACCATAATCACCCACAGTTCACAGTTTACCTTACAGTTTACTATTCTTAGATATGGAGTGAAAAGCTACATTAAAAAAGAATCCCTTGCCATTGACTTGTGTTTAGTGTATAGTCACCTACATGGCTCTTTTCTATGACTTTATGTGGCAGAAAGTATAGTTTTGTTTGTTTTTTACTCATCTGAAAATTGAGTTGATGCTAGCATTCCTTGTAACAAAGCAAAGAAGATAGTTGCTATGATTCAATAGAAGCACTAGAAAGAGAAGACAGAAGATCCTCACAAAAAAAGTACAGGTGGCCATCAAAACATGTACTCCCACTCTCTTCTACAAAAATCTTACTTGACTTAATATCTCCAAGAGGGCCCGGGGTGGGCCAGCTGTCTTGTGATTCTTGGCAGAACTTGGAGTACTCGGGCTGATAACCCACGGCGCCCTCGGCCTCTTCCAGATCCAGGGTCTCAGAGTCAGAGCTGTAGCCAACAGCACCTTCCTCAGAAAAGGAGGAAGAAGCAGAAGAAGAGGAGGAAGACGAGGACGAAGAGGAGGAGGAGGAGGACGACGACGACGACGACGACGACGAGGAGGAAGAGCTGCCTTCTGAGCCGCTCAAGGAGGAAGGGCTATGGCTGGAGTCCAAGGAGAGGCCTGAGTCAGAGTCAAACTCCTCTTCGAGCTGCGAGGCCTGCACGGGGTTAAAGCCCTCTTCGATGGCCAGGTCCATCAGGCTGATCTCGTCCAGCATGGCTTCGTCTAAAAGGCCCCCCAGCGGGTCGGGCAGCTCGGGGCCTGCCGTGTCATTGGCTGTGCCG